>VZRL01002039.1:307726-337814 GCA_013397895.1 Origma solitaria
GAAAGAGAGAAAGAAAGAGAGAAAGAAAGAGAGAAAGAAAGAGAGAAAGAAAGAGAGAAAGAAAGAGGGAAAGTGAGAAAGAAAGAGAGAAAGAAAGAGGGAAAGAAAGGAAGAAAGAAAGGAAGAAAGACAGGAAGAAAGGAAGAAAGAAAGAAAGGAAAGAAAGAAAGAAAGGAAGGAAGAAAGAAAGGAAGGAAGGAAGAAAGAAAGAAAGGAAGGAAGAAAGAAAGAAAGAAAGGAAGAAAGGAAGGAAGAAAGAAAGGAAGAAAGAAAGGAAGAAAGGAAGGAAGAAAGAAAGGAAGGAAGGAAGAAAGAAAGAAAGAAAGAAAGAAAGAAAGGAAGAAAGACCTAGGAAATTTATTATAGTTACTCAGCAGCAGAGTAAGGGAAAAAAAATGCCAGTCCCAAGCTTGGTGTTCTGCCCAGACCATTTTACCATTCCTGTGTTTTAATACATTTAACTTTCGCTTTCGCTGGCATTTTGTTGAAAAAAACTTTATGGTCCATAACGCCAATGGCACTAAAATATGACAATTAATCACAGTCGGCTGCCAAGTTTCCACTGAGTTCAAGCATTTAAGTCACAATTAGCAGACACAATATTTCAGAATCTCAGTTTAGTCAAAACATGGAAACGCTGAACCAAATTTGATCTATGACATTGGCAGAGATGCAACCAGCCCATTATTGTACGGCTGTACTCATCATAATTTATCTGATCTCTATCAAATTCTGTGTGTTCACCAGTCCATGAAGGAAAGGACTATATATTACTATTCCAGTAATCCTTGAATCTGCAGAGATGATGGTTAAAGCCTAGTTTGACCAGCAAATTTTACTGTCCTGTTTCACACACACAGAGCCAGTAAAGTTCCCAAGAATAAGCACTTTAGGATGAAAAAGATCAATTTTTGCAGTAACAGGCTCCAGTAGTGCCAGCCCAGCTGTACATTCAGCTCCCAAAGATGCTCCCAAAGCGCAGCAGCAACCAGCTCCAGAGCAAGGAGGGGCTCACCCACAGCTTTCTTGCAGGGGAGATATTGCTCTGCTATTTACACTGTTCTTCACTAGCAGAACAAACAGCCACTAAATACAAAAAAAAAAGCGAGAAAAAAATACCTTTAACTGTGAGAGAGAACTCTTTCTTCTCTTACCTCAGACCCTGCAAGGCCAATTCAGCATTTCAGAGAGGATATTTGGGAGATGTCACTGAGTGGCAGAGTGACTGCTGAAGGCTCAGACTCAAATCTGCTCCCCAGAAAATCAGAGGTCCTTCAAAATCCGATGCAGGTGCAGCTGAAACGCTGGCACAGGTGAAGCAGACAGGGCTAAAACTGCCCATTGAGATGCACATCCTGCTTGAGCTTCCAGCCTGGAGGATACTACTGGAATTGTAGGTGTTACTCACTTCACAAGGCAACCAAAAACAGGGATCTAGGAACTGACTATTCTCATGAAGTATATAACTCATTAAAAGAAGCATTTCCACTCTCCCTTAAAAAAAAAAAAAAAAAAAAAAACACAAAGAAATTAATAGAAAGAAAGTTTAATGGTTGAAAAAAGAGAATCAGAAAGGCAAATTTCAAAAAGAAATTTAAAAAATTTTTTAAAAGACTGGTTCATTGTCTGGCAGCCACTGATGAATAACAGGGTAGAGGTAGAAGAGAAAAAATTAACCCCAAAGCATCCTTGAGAATGCGCCCAGTGAGACTGAAGTGTTTATTACATACGAGCTGCACATAAATGCTCATAACTGCACTGCACAGAGCAGATCCTGTGGGGCAAATTTATTCACTTCATCTCCCCATCTCACGGGCTGAGCCTTCCCTCTCCTCCATCCGTGAGGTCTGAGCCAGGCCATGGACAAGAGGCAAAGCCAGGACTGCTGGGTGCCTCTTCCTGTCATGATCCAGCCCAAAGTGGAGCACAGCCCATGTTGGTTACCCCAGCAGGGCTGCCCAGACACCACCGCCCTCCACCTGCACTCACCTTCTGGATGGAGAAAGGATGGTGAATCCAAGCCCTCCATTCCATCCCTCCTGCCATATGGCAATGGTGCTCCAGACGTGTCCTCCTCGTGTGAGCCCTGACCCTGTGCCATGCTGAGCAGGGACATGGCAGCAGCCCGAGCCCACACTGCTCCGTATCCATCACACCCTGTGCCTCTGAGCTCTGCCATCTGGACCCTGACATCTTCACGGCATTGATACGGATCTCTCCGAGCTCTCAGAGCGACGGATGCCTTGCCCAAGTCTCCACATGTGACCAAAATGACCTACTTTCCCCCCGTGCCTGGGTTTAAAAGTCTTGTGAACAGGTTGCACGGAGCCTATTTCTGGCTTGGCAAAGGTGTGCTCATCTCCACGGTGGACTTTCTTAACTGATTGTGCTTAAGATGATTTATAGGTTTCCGAGAGCCAAAGTCAAATCACGTCGCTGGGTTATTTTTGTATTATTATTCATGAAGCTCGTTCAAAGCTCGATTCGAAGGGCATCTGTACACAGTTGGGGAAGAGCTGGGACCCCCACTGGAATAAATGAGTCATTTCTCAGCGGAGAACAAAAAACTTACCATGTCAGCAGGAAAAATGCACATGGCAGAGCCCTGAGAGGAAAATGAAACAGGATTGAGGGAATGGAAATACAAGGAAATTTTAAGGGAAACAGAGAGGGCGAAATACACAAGTAGAAAGAGTCTCAGATGGAGTTGTATAAGGAATTGCTCTCATGAAGCTTTTCAAAAGCTCCAGAGCTTCAGAATGAGAGAAAATCACTCCATTTATAAAACTACTTTTCACCTCCCTTCCCACCAGACTTACCTCTCAGACTGCATGTCCAGGTGCAGAAGAGGTGGAGCAAGGATTCCCAAAGGGAATCAGTCTTGTAGACATCAATCCATGAATAAAGTTACCAAATCAGGGCATTATTTTCTAGAAGGTACTTGACTCAGAGCAGACTGGATGGCAGGTGGGGCAGGTGAAGGCCAGTCCACAAACCAACTCCTATTGTTCTTCAAGGAGAGAGCAAGAATCCAGGCAGGAGCATTCACAGTATTAGGGAAAGCAGGCAGCAATATTTTCATACTCTTGCTGCACTGCCCATAACAAATTTTTAGTCCTAAAATGCAACAATTAGTCTTACACTGGGCATCATCAGCCTCTCTTGAGCCATCTGGAACTTGTGATGTTTAGTTAGAAAAGTAAAAAGTGGCCTTAACTTTGAGTGAGCTGAATGTGTGCTGGGCTACCTCAGTGTCTCTGCAGGGGAATTCAGGGGAATGTTTGTTCTTCAGGGGTTGCCAAATCAGAGCCAAGGATGAAGGTTGGTAACCTGCACAGCTGCTACTCACACACTGCTCCTCACAGAAGGAAAGACTTTTTTCCAGGATAGACCAAAGCTTCCTAACTCAGATGCCAAAGGTTCATTTGCCTCTCAGGCAGGGCTCAGCTGGAGGTGCTTCAGTTTCATTAAAATAACAAGGTGTTAAAGCCACCACTGGCTCCAAGCCTGTTAAAAAATATTCTTGGGCTCACCTGTGTCAACCTTTGCAGCTGGCTCCTTCCTTTCCAGCTGTCCCCTACCCAGGCAGCTCTACCAGCCCTCCTGATGTCCCCTTCCCGTGTGATGACTACACTTTTGGGAAGAAGTATCAGTTCTTTCTAATTCACTCTGCTTTTCTCAGGAAAATCTCCTGGCTGAATTTTTTCCTGGTGCGTCTGTATTTGTTCAGAGGTGTTTGCTTTCATCACTTTAGAATGTGTTTCATTAGGAGGCTCCTTGCTCTGATGTGGCTGGAAAAGCCTGAGTGATAGACTCACCTCCTACAGCATCATTTGTATTCATTTGTTTCAGCAGAGGTGTTTTCATGGGGCTGATTCTTTTAATTTTCCTTCCCTGAGCTCTTCTCATTGCTGAGGTTTTTCACAGAGCTGCCAAAAATACCAACAGAGGCTTTTCCTCCATCACTCCATGTGGGAAGCAGGGAGGGTTCTGTCAGGGGCAGGGAGCCCCATGGATCAGCACCTGGCTCCACAAATGCAGCGCTTTTGAATTTAACACCTCAGCTCTCCTGCCATGATCATGGTTGGAATCCTTCACAATCATCTCCAAGTGGCACTTGCTCCCATTCAATGACTGATCTCCTGCAGGGACTGCCAGGAACACGTGGAGGGAGGGGCAGGAAAGGAGGGAATGAAGGAAGGATGTAACTAAAAGGAAAGAGAATGCAGCAGAACTTCTGCTCCTTTGTGTCCCTACCTCTCTTATTTTTCCTCTCACAATTATAATCACGGCTTAAGAAATGCAGGTTGTTCACAGAAAATGCTGAAATTGCTGCACCAGCAAAGGCAGTAAGGGATCCCAGGAAGATGGAGCACAAGATTGCTACTCATGGACTTGATGATTCCTGTGGGTCCCTTCCAGCTCAGGATATCCTAGGAGTGAAGGATCCTCCAGTGCCACAAAGCTGTGGTTTGTGCTGCCTTCCATATCACACTGTTTTGGCTTCTTGCCCCTTCTTAAATCTTAAAGTCAAACTGGTCTGAAGCCTTTTAATATCTCACTCATACCTTCCTGAGGTGCATAGATAAATGAAAGAGAAGCCAAGAAATTCACTGGACATATTTTGCTGCCTTCACAGAGCCTAGGAAGCAAAACTGATTGTGAAGCAGAAGCACAGCTTTCATACTAACCACGATGGGCAAGAGCAGTAGGATTTCCTTCCCTTCACTTTCACCACAGTTTGGAGACGAGACATTCCTCTTCTAAACTCTAAATGAGTGTTGAAAAAACCAAACCCCACCAAAGTAGATAATTCAAGTGTCCACATAGACAAAGAGCTTAAAATACCCAAACTCTGCTGGCGGTGCTGCAGATTCAGGCTGCAAACAGGAAACTGAAGTGTGGGATTACAGTGGGGATAAAAAGCAAAGAGCAGCTTCATGTTCAAATAGCAAATTTCTGAAAAAAAATGCTGCTGCCCACCTGGGTTTGCTGCAGTGACCTCACTGCTGACCCTGCTTTGAGCAGGAGACTGAGCTGGAGGCCTCCTGAGGTCCCTTCCCCACTTGTGTTATCCTGTGATGCCCCAGCCACTCCCCTCCTTTCACCTGTGCTGTGCTCCCAGCTTGAGTTTCCCTGAGGTAAAGTGTTCACAGGCTTTGGTCAAAGCCAGTGCAGAACAGTTATCCATGGTACAAATCACTGTTTTGAACGTTTTGCAGGCACACATCAACCCAAGCACACATTAGGAGTGAGCCCTGGGATGATCTAACCAGGTCTGCAGAATAAAAAGGACTTTAACAGGCTCTGGAAGGCAGAAAGAACCATCTTGGCCATTGAGCGTGACCTCCTGAACACACAGGCAAAAGCATTTTAGCCAGTCTTCTGCACCAAACACTTCTTTGCCATGACCACTTTGCCCATAAATGCGGAAGCACTGCAAACACCTTCAGAACTGAGATACCTGAAGACCTCAACCCCTTAGGAGGATGCCAGTGTAGGAAAGAGGCACTTTTGCAGAAACAGGTGCTTGCTTATTAATCACAAAAGGAGGCCCCAACAACAATTTAGGACCTCAGAGAAAGCCTTTTCTTGTCTGACTCTGCTTGTTCAACTCCCACTAAACCAGGTTCCTTCAAGTCTTGTCACCAAAACGGTAGGAAAAACAAAAACCCTCCAACAACATTTTTAATGTTAGAGAGTCAAGGCATTACTTTATTACCTGGCCAGGATGTTGTTCTGGCCAGGGTGTGCCAAAGAAATCATCTCATCCACACACAGCCTTGGTGTGCAGAGAGAATCATTCCATGATGCACACCCAATTTACAGGATTTTCCCTCAAATTTTATACAGTCAAAACCCATAGAAATGCATTGTTTCAAAGTTCATTGGTCTAGAGCTGAGCAACCCTCAATATTCAGTTTTCTATTGGATACAGATCCCCTCGCCTCCGATGTAAATTAGGTCTTCATTTTTCAATTTTCCTCTCAGTCCTTTCTGGGTGAGATGTCTCCAGCTCTGCCAGAGGTGCTCTGGGGTGGATGTTTGGAGATGGCCACTGATGTTCTGTTGGTGTTCCGTGGATGGTTTTTATCTCTGGGGATCTTTGGGCTGCTCCACTCTGTCGATGTGTTGAGTTCATCAGACCTCACCTGGCAGAACAATGTCCTGAAAAGAAACTTAAAATTCCTTTTCCCAGGGTACAGACAAGCAAAGCTTTTGACTGAAGTTATACAAAATTTTTCACTGGTATATTTCCCAACAGTCTCATCCAGCCTTTGGATGAGGCTTGAAGATCTGAATGATCTTTAAGGTCCCTTCCAACCCAAGGAATTCTCTGATTCTATGAACCACATGGAAGCCATCTCTTGCCACCTTGTAACCTCCAGACCTGAGGCAGCTCACTCACATCGATGGAAGACGTGTTGTCAGGAATGTAACTTTTCCATTTCCTCCTTGTTCAGATCCTCCCTGGAAGCTTTGGCCACATTTCTTAAGGGCTTTGAAGATGGGAGCCTGCAGTAAGCAGAAAAAGGGTCCTCAAAACTCCAGCTTTTAAAAATTGTCTCCTTGTTTACACAAAGGGAACTCCTCAGAAGGGCTTTATGGCTGAGCTGTCTCCCGAGGATGCAGAGCTCCCCTCGTTTCAGGTGCTGAGCTCTCAGGTTGCAGGCAGGTCAGGTTTTCAGGCTTTTTTGCACAGTCTTGGGGTACCAGCTCCCCCAAAGTGTCCCTCCAAATGGGGACAAAGCCACTGCAATGGGCTGGCAGCCTCTCAGGGACACCTCTGGACTCCAGCCTCTGGAGCTGGGCGCTTATGGAGCAGAATTAAGTCACAAGGCACACAACAAGAACTTGAGAGTTGGCAGCAGAGCTTTTGGTCTAAACTTTCAGCTGACTTCCCCTGATCCAAGCCATCTTCAAGCTTCTGCATGAGTGACATCCAGGAGATCCTTATGGCCAAGGGGAATGAAAAAAACCTCAGCTCATTATAACTATCCTCAGAAAAAAAGGAACATAGTTTGAAGCTGTAAATCCCAGCACTCAGACTCCAACAACATAAAAACAATCTATCCAGCAGAAGATGTTCTCCCCATCCTGCAAGCATTATTCACACATTAAATCAGAACTGACAACGCAATCTTTTCAGCTGAGCTGTTCTCATCCTTCTTTTTTTATCATGATGAAATAATTCCCCTTTTTAACAACTTCCAAATGTTCCTACGGATGCATTATTGAAGTGACAATGCAGATTCCGAGAGGATGATGTGTTTGGGGTTTTTTTCAAAGCAGTAAATAGACAGGATGTTAATGAATTGGAGAAGCATTAAAAATTTGTTTTGCAAAAAGAAATGTTTTTAACTCTATAAACTGCTGCAACAACTATTGATTGTATTTTCACCACAACAAGGCAGGCAGGCAGGCAGGGGCTGATTTATGACAGCAACCCACCCTAACTATCTAACCAGATTTAATATAGTTGCCATCCCATGACACAATGATGTATACTTTGGTGGCAATCTAGAAAATAATTTGCAAGGAGTAACAGCTCGTTCTTCAGGCATCACCCATAAAGCTGTCACGGGAGGGTCCCCAGCCCTGTCTGTGGGACAGTGATGTAGTGAGGATGACTGCAAAGCCTCATGGGCTGGGGGGAGAATGGAGGATCTCAAATTTATGGATACGAGTGTTTTCAGGAGACTGTGCTGTTACTGGGTTTATTTAACCATAAACCAAAGGTAACATCCCCATAAGAATATGCAGTGTTTACCAAAACCTCACTTCTCAGTGTCTGACAAAAAATTCCAATGGGTCCTTACTGTGTAAGGTGAAAATGTGGTGTTTAGTTGTCTGGAGAGTGCTGGAAACAGCTTTCCATCTGGGAGAGGAGGAGAAGAGAGGAGAGGAGAGGAGAGGAGAGGAGAGGAGACGAGAGGAGACGAGAGGAGACGAGAGGAGACGAGAGGAGACGAGAGGAGACGAGAGGAGACGAGAGGAGACGAGAGGAGAGGAGGATGGAGTTCCTCAAGGAAGAACACCAATGTTCACAGGCTGCTGGGACACAAATCACTGTGCAGAAGATGCCCTGAGATGCCTCCATAGCTTTGCAGGTCCAACTACCTTCACTCCTGGACTACCAGGGCTATAAAGAAGCTCCAAAAGATTGGATATTAGGAAAAATTTCTTCACAGAAAGAGTGGTCAGGCACTGGAACAGGCTGCCCAGGGCAGCAATGAAATCACCACCCCTGGAAGTGTTCAAAAGCCACATACAGGTGATGCTTAGGGACATGGTTTAGTGGGGACCTGGCAGTGCTGGGTTAACAGCTGGAATTGGTGATCTTGGAGGCCTTTTCCAGCCTTAATGATTCTGTGATTCCCACTGGAGGAGAAGCCTGTTTTCTACCCAGTCCTCATTAGGTGCTTCACACAAGATAATTTCTACCATTCATCATAAGCAGAGCTAATAAATACCTTGAGAAGCAATTTCTTTTCTGTGCTTCAATGCAGGTTAAATGGGTGAGCAGTAAATACAGACAAGCCCCTTCCCCTCCACCGTTCCCCGGCTGCCTGCTCTCCTCTGCCTCTGTCGCTCCACAACACCCCCATTTTATGGGGGTTTGAGTCTTTTTCTTTCATTTTTGGCCATTGCTATATCACCCCCATTTAGGGTACAGTGCCTTCCCCACCAAATATCAAAATCTGATCCTCACGAGCACCGATACATCAAGAGGAGCTCCAAGCAAACTTCCAGGTGGAAAGCAAAGAGGACAGGAGAATTGCAGTGACTTGCACCACAGCAGGTTTCCCTAGGGAAAAATCCGTGTTTGCATCCTCTAAGGATGCCTTATTTGCCAGCAGCAAATAAAAAAATGAACAAACAACAATAACCCCTAAAGTTAACCACAGAAGACAGCCCCTGCTGGAAACAAGCTGAGCATATTTTCTTTAGTTGACTAATTCTTGTTTATTCTTTGACGGCTGATGCTATAAAATTCACAATCCAATTACAATTTCCAGGCTGAAAGAGCGGCCTCTAATTATATTGTTTTCCATCATTGCACGAAAGAGTGGATTAATGCTGTATGATTTCATTCCCTGTACAAAATCAGATCTCGGCATTCTCAAGTGTTTTATAAAAGACACATTAAATAAATTATTAACTGTGTTTTTGCAATAGTAATGGGCTGTACCATAAATAGGACAAATTGAAAAATACGGATTTGCCGCTGTGTTTCAATGCACCAGAAATGAGGATGACCCAGCGCATACTGAGCAAAATGGTATAAACTTCAAAGTGGAAGGAAAGCTCAGGTGACTTTTTGAAGTGTGGGAGGGGCAGCATGACTTCCAACACAACTTTGGGTAAGTCCCTTGGCCAAGGGGAGGGAGATGGCAGCTCCAGACAGAGGCAGTGGAGCTGTCCTGCAGGTGTGGGTGTCTCAGCTCCTGCTACAGCCAGGAGATGTTGGTGATCAAACATGCCTGAAACATGACCATTTCAGAGGTTCTGCTGTCCTTGTCTCGTTCCTTATGTGTTCCCCAAGCACTGAATTCTGCCACATGTCTAAACTTTGGGATATGGATAAGGATCTCGCCCCAAATTCCGAGTTTCAGAACAGGGCTGAGCCACAGGCTAGGCTGGCATCTGTGAGTTTCGGCTGGATTTACATGCAAGTCATCTGTACTTTGGGGAGAAAAAATATTTAGTGCCCGTCTTGAGCAAACATAACAGTTGCCTACAGAAAGATAAATAAAATACACTCGGTTAAATGACTGAGATGATTGGAGGCTAAATCTCCTGCCTATTGCTTCTCCTCCTTGCAGCTAGGGCTCTAGTGAGTAACGAGACTTGCAGGCTGAAAGCAGAATGAGGAAGGAGAGGGTGACCTTGGGCAAGACCCTGCCCTCCAGAGACACTTTGACATGCAGGTGTGTGCACACATCTGGCTCCACACACACAGCAGCTGTCCCCAGACACTGCTCCAGGCCCTCAAGACCTCTGGCAGCCTCTTCCATGCAAGGGCTGACACTTTCGACCCTGAGCTGTAGAATCACGGAGTGGTTTGGGTTGGAAGGGACCTCAAAAGGTCATCTGGTTCCAACCTCTGTGCCTCTGACAGGGACACCTCCTGCTAGACTGGGTTTGCTCCACTAAACCAAAGTGGCCTCGTGCCCAGCTGGCGCTGAGGAGCAGCCTGGTGCCCACAGCAGCATGTAGGGTGCTTTTCTTCCAGGGGAAAACAGCTGGGTAAAAGAAAAAAAAAAAAAAAAGCAAAGTCAGAGCTGTTAAGCCTTTGAAGAAACAACCGAAGCCATTTTTTGCCTGTTTCAAAATGAAGACAGGTATTTCTCTAAGGCAGGTCCCATTTGGCTGCCAAAGCCACACAGTTCAGACAACACAGGCCACAGTGAAAAACCAGAAATTTCAACATCACGAGTGTACTGAGAATGCCATGAGGAAGCCAGGCAGGTTCTTTAACACCTCTCTCCAACCCACATGAAAGGATATGACCATAAACCAATCTAACACCCAGAAAGAATAAAGTGGCAGTGGTTTGTTTTCATCTTCTATTTCTCTGGCACACTTTGAGCCAGGGAGAGATCAGAGCAGGAACCAAACCCATGTTTTGGAGTCAAAACCTGCCACCTAGAGAGCAAGACAGCAAATGGAAAGGAATAGGCTCAGAGGCTGGTGGGGGTTTTTAAAGCAGGCATCTTGTAATGTTACAGATGTGCTGCAAACTATAAATTTGCTGTGCTGTCTTTTACAGCAACAAAACAAGTTTTAAGAGACCCTCAATTATGTACCTGCACAGCACAGACATCGTTACAGGACACTGCTCCTACTCCCAGCACAAACACTGCTCTGTGTGGTTACTCATTATGGCACAGAAACACAGGTTTACTCCCAGCCCTGTAAATTTATGTGGTGTGTGTAAACTGAGAGCCATCTCTTTCCTTTTCTTTTGAGATCTGCAGAAAGAAAGTCAGATTTAATGAGAGTTTTTGGATGCTCGGAGTGGCAGCGAATTGCCTGGGTCTGAGTGCTGTGAGTGAGCTATGGACCATCAGCAGGTCCAACAAATATCAGGTGGGACCTGGAAGCAACAACAAAAAAAACCAAAAAAAAACCACAAAAAACCTCACCAAAATGAAGTAAAAAAAACCCCATAACAACAACAAAACCCACAACATAACACAAGCAAACAAACAAATGACCGCCCTGGTGCAATTCTGAGCAAGTTTCTTGAGGTTTTTAACTTGAGCAAAACTCTCAGATTTGTACTTCTAGGAATATATCATGTTTGCTCCTCAAGTTCAAATAGGACAAGCTGACAAACTCCTTTCAAAAATTGGAAGTGTTTCAGCATTTCTGAGTCAAGAAGTTTTCCAAAATTGCTGATACTGATTTCAGGTCAATTCAGCACTAACCCAAACTCACAGAGATACAAGGAGAGGGAACATCCTGAAGTAACCTCTCCCTAAAAACTGTACCTAACAAGTTTTAATTCCTTTATCATATAATCACCTCCATCACACATTCAGTCACAGGGCTCCATGTTGCATCATACAGCCCAGGCAGGAAAGAAGAAGGGGCAGATATTTTCAGGATAGTGCATTATTTACCCTACATTGTGAAATACCCCCACCACTCACCTCAATCAGCCTTCTGTGAAGGGTCCTCAGAGCCTTGGGCTGCACAGAGCAAAGGTTGGATGCAAATCCAACAGCAGTTCCTAAATAGGCTCTTGCCTGTAGCCTTAATTACAGACCAACTGCACCACCCTGGGATAGAATCTCTGATAGAGAAATACAGTCTAACCCCTTATTAAATAACTCAGGAAAAACAATTATATAACAATATGGCCAGTAGCATAAACCTTATTTAATTGCTAGTGGAGTGCTGCAAGTTGATGTCCAAGAGACTTCTGGTTTTTGGTGTTAGAGTTTCTGTGGAAAACATCAAACCTGGATAATCTTCCCTCTTCAGCAGCTATTTCTAATCATCCCAAAGCCAGAGGCTGTCTCAGCACTCCCAGCCCTGTAGACGCTCCAGGAGGAACAGCCCACTGTGTAAAACACCCAAAATCTTCTGCTGCCAGGTGTCCACAGCAGCACAGCTCCTACTGCCACCTTCCAAAATCACCTGCAGGTTCCTGTCCGTGCTATCAGACAGCCTTTCCTAGGAAAACTTGTCATCTAATCCTGACCAGCCACAGGGAGTGGAAAAGGGAAGGTGAAAGTAAACTGAGCAAATTATTACATCACAGCAGAGCACTTCATTCCACAGTTCCAACAAAATTAAGTTCAACAAAATTAAATCACAAGTTGGCCAGTGCTTTGAACCCACCAGCACAAAAGTCAGAGGTTCTTCTTGAAACCCCTTGCAATGTGTCTTTTTTTGGCATTTTCTGGCCCAATTTGCACAGACACTTGGCTGCTACCAGGAGATCCAATCACTAAAACGTGATCATCCAAAAGGAAATTGTCCAGTAAGAGAAAAAAACCCAAGTGAGTCTACGTCCTGCCCTCTTTGTTGAAGAAAATCAGCATAGCAATAAATTTCCCTGACCAAAATGAATTTCTGGAATTTATCTCTCAAAAGTGAAAGTGATTTATGGATTGACGCCATTGTCAAGTGTAGATCAAGAAACACAAAAAGGACTATTTCATAAATATGAGAACACCAACACTGGCAGCATTTCTCCTGCACATAAAACCCCCTGGGTTTTAAGTTATACCAGGTTAGTTATATAGGTTAACTACTAGGTTATAAAGTAGCGACAGGTTTAAGGCTCAACACTAATTTAAGTTTTGCCTTTAAAAAAAATTAACAATTTTCCAGATCAGATTACTCAAAACATTTATTCACAAGAGCATATGGTACTAAACAGATGTGAATATGTTTTCCAAAGAGATGCTATCATTAATTAGCTGATATTTGTCAAGTGCACGTTTTTAGGCAGCAAGAGAAAACTAAAACTGCTCAGACCAAGCCTTTCTATCAGACAAGGTCAGGGTCCTTTCCCATCCTGAGGTGACATCAGTTCCAGGTTGGTTCAAACTGCTGCCCCAGGCTGGAGCACATCCAGGCAAGCTGCTGAGAACTGGACACTGCTGCAAACCTTAGAACCAGGGGTAAATTTTTAAACTGACCTTCAGGTTTCAAGATAGAAGAAAACACTTTCTCAGGGTGCAGCAATCATTGGAATTCATGGCTGTCTTTTAAAATAGCTGGTGCCTCTAAATGAGCTTTCAAGGAGCAATCCCTAGCAGGAAACTTACTCCACCTCAGTTGTCCTGGAAGAGCATTTGTTATAAGGATGACATTCAGGCAGTTCATCACGGAATACTGCCCATCCCAAAGGGCACCAGCACAGCACTACAGTGAGTTACTCTGGTTATCAGGCTCATAACAAGACTGGCTGCAATTCCCTGACACTCCCTGCTGAGGAATTGCACTCTCGCACAGACTGAGACAGTTTAGCACTGCTATTCCTCTAAAGGGCACCCGTCGGTCTTTTTGCGCCAGATTAAATCAGGCACCACCAGAAAATCGAGCAGATCCAGTAAAAAAACCTTTATCTGCTGTCACAACATTTATCATATGATTTACTGCTCAATCCTACTTTCAGCTGTCCAGTGACAGCGCGTCAGGCTCACTTCAGTAAATCATTCCAAGGTGAACAATGCAGCACCTGGTCTGTGTCCCAAGGCCTGGACCACCCAGCTGATGCCAGAGCATACATCAAGCACATTAACACCCACTCTGTGTGCACATAAGACCTGTCCCTTATGCTCTTCATCAGGGCTTAGCTTTAGGAGCTGCCAGTGTCAGTACTGACACACCTGCTTGCCTCAGGAAGAGAAATCCCACAGGGATTTGAGTAGGAAAACCAAGAAGTTTTAAATAAATAACGACACGAGTCTTCATAACAGCACCTTTATGGAACACAAGGTTAGCTTTAAACAAGTGCCAGGTTACATGAACTTTCAGTCCTCTATATAAAGCATTCTGGGGTTTAGTCCATCCTGATAAAACTTGCAACATTTATAGGCACAATACTTGGGCTATATCCACAGTAAAAAAAGGGGGTTTCCATTACAGTGCTGGGAGTGGTTAACAAGAAAGGTACTTTATTATATTATTTTCTAGAGAATAGTAATTCTCCCTTCACTATGTCCCATTGTTACTCGGACTGCAGAACACGAGCAGTGCAATGCTAGTTAAGATAAAGTGGAAATTAGGGTAATGTAAGCTAAAGACCAAATCATCGTCACAGTCACAGACAATTCTGAATATATATTTTGCATGTGAAATTATATTAATTTTTATCAATAACAATTCCATCTCTATACACAAAAGAATTCCTTGCCAGTAGAGGACTGCACTGTGCATGGCTAATCAGCCGTGAAGAGAGTCTGGACATCAGGCATATCCAGCTACGTGGATCAACAGCAATCCCTTCAGATCCAGCAGCTTTGGTTTAATGGACGGAAACTTTGGCCTATTGTTCAAAGGTTGCCAGCAACGAATGAGTAGGACTGGATTTCTTAAAAATAAAGCCAAGTGTGGTATGTGCATAAAGTCAGTGCCTTGATCCTTAAAAGCAGCTCTACAAGCAACTTTACCTTAAAAAGGGGCAGTGCTTAAGTTACCAAAGATTTTGTTTGTGATGACCGAAGAAACGGCTCTGCTTCAGGAATTCAAAAGATGGATCAGATTTAGTAGTAGATTTATTAATTTGCTGTGATTTACAACGGGGTGACAATGTCTGAAACAAGGAGACATCAAAACAGGTTTAGCCAGGAGGTTTATGGCTTCCAAGTCGAATTCATTGACCAACGTCAAGTCATTGGGACAACTGAAGATTAGCAGACAAAAGTAAGCGGAGGCCGGTGCTGCACTGGCGTTTTGGAGACCGTATTCCAAAGTGTCTTCTCTTACAGCAATTTCCTTTTCTCAAACTCCTGCAAAGAGCACACAGATGTCACCAGCGGGGAAAACAGAAAATGCTTCTATTACTCTTCTGTTTCAAATGACTTTGTATTTATCTTAGCAAATCTGATGTTAAGAATCATAAAATGGTATTAAAAATTAATATATAAAATGCATGAAGTGTGCAAGTTAGGGGAAAGGAAAATAAGCATTCTTCCACCTCACATTAACAAACCAGCTCTGGAAAGCCAGACTGCAGTCAGTGCCAGACTGCAATGCTGTCAAGGAACCATTTGCTCCCAGGCATAGCATAATAGGCTTGGAAAACACTAATTGTGCATCACAACTGCAGCAGAATCCTTTCAGTAAAGGACTCCAACCAGGGAAACAAAAAAAGGAAGATTTTCATTTTAGTAAAGAAAGAGCACAACAGAAGAAGGGAAGAATCCCACAGCAACCTGTGGAGATGCTGTACTATACAGTCACCACAGGAAACAAAAGATACCTAACAGAGCTGAATTATGCATCTGCTCTAGCTGTGAAGCAATCCCTTTCTTTGGATATGAATTAAGTAAAATGCAAATAATCCCACTCCACACCTCCGTTTTTCAGCTGTATATATTCAGCCATAACTCTGAACTATATGCCAAGCCTGTCCTTCCTCAAATACCCTATTTAGAAATAATGTTCTCATATTTAAACTAATTCAGGCTCTTTGCATCCAGAAAACAATTTCAACAAGTGTCTACGCTTGAAAGCGGAGTGTAATCTCTTCTCTATTTTGCTACGTTTACTTTTCTATACAACAATATTAAATAAAACTGTGTGCACATATCTTTTATGCAGTAATTTCCTAATTTGTCAATAGAGTCTTGTCCAGTCAATAGAGTTCTTATGTTTAAGCATGTTCAGAGCAACAGAGTGTCTGGGTAAGAGATGGATTCCCAACTCGTATTCCCTCAGAAGTGGCTTCTTGCTCTGGATGAGCCAATATCTGAGGAACCAACCTTGTAGATGGTGCTGCCCAGCTGAGCAGGGGACATGCTGACCACAACCCCTGCACTCTGGAGGGCTGCAATCTTCTCCTTGGCTCCCCCCTTTCCCCCAGCAATGATGGCCCCAGCGTGGCCCATCCGCCGGCCCGGAGGAGCCGTCAGGCCGGCGATGAAGGACACCACTGGCTTGGAGTTGGGGCCCTGGAAGAGATAAATGTGTTATGTGGAGGAGGGTGAGAGGAAAAGCAAGTCCAGGTGGCAGATTGTTAGTTTGGTATTTTTTATTTAAATATCAACTAGCCAGGCAAAGTTATTAAACAGCTCAGACAGGACAAAGGAGTGTGGAATACTTTCTCTCCTGATAATCATCATAAACCAGAAGCAAACAGAAATTTTATATCTCTCTACCCACCCACATATAATACCAAAAAAAAATCACCACGAATATTATTACAGTAACAAAAATCTAAAGTTGACACAGTTCACAAAACCACAGAATATGGTTGGAAAGAACTGTAAGATCAAGTCCAACCATCAGATTTAATCTGGACAACACTCTTCATTTCAACTCTTTTTCTTTACAAAACAATGACTGTTTGGGTTTTTGGAAAAAGAGATGAGAGACTGAACTGAGTTTTCCTTGATGTGGCAAAAGAAGTTGGCTAACTACAAAGGTGTCTGGAAGCAAAGTGTTTGAGACTTACAGAATTATGTTCTTTTAAAAATGCTGCTGCATCTTCTTCAGCATTTCCTCCAATCTCCCCGATCAGTATGATCCCCTCAGTATGAGGATCCTTCAAGAAGACATCGAGGCAATCAATAAAATTAGTTCCATTGAAGGGATCACCTCCAATCCCTGAAAAAAAATTAAAACCACAAATAAGTCTAAGCCAAGGTAACAATACTGCACTTACGACAGAAGTTCCAAAGCAAATTTCAGCATGAGGAGTACTCCCAAAGGCTCCCTAAGACAGGCAGCTCTGAAGGCTCTACCCAAATTAGAGCGTATCAAATTCCTGCTCCAAATACGTCCCCCCACAATTTACAGAAAGCTCTGATACCTGAATGTTCACCTTTCAAACCATAAACAAAATATTATTAACACAGCAGGACCAATACCCCAGCCCTAGAATTTTGCTGTCAGGAAACTGAATTTGCTTAACCCACCCAACTAAATGCTTAAGAATGCCCTATCCCTTAAAAAAACTAAACTTCTTGGGACAGTCTGTTTTCAAATTGACAAATTTGCTGGCAGTTCTCTGTTCAAAGCTGGTTTTAAGGCTTTTATTAACCTGATGTAAAAATGATAGCAGAGAAGGGCTATACTCTTCACAGCACATAGGGACCCCATTTCTCAACACAACTGCCATTCAGCAAATTCTACACTTGCAAAAAGGAATTATTTTGGATTTGTACTTGTAAAGAAAAAGCAGATTAGTCTAGGTCCGACAGACTGATTCTGAGGGAACCTACCAATGCAGAAAGACTGCCCCAACCCAACTTGCGTTGTCTGATGAACAGCTTCGTATGTCAGGGTTCCAGATCTTGACACAATACCTTAAGGAAAGAAAAGAATATAAACCTTAACACTAACACAGCACATGACTAGAGGCAGCTGTTCTTATATTAATGAAAACCACCTCAGTAAACATGAGATTCCAGCTGTCCTTGCCAAAACATTCTGTAAGATTCTATCTGTACTATTTCTTGGTTGTCACCTTTTGACACTTAACTGTCAATGGACTAAATCTGCCCAGGAACTCAGTAATATTTTTGTCACACTAAAGCATGACCAGGAAAGAAAACTGAAAAGCAAACAGAATAATATACTTCTTATCTGGTATGTGAGTAGCTGATTCACTGAACTTTAAACAGTTGCAGCTCAACAGTTAACAAAAGAATTCTGTATTAATCATATCCCCAGTACAGCCAGGCACATGAGAGATCCTCCATAACAAAAAAATGCTGCACAAATGCAAGTTATCACTATTAAGGTATTTGCTGCTCATCTACAGAACACATCTGGCATGTATATTACAATATTACAAGAGATCACAAATCTCTCTACCTTCCATCAAATTCAGGATGGAAGGTAGCCCAGAGCTCAGAGCAGGAGCAAAATATTTGCATGGCTTTTTGTTCATTTTTTCAAGTCAAGACTTTTGTTAACACTCCCAAAGGAAAAGTTTTCAGGAAAAACAGACATCATTTTCCATCTAATTCAAGCCATTTAACAAGGAATGTACAACATACAATGCATGAACAGAGGAGAAAATACACCACTAGACTAACAACCTTAGTTTTATCAACTATTTATACTGCTGGCCCACTCAGATGTGTTTTAGCACAGGGTTTTTTTCTTGCTATGTTTGAAAAGGCCTCCCTGTTTACCATTAAGATCAGATTGCCTCAGAGAAGCTACAGATGAAAGTCCAAAGACTGTGGCTATTTTTATACCTTGCATCACAGTATATTCAGATGATTCTTGGACGCCTCACAGCAATAAAAGCTGGAGAGCACATCACCAAAGGTCACAGTGTTAGATGAAACTGGGAGGATAGCAAAGCTACATTTTTATTCCTTGATCCTTGGATCACCACTGAAAACATTTCCAGCAACAGCAGAGCTACTGGATTCAAGATTTTAAAGGTTTTTTTGCACCTGATGTGCCTTGCATTCAGATTCTAATAACTTGTAATTGCAACACATTTTTTGTATATATGTAGAGAATCTGAACAGAAGTTTGATTCAGAAGGGAGCTCAGAGCAACATTGGTTGATGTTACCTTTTACAGTCATAGAGCAATGTCTCAGTGGTTTTTATAAAGGGCATAATTGCAGCCATTTGATTTTTCAATTCCAGGTTTATAGGTACTTGTGAAAGCTAGCAGTGGAACGAGTGCTAACACATCTTCCAGCATTCCCTAGGTGCCGTCTATTCTCAAGTCAGAAGTGGTTAAGTAGCAGAGGTAGCTCCTCACACTAGAAAAACTGCATGTAGTTTTTCTGCTGTAGTTCAACAGCATTGAAAAGGCTTTCCCACAATAAACACACTTTCCATAAAAAAAAAATGGGAATGTTGTAAGGGTACTACTGTGCTCAAGTGAAGCTGGTTACCTTACTGACAGGCAATAGCAGTGTATGCTGTCTACAACAGTATTTCTGAAGCTCTACTTGAGTAAAAATGTGTATTTTGGAAGAATTTTCTCTATAGCTCCTGAACTGCATCATTTGAAAAAAAAAATCAATTTGTAATTTCTATAGTTTACAACCAGGAGCTGACAGAAATCAGGACAGGGGATTTGCATGTAAGAGGGTGTGTAACTCATTACACACAGGGGTGTGACTAACACTCACAAATGATGAACAAATCATTGCCTTTCTGCCCTTAACCACACTGCCTGAAAATTGGGTGTATTTGTCACTTCCACTTGTGATGGTATCATAATTGTCTAAATTATCATGTCTAAATTATCTAGTTATAACTACTTGCCTGTAGTCTCTTCTCTTTGCTGTAACGCTGAGATTACTACAGGTGTAGGATCCCAGTCCTAAGCAGCCAAGTTGTTAGAAGGAACAGTGTTGGAGAACTCAGTCCTCTCAAATCCCAAGAAAAATGGAAGTTTCCTCAAGACTCTCTTTTGAGGATACCAAGTCAATCACATTACCCAAGGAAATTCCCAGTTGCTTTGTCTTTACCATCAGTGCCCACTACGGAAGGCTTCCTGATTTTGGCCTTCAGGATTGATAATGCCAAAATTTAGGCAAAAACTGAGGACAGACAAGCTGTCCCACAGTATTATCAACTCTCTTCAGGGCAGGATGTGCCTTGCCTCATGAGGAAGAACACTAGAGCACCAAACTTGTGTTTTAGATGACGTATAAATATTCAAAAACTCACCAATTCTTCCTTTCTTGTGAATGTGACCAGGCATGATACCAATTTTACATTCTCCAGGCTAAGGAAAGAGTGGGAGAAGTCAGATGCAACATTCAAACCACCACTAGGAACAGTTCAGCCTTGGAGCAAACCCAGAGGTGACTTACATTGATGACTCCGGGGCAGTTGGGGCCCACCAGCCGGGTTTTATTCTGCCGCAGCAGCTTGTGTTTGACCCGCACCATGTCCTGCTGGGGGATGCCTTCAGTGATGCACACCACCAGGGGCATTTCTGCATCGATGGCCTCGTTGATGGCAGCAGCAGCAAACGGGGGAGGGACGTAGATAACAGTGGCTGAAGCACCCGTTTGTTCTTTGGCCTGCAAGGGACACAGCAAAAAACACACCGTGTGTTTAGTGGGGCTGAAGAGAATGTTTGACAACAAGCTGTTGAAAATACATCCATTCTCAGGCATGAATTAAGGTTATGTATTAATTTACTACAATCTAAGCAAGTGTTAAATTCCCTGAAGAGGGGACACAACTAGGGAAATGAGAATTGACCACTGTGCGGAAGGGATCTGCCCCATGATCACCATCATAAATACTCTTACATAACAGTTTGCTAAAAATTCATCATGCACACCAGAATTAATCAGAAACCAGCTGCATTCATAAAGCAAGTGTACCCAGCCTCTGCGAACTGCACAGTGGAAGCCAAATTTGTGCCTGACCACCCTGAATGCTCCCTCTTTTACAAGGCTTCTATTTCACTCTTTGCCCAGTGACATCCACGGCTCAAATATTTGTCTCTCCAGTGTGAGCAATGAAATAAGGAGCCCTTCAGCAGCTTTAAACTCTGTGCCCTCCAGTCACTGCTGCAAATTACCTCCTTCACAGAATTAAACACAGGCAGACCTAGATGAGTTTTTCCCCCTTTCCCTGGAGAAATTCCTCCAACTAGATTGGTGCCATAGTCCAATGCCTGCTGGCTGTGAAAGGTGCCCTAAGAGAGAGAAAATAAGTAAAGTTAGAAGGCATGTAATAGCAAATAAAATTCAACAAAAAGTTTGATGTTAACTGTAATTCTGAAGGCAATTTATGGCACTTAAATTTACAATAAGAAGGGAAGCTTTCACTATACATATGTAATCAGGTATTTTGAAGAGTGCATCCACATGCTTTAAACGCATTTAATGCATTTGGAATATGCTAATGTGGGCAGCTTTTTTCTTTTTTAAAATCGGAGCACTGTGGTTGCATGTTAAAGGATATTTTGTTGTGTGCTGCTAATACACCTGCAGACACAGCAGCCACATTTCCTTTTCCACATCAAATCTGGCAGATGACAAACACTACAGTGAAATAGAAGAAATTAGCATGCTCATCCATGACTAGCTGATCATTTCACAAAAGCAGCCTTCTCCCCCTGCAAATGTGTAAATAGTGAATCTGAGAAAATTATTAAATATCCTGAAATAAAACCAGAAATTTAGTTCATAGGCATTGATATTGAAATGCATCTGTGAAAGAGGCACTTCTAAAATGGTCAGGTTTTGGCAGCTTTTTTGCAAATTTCCTTTTAAGAAGAAACCCTTTCAGCTGGATATAATAAAAGTTCTTAAGATCAACATGAAAAACAAAAATGGTAAGTACTATAACAGAGATGACTCAAAACCAACTTTCAAGCACGTGCACAAGTATTTGGGCCAAAGAAAGTAAACTACAGTGCTGAAGGGCCTTCCTGATGCTGAAGCCAGCCCAGCTTCCCATCAACACAAATGCAGTATATAATCCATTTTATATATTATTATGGTTTTTTAGCAATTAACTTTCTGACTGAAACAGTGATAGATGACATAATTTATAAACATACCTGTTTGCCTGTAAAACCCTGACAGATAACCTTTGTGTTTTTGTTAACATACAGGTTTTTCCTGGATGCCGAGTAGGAGCAGTGTCGGACACCATTCTGTTGAACTGGAGAGAAAAGAGAGCACAAACCATTAATCCACTCCTTTGGTAGGCTCTGAGTCAAAAAATGTCCTGCCAAGTAAGTGCATACCAATTAATGCTTATATCAAAAAATCATGAGCAGCTCATGTTTTCAAAAGCAGCTCTGAAGCCTCATTCAGTGCTTGTCATTCTGAGATATTAAATACCTGTGGTTCACCATATCATGATTTCTCAGTTTGCTAGAAATTAGGGGAGGTACTTCTCACATGAAGTACTTAATACTAGGATTCCTCACAACAAAGGCAGAAACAACTTCTGTTGTTTTCAAGCACTGTTTTCATTTGCAAACAAACACGTTTTTATCTTCTCAGAAATTCTGCAAAGTGACAAAGCAGAACTAAAATCCTGATATCGAGAGGCTGTTACAACACTGGTACTAAGTTAAATCCCTGTGAACAGAGCACAGTCCAGACTAGAAATCAAGAGATACTGAGGAGCTCAAAGGTCCCTCAGCCCAGGAAAAACCTAATGCCAAGTAAGACAGACAGCAAGAGATCATTTTCCAAGAGATTCCTTGCTATGGCATCACTGCTGGACACACATTTGGGCTCATGAGGAAACCCAGCTCTCCAGACACTCCACTAGAGTGATTCTCAATTTTGTTCTCACAACGCTGGTGCTGAAAGAAGAAAACAACTTCAATTGTAGAAAAAGAGCACAGTGCGTGCTGGCAACAAAAGCCAAGGAGAATGACTGCATCTGTGCTGAAGGGAAAGGAATGCTGACATCAAATGCACAAAATGTTACCATAGAAGAAAGACAGAGATGCGGAGGAGGGAGAGGTCTTCTGGTATAAATACAATGCACACCTACATTTACTGCCATATGCTTTTTCAAACACTATAGTTTTGAGGGGATCAGAACCAATTCACTCACTGCAAGTGTTTAATATAAAAACCTTAATTTATACATAGAGTGAACCTGGGAAGGCACAATGCTAATACAGGATCCCAAATATATACACCAATATATTACTCCTTAGCCCTTCAGCTCTTTCAAAACTTGGGCAGCAAAGACTTAAGGCAGTAAACAGTGAAACTGAAATCAAAATAACAGATCCTGAATCATGGTCCCATATACATACTCGGGCATGCCTGAACAAGGGAAGAATAATTTTTTCTTTTTCTCTTTTTAGGAGGGAAGTAAAAGCTTTTAAGAAGAAAGAAGGAAAAAAGTATTCTTATAAAGTGAAAATGCACAGAATTGGCCAAGATGCATTATTAAATTCTTATAATAATACAATTTCTTAGGATTAGTAAGAGAGTGCAAAAAATTTTCTAAGATCCGTGTATGTACACATTTCCATCACACAGTTACACGGTTCTCTTTTGCCAACTAAAGTTTAGTGCTACACTGCTTTTATGCTTCAGTTGTATTCAAAAGAGTGAAAAGCCAAACCACGCCAGAAGCAGCCTACAGACATCAGCGTTACTGCTAAATCTAAAGTCCTTACTCTGTTCTTAGAAAGTGCTGGCAAACCCAGGATTTAACTCCAGCCACATTCTGTGTTCTCTAAGCAGCTGCAGCAAATCCTCAACTTCACACAAAGTAAAACTCCATAGAAAAAGGTACAGACTAGGATGCAGTAAACTTGTCAGGGAAGTGGCAAAAGTGCACTTCAGCTTAGTGACCTGCAGTGTTTTAACCTAAACCACAACAAATATTTTGCAGGACTTGTTATGCCAGGAAATACAAAGCACTAACAGAAAAAATCCATGTGAAATCCTTAGGAAAAGCCACACAAAAGCCAATTGTATCCTGGGCTGCATCCAAAGCAGGGAGGGCAGGTCGAGGGAGGGGATTCTGCCCCTGTGCCCCACTCAGGTGAGACCCCACCTGCAGCTCTGGGGTCCCAGCACAGGGAGGATGTGGAGCTGCTGGAGCCAGTCCAGAGCAGGCACCAAAGTGATCAGAGGGATGGAGCACCACTCCCATGAGGAAAGGCTGAGAGAACTGGAATTGTTCAGCCTAGAAAAGAGAAAGCTTTGGGTGACTTTATTCCCTTCAGTACCTGAAGGAAATTTACAGGAAAGACAGGGCAAGACTATTTGACAAGGGCATGTAGTGACAGGAAGGGGGAATGGCTTCAAAGTGAAAGAGAGCACATTTAAATTGGATATCAGGAAAAAATCTCGACTATAAGGGTGGTGAGGCACTGGCACAGGTTGCCCAGAGAAGCTGTGGCTACCTCATCCCTGAAGTGTTCCAGGCCAGGCTGGATGGAGCTCTGAACAGCCTGGACTGGTGGAAGGTGTCCCTGCTCATGGCAGGGGGGTGGAACAAGATGATTTTTAATGTCCCCTTCCAACCCAAACCATTCTGTGATTTTATGATTCCAGGAAAATACGTCTAAGGCTGACATTTAATGAACAGGGCTACCAGGCTGGCTGTGGGAGGGGAGAGAGAATCCAAGCTATAGAAGACAGCACAGGATAATCTTTGTCCAAGCTGAGGACTTGGCCTTCCTAGGCAGGGCTGCCAGGCCCTGTACCTGCACCACCTCAAAGGCACACCTGATGAAGAACAGCCTGCCTCCAGCAAAGGAGAGGCAAAATAAAAACAGGAACAGCTGGAAGGCTGGTCAGGAGAGCGGGGAATAGATCTACCTGAGCCCAGCCACTCAGGCTATCCCTCATGGTCAGGAGACGTGCCTGGGTGAAACCCAACCCTGAGAAGAGCAGAGGATGGTCCCTTGGGAAGGAGCTGTTACAGTAACTGTCACCAGCACTGCCCTGCAGAGAACACTCTAGGGAATCAAAATGTTGGAAAATGGGCCTGCAAAGGGAAAGAACAAACAGAACACTAAACTGATTCAGATCTAAGTTTTACAGAGTCTGTGCGACACCACTGACAAATCCACCTGCAAAGTAAGAGGGATGTTTGCTAGCCACATATCTGTCACTAAGCAATTTCAGTACTTTGAAAAAAATAAAAATAGAAATCACAGAATGGGTCAGGCTGGGAGGGATCACGGTAGGTCATCTGGTCCAACCTCCCTGCTCAAGCAGGGTAATCCTACAGCACATTGCACAGGACTGTGTCCAGATGGTTCCTGAGACTCTGCAGTCTCTTAGTTGTTGACAAACTGACAAACAGTCACACTTCTCCACACCTTACAGCAATTCTACACTCCCATTTCAACTGTTCATTCCAGATCTATTTTCAGATATTTACAACATTGCACAAAAAAGTTTTTGAAAGCTTAAGTTTGTCAATTCTCCATTTTCAGGAGACTGTATAAATATATTTTTCAAGGATAAAAAGCTTTTGAGCATTTTCTAAAGTATCAAAAAACCATTTAGGCACTGATATCTAAAAGGCAGCTTAGAATTTAAGCTTTGTATGGATTTACTCTTGAAAACCAGATGTGCCTCTTACATTATTGTATGGCCCTGCTTCAGAGAAAATACAGCTGCTTCAAAAAAGGCTGGCTACAGATTTGAGCCATTTGCTGTCTCCAGAGAGAGGCAGCTTATCATGGGCAAATGTCCAGAGAGCAATATATTTTTGAAGCAATTTATGAACAAAGAACTAGAAATCACCTTGCAGTCTCTGGGCTGGATGAGTCTGAGTTTTGGGGCGTTTTAGAGTGGCTTGATACAGTTCTGTACTTCTGTTCCTGGCCCTGCCTGCAGCAGGAACGTTTGCCCCAGTTATCAGCACAGAGGGAGCAGCAGGGACATGGGTCAGGATGGGTTCTGCTCCACGTGGCACAAACAGCAAGTCCTAGGTGCAAGCAGCTGCAATTTAGTTAGGACAGATAAAAGATGAGAAACAAACAGGTGGAAAGGGGAAATGGCATGCCTAAGTTCACAGCAGGTATGAGTCAGAAATAGAAGCCAAGTCTCAACTTCCACGCAGGACTTGCTTCACAACTTCCAAACCCGTTCAGACAATTGATTTTACTAGAACAAATTTGAGTGCTTATGTGTAAATGCACGCTGCTTCATGAAGACTGGAGGGGAAAAAAAAGTTTGCTCTTCAGCTGTGAACCAGCAAAAGCCAAATCCATTGGTGATGCTATTTTAATGCTCACGTCTAAATTACAGGCCAAGTTACAAAGGTGAAGGCTCCAGATGAAGTCCTAGAGGATAAGGACAAGACTTTACAAATCAAACTCTTCCCAAAAGCACAGGGGAAATGTTCTATTTTGTCAGGTGAGAGGTCTAAGATAACATTACCATGTCCAACAAAGGCCTGTAATAGACCTTTAGGACAGTGTATTAAAAATAAAATAAGAGACTGGACAATCTTCCCCAGGCACTCCGTTCATTTCTGCCCCACTCCTGTTCAATTTGTGGTTTAAAAATAAAGTTATACAAATAACAAAATGCATTTGTTTTGGCTTTCCAATACTTTAACTACTGCATAGCTAAAAAGTGAGCAAGAGCCTACTGTGGCAAGAGCCTACTTTGGTCCCTTGTACAGGACAACCAAGCAGTTACAAAAAGTGCTCAAGCACCCAACCCCTGCTGTCTCAGGGGAGATTTGAAAAGCAAGATCTAAATTTAGCAATGGGGTATAAGCCTGTACATGAAACCCCAGCTGTTTTACAGTCAAGAAACCCTATTAGAAACTAGGGAACAAAATTACTCCAATACCATACACTGCTGGTAGTTACTCTAGCATTTCCAGGGAACAAGGTCCCAGCCAAGAGAATTCAATGCAGTACAAATAACGGGAAAATCCACCTCATTTACCTCTTAGGAAAAAACATCACAATCCATAGGCTCAAGCAGGGTTTTAGGCTCACTTGTGTATTGCAATCAAGAAGCCTTTCTAGAAAAATACCCTATTATTTATCATGAAGTCCAAACGAATTTACATGTTAAAAAGAAAACTGACCCATCTACAAGGTATTTCAAAGCACACATGGAATTTACATACTGTTTACACTGAGCTTTCAGGCACTCCTTGAGCAGCAACACCTCACAGGCACAAATCTCACTTAAAACAATGCAACTCAAGCTACATTTCATAGATTCATAGAATGGTTTGGGTTGGAAGGAACCTTTAAAGGTCATCTTGTCCAACGCCTTTCTTATTTGGGTTGTGCAAACCAGGTGACAGCAGAGACAATAAGGGCTAAAGCTCTTCTTTGCTCAAACTGTACGAAGTTAAAACCTTGTTATTTTCAAGACTTCTTGTAAGATTTCCTATGAACACAAATCCAATCAAAGTGCCTCCTTTTTACCCACATTTACCCCAGACGAAAAAAAAAATTGGAAGCTGAGGTAATATCTGAGGGCTCATAAAACTAGCCCAATATAACAGCAAGGTGAAACAGCAGATTCCTCTCCAAAAGGACCTGAGTTGACACCTATGTTGCCAGAAGTCTAAGTTGTAAGTGAAATTCTTCCTCTATTGCTCCTTGAAATAGCCACAGAACTTGGAGATGAAGGAAGATATTCCTTTTCTTTCCTATTACCTAAGTAAGGAAAGAAGAAAGCCTCAGAAATCATAGGAGCTCCAACACAAGTGGGGAAAATGGAGGCCACTGCAGGGGAAACTCAGGGAAGGACTGAGGTACAAGGAGCCCTACTTAAAATGCTGTGTCTTTTCTTCCACACACACATCCCAACCCCCCCCCTTTATCTTCCATCAGTTATGGACCTTCAGCATGCTTTTGGGAATTCATTTCAATATTTTCTACATGTTTAATTTTCATTTTTATGATCATCACCTTTCTCCTTCCTCTGCCAAGAAGTGCAAGGCCTGAGGAGAACACAAGAGGAACAGTTCTGGGGAGCTCCTGACAGTACAGAGGAGCACAAACTCATCTCCAAGAACTCACCCCTTAAGTTATCAGTCACATTAGCAGAAGGTGATCCTTACTGACTAAAAAGTCTTCATGTTATGAAGGGATTGTTCAAAATACCTTACTCCTTTGTTTAAGAGGATTACACATTTAGACGATTCCTATTTATCAGTCCCAGGCTCTCTTCTCTCACCCTTCCCTTGCCAAATTCCTGTTAATTATGGAAACCCTGATCTGTGGCCATGAAATAGGAGTTGAGGAATTAATTAAATGAATCAGGCTGCAAAGAGCAGATGCGATGCCTACAGTACACCCATCACATTAAAACAAATCTAGGACCAGTGGGAAATGACATTCAGAAAATCTTCAGTCCTTTCAACTAATCAAAAAGTGTCTCCTCAGTACAAATAATCTATTTCTTGTAAACCAACAAGCTGCTTTTCCCCATTCTCCACTAAGAATGTGTGCAGGTAAAGGTTTGTGAGCTTTCCTCCCTCCACACTGCTGACATAAAAACAATTAAGGAATTCTTCAGTTTGGATTGTTATTTCTGCAGCAATCCTTTGCCAGGGTTACTCACATAATTACTGTAATCTTTTAATCTAAGAGTTCTCCAAAGCCTTCTAACACATCCAGGACATGGGATCCCTAATCCTGACTCTCCAACCAGTTCAGATGCTCACAAAAACTCTCCAAGACAGTGTATAGACAAGCACAAGTCTCTCCTGACTCTGTCCATACACCAGCAGTGCTCTGAGCTGACCTTTGAGCAGCACTTACCACTCGTTGACATATTTCATACTCCATTTCCACAACCTCCTGATTTCAACCTTAGGGACACACACCCTGCATGTTTCCCTCAGCAGTGCACCAACAAAAACAGAGTTTGCATCTCTTTTGCAACACACTGGAAACTCGCAATTTCAAATCACTAAGAGAAGCAGATGTTAATTGTTAGTGAAAATGTATGTACAAAGTCCAAATTTAAGGTTTCAACAGTCTTTAAACAGTAAAGAGTATCAAACCAAAGATTTCCAATGAAGGACTATCTCATCTCGCAGGAGTTGCTGTAAAAGACTTCATGAACTGCTGCAAAAAGACATTTAATGAGCCACTTAGATCTCTTCCTCCCTTCTACCCCTCAAAATAATTTTAAGAACTATTCCCTAAATCTCTTAGTGCTATTTGTAAAGGGAACAATGTGGACTTTTAACACGTAAAACTGCACCCAAGAGTAGCTCTGCTGGGAGTATAAATTAAGCTAAATTGGAAGGTGCTACATTCCCATCTGTTTCCCTCCATCAGAACCAATTCCCATTGGGCCCAGGGGAGCCAATTCAAAAAGCTGAAGTGGCAGAAATTAACAGCATAAATAGTTTTCTGGTCCTGCTCATGGAGAACAAGGGGCAGGAATGCATACCCACCTGGACAGTAGGTGTGCCACAGAACTACTCAGACCAGCTCATGGTTGAGAGATCATGTAACAAGACCGGCAAGCCAGCATCCCACCGAGATAAAAACACTTGATGTGCAGGGAAATGAGGTAGGTTTAAATTTGTTCATTCATTTCCAGCTGCAAGAACCAAATTAATGCACAAATTCCTCTGTTTAGATTCAAAGTAACTGTTCTTGTGCCTGGGCATACCCACACTGATCTCACAGCCACAGAATGGTTTGGGTTGAAAAGGACATTAAAGACCTTCCTATTTCAACTCCCTGCCATGGGCAGAGACACCTTCCACTACCCCAGATTGCTTCAAGCCCTGAGCAACCTGGCCTTGGATGCTTCCAGGGATGGGGCAGCCACAGCTTCTCTGGGAAACCCATTCCAGTTTTCTCACAGTAAAGAATTTTTTTCCTAATATCCAACCTAAACTTACTCCCTTTCACTTTGAAGCCATTACCCTTGTTCCACCACAATCTCCTCTTCAAGAGGATGCAGCACTAACTGCATAAAACAACAACAACAAAAAAAGCAGCACACTGGAAAGAAAAAAAAAGGAGGGGGAAAAGCACTTTATTTTTCAGTGTGATGTTCAGAAGAACACATAATAAATATTTCGAGCTGAAGTATTAGTCTCGGACTGCTGTTGTTCTCCACAAGCAGAGGCCTGTACTCTTATTCTTGGCAATAAAAAGAACTTTACCACGCTATGCTGAAACCACAGGGTCATTCAGGGGCCTCCAGAGGCCTCCACCCCTCGCAGTGGCCAGCCCCAACTCTATGAGCTTCCTCCAGCCCTTGCCCTTCGGAGTCTTTCCGGGGCCACAGCGCAGAGAACAACCTTTCCGTGTCCCCACACCTGCGGCCGCCCACTCTCCACGGGAAAACTTCCCATTAAATTCACAAACAGCTCCCTCGCAGCCAGGCGTGCCCCTGCCCCGAGCGGGGCGATCCCGCCCGCTCCGAACGGCGGCGAGGCCCCGGAGCAGCGCCGGGAGCAGCGCGGGGACCCCCGGGGACAGCCCGTGTCCCGCCCCGCTGCCCGCGGGCCGA
>VZRL01002039.1:338029-489605 GCA_013397895.1 Origma solitaria
GGCTGCAGCGAGACATCGTCCCGTCCGCAATGACGGCGGCGGTGGCCCCGAGCTCGGCCCGCCCCGGCGGCGGAAGCGCCTCCGCGCGGCCTTCTGGGTGTTGTAGGCGCGGGAGCCATGAGGGCGGGGAAGGGTTCCGGGATCACCGAGTCCGACCCATGACCCGGCACCGCCACGGATACCTCCAGTTTGTCCTCGAACACCTCCAGGGACGGCGACTGCAAGGAGCTGTTGGCTCCCTGGAAGGCAGAGAGGCCCTGCAGAGAGACCTCCCCAAATGAGAGCCCTGGGCACTCACCAACATGTGGAGCTCAACAAGGGAAAGTGCCGATTCTGCTCCTGGGATGGCAGCCCCGGATGGACGGACAGACAGGGGAATGAGGGGCTGGGGAGCAGCGCTGGGGAAAGGCACCTGGGGGTCCTGGTCCATGGGAAGCTGAACATGAGCCAGCAGTGCCCTGGAGCCAGGAGGGACATCCCTGTGCTGGGGACATCAGGCACAGCATGGCCAGCCGGGCAAGGGAGGGATTGTCCTGCTCTGCTCGGGGCTGGGGCGGCCTCACCTCGAGAGCTGAGGGCACTTTGGGCACCATAATATAGAAAAGAAATTAAACTACTGGAGAATATCCAAAGGAAGGCAAAAAAACGTGGTGAAAGGCCTTAAGGGGAAGCTGTGTGAGAGCAGCTGAGGGCACTTGGTCTGTTCAGCCTGGAGAGGAGGAGACTGAGGGGAGAGCTCAGTGCAGCTACAGCTTCATGGTGAGGGGAAGAGGAGGGGCAGACACTGATCTCTGCTCTGTGTGACAGTGACAGGACTGAGGGAATGGCCTGAAGCTGTGTCAGGGGAGGTTTAGGGTGGATATCAGGAAAAGGTTCTTCACCCAGAGGGTGGCTGGGCACTGGAGCAGCTCCCCAGGGCAGTGGGCACAGCACAGCCTGGCAGAGCTCAGGGAGTGTTTGGACAATGCTCTCAGCACATGGTGTGACTCTTGGGGATGGTGCTGTGCAGGGCCAGGAGTTCGACTCAATGGTCCTTGTGGGTCTCTTCCAACTCAGGATATTCTGTGATTCTGTGACTCCACCACCTCACAGAATCACAGGATGGGTCAGGTTGGGAGGGATCACAGTGGGTTACCTGGTTCAACCTGTGCCATCAGCAGCCTCCAGAAATATGTCATGTAAATATAACCAGTACTTCCTGATTAATTAATTGTGTTCCTAAAACTGAGGCCAGAAAGAGGCCTTAATAAAGGAAGCATCCAAATGTTCATCTCTTTATGAGGTATATATGATCCCCTTAGGAGGACACACACACACTGATTTTATAAGGAACCCACTCACTACTAAAAGATTTATACCTGGATCTATTTCCAAATCAATTTTTTCATTGTGCTCTTGAAGGGATTATAGAATTTGAGTTAGATGCCAATGCACTGTCATTGTGTATACAGGAACATTTCGCTTGTTTAGTGTCTTTAATAGGATCATGTAAAATGAGGGTTGGGATTGTTGGTTTCGTTGTTTGGGTTTTTTTAAATCTCAGTTGAAGAGACATCTCATCAGTCTTTTGCATTCAAAACCTGAATGCATATAGAGTCTTTTGACTCTGTAATTAATATCAGTGCAAGTCATCATCACTCTAACCATTGAAGTTCCAGGGCATGGACACCAGCTGTACAATATATAATTGGCCAGACATACATGGAATTGAGAAAAACTAATTTTCAATTGTTTTAATGCAATGGTTTGGTTCCTGTCAGAGAACACTCTGTCCCACCAACATTCATTTTGCTGATTCAATCAACTGCCTAGAAAGAAACCATTCAGCCCACGGCAAAACAAAGGCGCAATTAGCAACACTCAGGTAGCAGTGACAGGGGCTGCCTTACAAAGCTCAGGTCAGACCCAATTTTAGTGGGGTAGCCAAAGGATTAAGAAAGGGATGGGGGTATAATCTAAGAACAATATTTTTCAACCATTTTAGCTATCTCATAAATGGGGTCAGTCCCTAATGCATTTTTATAAAGGACATCATTTTAAGAGAAACACAAGCATTGTGGTGAGCTTCATGGCCAGCAGAAATCCTTTGGGATAATCTTGTTGCCCAGAAAAGGTGTGAATTCCCTATCCCTGGAAGCGTTCAAGAGCAAGCTTGATGGAGCTCTGAGTAACCTGGTCTAGTGGGAGGTGTCCCTGTCTATGGCAAGGGGTGGGAACTTGATAGTTTTTAATGTCCCTTCCAACCCAAACCATTCTGTGTTTCTACGGCAGGAGTCACACGCTTGATCCATACAATAAACTCAGATATATTAAAAAACGTAGGGTTGTGTTCAGCCTGGCAGCTGTACAAACTGCACAGTTGGTACAGCTACAAAGTGACTTTGTGGGCAGGCATTTAACAGCATAAAATATACCCCAGACTTCCCATTCAGAATGTGAAACAGGTTTTTCTCCTGGTGCGGGGCAGAGCTAAAAGACATCCCTTTGACAAATGCAGTTTCCAGTAAGGAGGGTTTAGCAGGAAGGCTATCCTTGCAGGGAAAGCCTGTGTTTAGGGAATTGCTAAACCAGGGACAAGTTCTTCAGCTGGTTTAGCCCTTACCTCAGTGATGACTCTGGACCTACATTTCTGGCATCAGCTGATGCTTGATCACTGTCTCCCCATCTGACAACCCAGCAGCTTGAAATACTGAGTCTTGTTAGTTGTAGTGGCATCATCACTTCGTATCAGTGGAGCTTAAGGATGTGCAAACAAATTGGTCATTCCCCAATATCTGTCTGCAATCAAGGCAGGGACCCAAGCATGAAAACCCTGGCCTCGCCTCTGTCCAGCTTCCAGCAGCTAAGGGGAGCTGACCCTTTTAAAAACAGACTAGTTTTTGGGTTTCTACACTTTCATTTTCAGGTTGTAAGTAAAAATAATATCAGCATCTCTGCAGAAGTCACCAGGAGGAGCTGCACCACTGCTTTCCTTTGCTTTGTAAAGCACACAGAGAAATTCAGAGCTGAGGATTCCCTCTGGAGGGATTAGCCACACTTGTGCTTTAACCTGCTTTATTTTTAACCTGCAGCCTGCGGTTTTTCAGTAACAGAGCTATGGCTGAGAGCTTCTGCTAAGGAATTAGTTAGAGATGGACTTGCTGGGACTTCTGGTGTAACTCCAGAGAGCAGAGATAAGGACCAGTGAGTGGAGAGTTATGGCAGGGAGGGTGTAGGTGGAGCAAGAAAAGAAGCTTCCAGCTTGCTCTTCTGTGCATTCCCCATTCTGCTTTCAACAAACAAATTCTGTATTTTGCTTCTGAAAAATCCTGGAAACTTTTGTGGTATTGTGATTAGTGTAGTTATTTTAGGGTTTTTTTTTCAGAATTAATAATGCCACTTGAAAATAAGCACACAAACACTACCCCTCATCTCCTAAGCAGTGCCATGGCTTGGTATTTCTAAAGAGCCTGACATTTCTACAGTGCTTCACAAACAGGAGATCGGATTTCAGCTTAGCACCAACTGTGGTCACAACATCAGCATTGGAAGCGCTTTAGTGGGAAGTCCCAAGGATGGACACTGAAATGGTACCTGCAGCCTGCCAGCCCCAAAATCACCCTGTCATCATGGCTTGGATTTCTCCTGGAAGGAAGATGCTGCTGAAGATCTGTGGTGATCTTCATCTAAATAGTGTGGATTTTTTTCTTTACTGTGTGATTTGAAGCAAGTCTGGCCCTGTCACATATCAGGGGCTTATCAGAGCTTACTCATTTTATTCAGTAAATTTTGGCAGAAATGCTTCGGCAGCTCCAGGTCTTAGAGAAAAGCTTGACACTTGATGGGTTTTTGCAGCAGTTCACTGGGCTGCAGCCGTACACCTCCCACTGCCTGTCTGCCTCCTGGAGACGGGGCAGCCAAGCACAGCGATCTGGTTTATTAAAAACACACGTGTCAGACCTGGGGCTCTCCCACAGTGCTGGGAAAGGACACGTCCTGCAGACCTGCTCTTCCAGATCATCAGGTTGCACTGCTGGTCACGAGGAGTGGAGCAGACCTGAAGACGGGAGGGGTTCACAAAGGGAAAACAGCAGACTGGGACAAATTCTGCTTTCAGAGACCCTGCATGGGGTGTTCCTGGTGTTGGAGCAGGATACAGGATCCTGCAGAGCCTCTGCCATCCAGGAAGAAACAGGAGCAAAATGGGATGGCAAGTTCCTTGAAATGCAAATGCCGAAAAACCCAGTGGTCATGGCTTGTCATCCTGCTGTAAGGCATTGAGTTTGGCTGTTAATTCTTTCGTAGAATTGTGGAATGGTTTGGGTTCGAACAGACTTTAAAAATTATCTCATTCCAGCTCTAATGTTTTGCCCTGAAAGAGGCTATACTGGAAAGCAATGAATCCGTGTGTGATAAACTCAAGTCTCCTTCCCTGGGGGCCACACTGGTTTTTAAGGTTTCAAGATTCTGGGGTGCATCTCAGCAGGAGTTAAGGTGAAAGCTGATGCAACCCTGACATCAAAGGGCCAGAACTGCAGCAGTGGGAATAGGCACCTTCCCTTTGACCTCAGCACCCCTGAAATGCTTTGGTTCATCTGTCTCTGCGTAATAAGGCATGGAGTAATGATTTTGGGGTTTTTTTACCCCTGTGGGGTTTAAGAAAGCCGTAATTCTGAAAATCAGCATCAGAAAATGGGAGTGATAAGGAGCAGGAGCACCCAAAAGCCACATCCAAGAGGAAGGTCTCAACCTGGCTAAATCTAGCACAGCCTACAACAGATCAGATCTGGTCTGGTGTCCCCAGAAGTCACAGATACAGGAAACAAGCTCCTTCACCATGGAAAGCAGCAGATCTAGCTACTTCCCCTTTGTCCTGTTCTCCCATCATTATCATCAGTCATTCTGTGGGGAAATTGGGAGGGCCACTGCAGGACCACTGGGCTGGGCTGCAGTCTGTGGGCCTGGAGCAGGAGCTGGTGGCTTTTAGTAGCCCCAGGTGACAAAATTCTCCCTCTCACAGTCTCCTGGGCTATTCCCGTAGTTCCAGTGATGCTTACCCACCTGCCCTGGGGACACACACACAAAAGCACAAAGAGAAGCTCAGTTACAACTCATATTAAATACTGCATTGTAGAGCCATAGAATGCTTAGGGTTGGAAGGAAAATTTAAAAGTCCTCTGGACAACTTTTGCTCAGACTGGACTGTTTTTACACTGAAACCACCTTTGTCCTTGCAAGAATAACTGACAGCATAAAAATACCCAGATTCTTTCTAAAGTGAAGAGGGTTTTTTTTGAGGTTTTTAATTTTGCAGAAATCTTGCTGACCCAGCAATGCCACTGTGCAGAGTTCTGCAGGACCAAGTTAATGTTCTGCTGATATCTTTTGCTTCAAGACTAGTTCTTGAACATCTACAAAATGTAGACAAGTGTCTAAAGTAAATCCACAGAGGCTAATCCTCATTTCACATCCTTGCTGTTAAAGCTGGAGCAGCAGTAGTGAAGGTTCTGCAATAGAAGCACTCAAGACCTTGTGACCTGTGTGAGATCCTTCTGGCTGTTTATCCTTAAAAGCACAAAATCAGCTTTCACTTAGTATGCCTATCCTTACATTCTTAACATTATTTAGTATACATTTTTCATTGGCCAGAGAAGCTGGCTTCCCCATCCCTGGAATTGTTCAAGGATGAGGCTGTGAGCAATCTGGTCTAATGGAAGATGTCGCTGCCCACGGAAGGGATTAGAACAAGATGATTTTTAAGGTCCCGTCCAACCCAAACTATTCCACGATCCCGTGATTTTTCCCTGCGTTGTAACAATCACAAACACCACTAGATGTCACAGCTGCTCCACTGTTGGACTGCTCCCTCCTGAGCAGCCCTGGCTGCAGGAGGACTACTGTATGGTTTAACTGAGGAGCAAAATACAAGGGCAACTGAGGATAAACGAAGATTTTTGTCCCCAGGAAATGCAAGGTGCTTTAGGACATACTTTTCTTTAGAAAAAAGTCACGTGTTTCTTAAATCCTCTGGTTTCAGGCACAAAAAGACTGCAGTTCATTCAATGTGAAGGAAATTGATATGCAGGACCACCCTGACTCTTTGAAGCTACAGAAAAAACTGGGGAGAATAGGTTTGGAGTGGGACACAAACAACTGTGCTGAAGGCAGGAAAGCAGAGTGACCACAGGATATTATTTTTGCCTTTATTCTGATAATTTCGGTGCTGGAAGTGACTTTCCCGCACTTTCCCTAGTTATAGCATATGGCATTTGTGTTGTCACCGTGGTTGTTGACGCTTGATGGTCCTGGAACACATGAGCACCCACCCACTTCCTCCTACTGCAATAGCAAAGAAATAGCAATAACATCAACTGAACTTAATTAGGCCAAACTCGAGGTGTTTTCTGTTGAAGGAGCTAATTTTAGATGCCAAACTGCCACACAGGCTGGCTGTATCTCTGCCCTATTTTATCAGCTCATGGCAGAGAGGCAAATGATTGGAAGGTGAAAGAGCGAGCACAGTTGCTTCAGCCCATGTGAAGGTCAGGGAAGAATATTCTTCCTCTGTTCCCAAGGTAATCTGATTTCTGTCTCCACTGGTGTCATCCACAGGAACCTGTTCATCCTCAGGACTTGGCACTGAGGTTGCCACAAAAGAAAAATACACCATTTTCGGAGGGAGGTTCAAACTAATTATCTCACACAGGCTTTTAGAGTTTTTCTCCCTCCCCTAAACACATTGTAGTCAGTGCAGCAGCCTGTGCCATCATTATGTGCATGAAAATAATAGCAAAGCTGAAGATAATTATTCATTTATTCACTCTCTCATGACCAGTAATTGCTCCTGCGGATTCCTTTTTCACTCCAGTGACAACAATTATTGCAAACAAAACCAAAACTGAATTCCTGTGAAATTGCTGTTAAAGCATTCTCCGAAGGTAGAAAAAAAATAATTTTTTTTAAAAAATTAAAAAATTTTTAAAAAACAACAACAACAACAAAACCAACCTAAAACCAATAAAAATGTACAAAGAAAAAGAAAGCAAAAGTGATTGTCAGAACAACAGCACCTGACAAAAAGTAGTGAACATCTTGGTGGGGATGTTCTCACTGTGCTGAATTGTGAGGGGAAGAGAAAAGGCAGACACTGATCTCTACTCTGTGCCCAGGGATGGGACCCAAGGGAATGGCCTGAAATTGTGTCAGAGGAGGTTGAGGTTGGATATCAGGAAAAGATTCTTCCCCCAGAGGGTGGTTGGACGTTAGAACAGCTCCCCAGGGCAGTGGGCACAGCACCAGCCTGGCAGAGCTCAAGAAGCATTTGGACAATGCGCTCAGGCACATGGTGTGACTTTTGGGGTGTCCTGTGCAGGGCCAGGAGTTGGACTCAAGGATCTTTGTGGGTCCCTTCCAACTCAGGATATTCTGTGATTCTGTGAAGAACCTGGTTGAACTCCATCCCTAAAATGGACATGAAATGGGAAAGTCCAGGAACTTCAGCTAAATTAATTCATATCCCAACCATCCTTTTCTAAAAGCTGAGCGCATTTTACAGGAAAACAGATTTCAAATCCCACAGAAAATAAATGGCACTTTCCCCTTGAGTGAGCTTTGGATCAGACCTGCAGTGGGCACCAGAGGAAACCCACTGGAGGGAGCTGGGAGGTGTCCCATCACAGGGATGGGAAGCACAGGCAGAGCCTGCTTTTCCTGAGCATGGGGCATTTTTCGGCTCAGTGGGGTTTCTGCTTGGTTACACCACTTCAGTGGGTACCATAGAGGAGTGTCTGCTCTCACATTCCACTGAAACACCCAGGCACATTTACCCTCAAACTGAAATATTTGCAGTATTTAAATTCACTGGGATTATTCACAGGTTTAGGATGAGATAAGCCCGGGTCCTGTAGGGGACCACAGCGACGCACCACTTGTCATACACTTCTGTGTGACAAAATATGATTTTGATTTGATTTACTTGTGCAGTACAAGAAATATCTTAAAGATGAGTTTTTAAATGGCTGATTCTGGCTGTGCTTCCTCCTCTTCCATACAGGGGAAGAGGTGGACCACAGAGCAGGGGGTGGACCACAGGTTAGAGCCCCATGGATCATGGAGGAGTAGGTGACCCCCATCTCTCTCCATGCAACAGGAACCCAGAGTGGCACAGAGGTGTCTGAACTGCCTCAAGCTTGGGCAGAGGGTTCCCACCCTCTCTATATTCACCTAATTTCCATGACTTGCTTGTCACGAGATTATTTATTACAGTGGCTTTAGTCAAATTCCTCTTCCGCACTTTAAAGCAATGCTTTGTCTGTCAGCCTTCAGATGCAGCCTAAAACCAACTGAGGCCAATGAGTCTGCTCGAGCTGACAGGCTTTGCTAAATGAGCATCTCTGTTGGACTCGGTGCTTTCTTTTGAGATAACACCAAATCACAGCTCACCCACGCCTGGTGCCAACTCCCTTCATGACTGGAGGCAAGAGAAACCTAGCCCATCATTTGTCTGGGAAGAAAAAGGGGAAGAGAAATATTTTTTTCCCCCTCCTATCCTCAATATGTAGCCAAGCCTTTTCTAAATCACTCTAACAAATCCTAGATCAAACCATTAATCATAGCTATAGATACAGCCCCACTTCTGCCCCATGTCAGCCTGGGAAGCACCCGTGAGACCCAGGGAGGCTTCCCCTTTGGTGAACTTCCAAAGCTGTGCCAGCTGGACCAGCCCATCCTCAGGGCTTGGAGGGATGGAGCTGGATCAGAGATGCCCCAGGTGGTCATCTTCAAAACACTGAAAGTTCCTTGTGTATTTTGCCTCAGCTGCTTGGCCTGACCTCCTCAAGCATTGCATATATTTGTCTGGAGAGTCCTTGCCTATTTCCAGAAAAACAGGATGGTTTCAAACCATCTGTTTATCCGCAGGGGTGACAACTACTACTGCCAGGTGAAAACTGAGAGCCCTCATCTCTTTTGTCTTCTTGGAACTGTATTGCAAAAAAACCAGCCCCCTGGCTGGTCAGGTTTGGTCACAACCCAGAAATTCTCTTCAGCAACCTGGCTGCTGGCACCTGAGTGTGTTCAGTCAGACCTTTGTGGGTGATGAAGGCGATGAAAGGGCTGACACTGGATGTAGGGGGTGACTGCCAGCAGCCCCATTCCCAGCACAGCCACTTTCACCATGCCTCTGATGGGGAGGTAAACAACACAAATTTGAGTGTGTTGGCTTTGTCTCACTCTTCAAAAATCACCTGTCGTGTTTCTGCAGTGACCTGGCTGGTTCCCAAAAAGCATCTCCCGCTCCCGCACAGGTTCTGTGGAATTTTTCAGCACATGAATTTCCACATCCTCCTCCTGATCACACCTCGGCATAGAACAAGTGCAGTGAGTGTGTCACATGAGGAATCTTACTGTGAAACACCTTGATTTTTAAGACTGCATTTCACTCAAACTTTGAAAACATCTTTCCTCTCCATCTGTGAATCCATCTGCAGTTGACACTGATTTCTGGTTCCTCAGCTCCACATGCCGCACTGGAGCTGTTCCTGCTTCGCACGGAGGTGAGGAGCCCTCACTGGGAGTTGTCACCCTCTGATCAGTGGAAGCCTTTTACTAGATCACATCTTCTAGCAAGTCAGCAACAGCTTGGGTCAACATGAAGTGCTCTGTATACTTGAGTAGATCTGAAAAAATCTCTCTGTATCCTCCATTGAACATTCTGAATTCAGGAAAATCTTGTGGCCATCCTTTCCACTTCAACACATCCCTCCTAAAATTGCATTTTCTGCTCTAAGCAATACAACACTTTGCTAAAGAATTATTATAATTCTCTGGTGTTGAGAGACTCGTAGGCAGATGGGGATGTGGGTTGCCTTTCTTTGGGGTAGGCACTCCCAGGAGGTGAGGGGTCCCTAAAATAGATGGGGTGAATCCATTTGGCTCTTTCTGTAGGGCTCCAGGTTTGTCCAAGCTTATGTAGCTTTTGAGCGGGAAGTTAAGTGAGACAAATCCTGTTACTGATGTGGTAAAACTAGGAATAAGTTGCTCCTAGTCCTGCTCTATCCATCTGTTTGATCAGCAAAATGGGTGCAGAGATGGATCAATACACTAATAAACGAATTATAGCAGACAGTATTTGTCTGTGCTTGGCCAGCCATCTGGCTAAATAGCAATATTGATCCTGTAAATAATGACATCCCTGAAATACCTCACTTACACCTCAAGCAGTAAATGTAGGCCATAGGGCACGAATTTCTCCACAGCAACATGTGGACTCTTTCTCATCCACCACAGAGTAACAGCAACATGTGGACCCTTTTTCACACATCAGTTTTATCTTATCTCTTTCTCTTAAATTAGTCAAATGAAGACTAGAAAGGCATCAGGCTTCTTTTCCATCTCATTTACTGAATATTCCATTTGGAACTCTAAGTATTACTGAATCCAGAAATGTTTACATTTTCTAAGCATTCATTGACCAAACAAAGCTTATTTTTCCCTTTATAACCAAAATATTCCCAACCTGGATGACTGAACTAAGCTACAAGAGCTCACATTAAGCTCTTTTAGGCACCACTTTTAGGCAGCCGAGTGTAAGAGCTGAGTTAAAACACAGAACAACTGTAGAAATGGCATTTGATCACCCATGTGAGATGCTCCCATCAAGGCTGGGAGAGAAACAAATGTCCAAGGCCAAGTCTGTCCTGATCCAGAGGGATCCAGAAGTCTGGAGCGAGGGTCTCTGTTTGGGAGGGTGGGACTGGGCCAGCCAGGGGCTCAGAGGGGAAAGTGGAGGCTGCCCTGTGCTGGGCACTGCCAGTTCCAGATGTTTCCGTGGTTGTTGGGGGGCTGGGGTGTCCCTTTGTGGCAGAGACGCGTTCCAGAGCTCTTTGTGACACAGGGGCCACTGTGACCTCTTTTGGGGCACAGAGGCCTGAGGTGCCACTGCCCGAGAGCAGCTCTCTCTGGAGGCAGCAGCTCCCTGAGAACCTCTGCAGGAAAGCACGACAGAGATGTCTGAGGAAGAGAAGGTGAATCCCAAATCCTTGCGCGCCCAGGGGCTGCTAAGCCTGAGGAGGCAAAGGATGAAGGATGGGGCAGGAAAGAGCAGCTGGTGATGGGACAAGGCCAGGCTTGAGCTCTGCCAGGACAGCCCCCTCCATCCCATGCCTCCTCTGTCACACAGATGGACTTCAAGCAGCCGCAGGTGGACCACAGGCAGCCACAGAATGAGCAGCGCTGCCCAGATGCCTCTCCTGAGGCACAAGAGGCAGCAAAGTCAGCAGCCTCGGGCAAGCAGGTGCCCTCAGCAAGGGCACAGAGCCATATCCCAGCCCTGCACCGCTCCTGCTCTCCCCCAGGCCCCTCACACGCCCACAGGGCAGCCCAGACCCTCAGCAGGCACTGGTCAGTGCTGGCAGCACCAGACACCTGGAGGGCAACCTGGGTCAGCGAGGAGGAAAGAAGGGTAGGCTGGAGTCCCCTTGCAGTGTGCCAAGGGCAAAGCCACATGGAACAGGAGATTTCCCAAGGGGAGGTCGGCAGACTCCTGGAGCTGTGCCAAAGGGATACCGACAGCGACAATTCATCGTTGCACGAAAACTTGGGGCGCATCACCATCAGGACCATCTGGGTCAACCCCCTGTACCCAGAGCTCTTGCCAGACCCCCTCCAGGAGGAGGCAAAGGCAGCAACTCCTTCTTTCTCAGATGAGCAGGTGCTGGCAGCAGCGGCACAGAGCCCTGCCCTGGACATCCCCTGCTCCCCTCCCTGTTCCTCGTGTACCCAGCTGGCAGCCCAGGCCCTCAGCAGCAAGCAGCGTGTCCCCAGCAGCAAGCAGGCTGTCCCCAGCAGCAGGCAGGGTGTCCCCAGGCAGCCCTCCAGGCGCAGGCAGGCTCTGCGGGCTCTGTGCACCCTGCTCTGGTGCCCCTGCATGGAGGCACAGATGGACGATTAGTGCCCGCTGCCAGTCTCGAATCCAAATCCGTTCAGTTGTTGTCAATAAATATTTTTATATTTTCAAAGAGCTCTGGAGAATCTGCATTGTCCCTCGTTACTGTGCAGAGACTCAAAGCAATCAACACCTTTCCTGCACGAGGACATACCAATAAAAGATGCTGATTTCCAACAGTGCTCAGTGGTCCACCTCAGGAGCCAGATGGGTTCTAGCAGCACCAGAGATTTGGAAATCGGTGGTTACATGGTCATTGTGGACAAGACAGCCACCAATCACCACCTCACCCACGGGAGCCTCTGGGAACAAGCGGCAAACCACGGAGGGCACCTCTCCACATTAGCTCCCTGAGGCGCTCTGCCAACAAGATGTCATCCTGGTGTCTTGGGAATCTCCTATTCCTGTCTTTTCCAGCTGTGGAGTGTTCCCAATTAACATCCAGCCAGTGGAATTCCCCCACAAGGACAAGGGCGGTTGGATTGGGGGTGTCCAGAGGGTCCTTAAAGAATAATGCCTATGCACCATGTCCTGGCTGGGTCCCACATTGCCAATGGACAATATCCTCTGACTGGTGTCCAGAATTGTGGGTGCTTGGAATATCTTCAAATGTTACTTTGAGATAAAGAAAAGGAGCTTGGATGAAATAGTCCCTGCTGCCCTGGCATACGAGAGATGTTATCAACTTTACTTTCTGTTCACTCTCTCTAGAACATCCATGATTTTTAAAGTTCAGAGGTTAGATTTACTCCAGGGGGAAAAAATCACAGCTAAATAACCAGATGGGTTTCCCTCTTCACTATTTGACACAGGCCCAGCTCACCTGTGGAGAGGGAACATGGAACTGTGGCTGCCTGCCTGGGAGCTTAAAAACATATCCATCTGACTTTCAGGAAAGAAATAGCCTACCTTTTTTATCTTTTATACAGGACCCAAAAGTGATTTAGTTGAAAAACAGAAAAGGGGAGAAATTGCCCAGGCAAGATGGATTAAAAAATACTGAACCTCTGAGTAATGTTTTGATGTGATTGTGAGTGACACATGTGGCAAAACCTTGCTGTCACCTCCAGCTGTACAACCCTGTGAGCAGAGGAGATTTTTCTAATGATTCTACAGCTGAAGGTGTTCAATCTGCTAAAAGTTTCTTGCTGACTTGCTTTAAAAGTGATAAAAAGCTCTTGGCCAGCCTCTCTGGTGCTGAGACAATGGTGTTGGTCAGGCAGAGAGACTCTTCACTGATCTGGTCCAGCCCTCACTAAATTACGTATAGAAATAAAGGAAAGAATGATAATCTCCTCTTCAAAAAGTAACACTCATTTAGGGGTTAGAAGAAAGCAGGACTGCCTATTTTTTTCCAGCAATAAATTAGGATAGAAAAACATCCCGGTGTATCATCTAGATTTACAGCAGGGTTTTTCAATTTCATTTGTCATTGCCAAATACATTACACTGGGATTAAACTGTACAGGTTATTAAATACTGATTACAAGAAGACAGCGTGCTGTGGCAGGCAAATAACTTGCAAGTTACTGAAATTAGGGCTTTGAAAATGTTTTAAGGGAATTAATGTTTAATTAGAGATGTTGATCTATGAGGCATTCTAGTAATAGCTTCAGTAAGAGATTACACAAACCTGTGAGACATTTATAAGTAGAAAGGATACTTGATGTAGTATTTTCTTTAATTAATCCTGCACTGGAAGACCACCACGAGGGAATTTAGAGTTTGGTGCACAATAAAAAATCCAGTCCAGTTAGCAGGCACTTCAGCTTCTGTGGGTTTTGGTTTTTTTTTGCATGATCAAATTCATGTGCACGTGTTTTTAACAATATGGCTTGAGATGAACTTTGAATTTACTGTGATTAAGAATATTTCTAATTCAACATTCCCAAGTGAACTTGGATGTTGAAGTGTCGGGAGGTTTACAGATCTGAGGCATTTGGCTTAATAGTCACTTTTTTTCTTCTGCTGAATTTTATCTTTCTGTTACTGACTTCCAGAAACAACATAAATCAGCAGAAGCATTTTGCTTTCCAACATTATTCATGGTTTTATCTTTCACTCAGACATTCTTGTACAAAGTCTTCTGTTTTCTCTGAAAAAACGCAGTTTATGTAATTTTCTCTAGTCAAACCAAGTTACTGATCCTTTACTGTTTTGCTCACTACATTTACTTCACTGTTTTGCTCAGTACATTTACTCTTGATGGTCTGACATGATTTTCACAAGGCTAGAAGTGTCATTAAGGAAGTGTGAGAGATGTTGGTGTCAGTAGGTGTAAAAATACAAACTGGGAAGTCTCGTGCTCTGGAAACAAAAACCTGGTCTCAGCTACCAGGGCTATGGAGTTACAGGGATGATAAAACTCCCATTAAAGTTACTGGAAGGGGAAATGAATAAACTTCACAAGTTTTCAGTACAAAAATCCTGGCAGTTTGTAGGTCTTTTGAGTTAATCTTCAATCTGAAATGCATCACCTTCCTGCTGATGTACTGAGGGAAATAAAACTGGGAAGACACTTTGGCTTGATAAATTTGAAAAATTACTTTGAAAATGAGAACATCTTTTCCTCCTCCTTTCCTGGTATAGCTGGACCAAAGACAGTATCATTACACAACCTTTTGTTAAATCCACGTGGCCAAAAAATGGATCTGGTTTTATGTTTAAAATATATTAATATATATTACAGTTTACTAATATTCATCACAGCTAATTTTTATCACTGGTTATGCTATGCTTATCTTCTTCTCATCACTTTAGTTGTAATTGTTTCGTTTAATACCCAGAGCACACATCCTCTATGCTGCCTGCTTAATTATTTTCACCTCTTTTTATGTCACATTTCTCAGATCAGTAATTATGTCAGATCATAAATCCCATCCTACACTGACAATAATAACTTGAGAGATAGTAATACTTTCTATATAACATGGAACAAGGTGATTTGGTTTAACAAAACACATAATTTCTTTCTAGTTAGTTAATTAATTCATCTTAATTATTTAACCTACTAACCACAGGTTAATTAAATTGAATCTGATGCACTCTCTTACTATATTTATATTGCTGGGGTTTTTTTTAATGGGACTGGTGTTTCATTACCTCTGTTGCTCATTAATTTTAGTGCTGCTGTTGCTCTCTCTTGAATCGTTTGTTTCCTCCAGGGCCAAGTTAATCCATAATTCAGTGCTAATGGTAAATCTCTGTGCATTACCCACCGTGCACAACCCAAAAGGCAACGTGGGGGACTGGAGCACAACAGGTAACAGAACCCACTGCAGGAATGCACCCGAAATAGCCACAACCAGCCTGCCTTGGGTGTAAAAGGACACCTCCTTCCACCTGCTTTTGGTATCATTTTTTCCCCAGTGCCATCTTCTAAAAATATATCCCTGCTTTTCTTCCCAAGGTGGAAGGGAGAAGCATGGAATAGAACTGGCAGCCCCCTTTCTAAAGGCTTCTGAAGGCTCTTTTGAAGAGCATCTTGGAAAAATCAAAGCCCAAGGCAAATGTCACAGTGAAACCAGCCAAGGTGGTAAATTCTAATTCAACAGACTCAGGCTCAGGAGCTCTTGGGAGCAGCTGAGCTGTTTCCACCCAAGGGAGTCACAGGGAGCTGCAGTGCCTGCCCTCACCTGGAGATCTACCACAGCACGTTCATCTATAAAGTGTTACCTCTCAAAAAATGTATGTAATAATGGTGATAGCCTAGAAAAGCAAGAACCAGGGGCTGCAAATACCTCTGCTGCCTGTACACTTGACTTTGATCAAACATGCTCGTGGCAAGGCAGCTGAGGATCAGTGGTGTGAGCTGTGTTGGTGACACGGCAGAGCCAGGGCACACCAAAGCCACCCCAGAGGGGATGGACTCCCTGCACCACACCTGAATGCGCTGGCAGGTGAAGATGAGGGTGGTCATGAGGGATATGGGAGCCTGGCAGCCTCCAAGGGAAAGGACCAGGCTGTTCCGAAGAGCCTCTTAAGTCAAACCCCATCTACTGTGAGCTGGGGGAGCTTGCGTAAGGATTCAGACACTAAATTTTCTCCAGCATTTCAGGGATTTTAATTCCACACAGACATTTTAACTCCAGCTGCGTGGTACAGTGCACACTGTGCCCATAACCCACAGCCCCAGACCATTCCAAGTCCCAGCCCAGCAGGGGAATCTGCTCTAAAGCACCCACAGGATCTCCCTGTGCCCCAAGCACCCAGCGCGGCTCAGGAATCACACCTGCCATCTTCAGGCTTAAACCTAAGGAGCCCCTGCGAAGCACGAAGCTGAATGAGATCACAGCTGGTCCAGGGCCAGAAAGTAATGGGTTTATTGGCTTTTTGAGAAGGAGCTGTTTGATTTCAGACAGAGGAGAGTCAACAGCAACATTCGCTCCCGCTAATCTCATTTCCAGCAGCACGCCGAGTGAGAAGGCACTTGGGCACAAAGCTGTGCTCGATTGCTCTCTGTTTATCCAGGATTACATTAGCAGCCCAAGAGCATCTGAAAGCAGCCCATGGCCAGGAGGGCTTTGCAAATGGCTTCTGCAGCACCAGGCTTGCAAGGAAAAAAATCCCAGTGTTTCCAGCAAGCTGCTGGCAGTTTGCTGAGTACAAGAGCTGGGGTTAGATGCACAGGTTTTAGATGTGCAAATTGAAGACAGTCTCTGTTGAGGCCAGCACTGCAGGTAACTAGTGTTGACCAGATAATCTGGTTAATTTTAAAAAATGCGTTTACCCTAAGCAAAAAGAAATCTAATGCAGAAGGGTGGATTTGGTCTGGGTGAGGGATTCTTATAAGGGGGAAGTTAGCAGAAGTTGGTCTGACCATGATCTGCCCCATTATCCACAAAGTAAGTTACTTTGAGAACAAAATTACCACCGAGTCTGGTATGACAGCTCTTTATTTCAGTGTCTAAAACACAAAGAGAGGGCTTGCATTTCCACATCAGAACCATGCAAAGCACCTATACACCAAAAATGAGATATTGAACGAGTGTCTCTCTCCTGCTACACATGGAAAATTTAGGCAGGAAGACTCCCTTTTCCTGTGCGTTCTGCTCCATCCTTCCACAAATCAACCAGCTGTGAGAGGTGAGAATTAACCTTCATTCCAAACCAAATCATTTGCCACTGAACACTATTCCATACCGCCCTAAGCTGCTAAAATGTACTCCTGTAAACTTCATCAAGCACCCAGTTCTGCTCTTGGTCTACAAGGACAAAGTCCCAAACATCTCCAGCTAGAGGACAGACTTTAATCAGAGGTACTGAATTAAATGAGAGCAGAGTTTGGCTCAAAGGATGAATGTCTCCTCCACACAGAAGCCCAGAAAAGGCCCTTATTAATGTCCCAGAGAGGGGGATGTAGAGACCACCCTAGGCTCAGAGATTTGTCATGTGCACAGAGGACACCCAGACATCCTGAACTATTAAAAAACAGTGGTATAGAAAAATAAAAGGCATAAAATACCGAACCAAAAAGGTTCCAAATAAGGCATCAGCAGGTCCCAACTGGATGTGCTCCTGTTAGTTACATCACCCTCCCAGCCAGGGTGGTTAGGAACGATGCATTAGGATTGTATTTCTGACCTCAATCATTAAGCAGTACGAGCCACCAGAAGGGTTCAAGTTCTCTTCGAAAAAAGAAAAAAAAACTTCCAAACACAAAACCAGGGAGTATTGTTTTTGGTAAGTATTTCTTAGAAAACAAAATAAAAACATTAAAGCAATTCATTGAAATGACTCATTAAAAAAAGACAACATTCCTGTAAAGTAAAAATATATATATATAGAAATAGAATCTATTTTTTTTTTGTTTGTTTGTTCATTTGTTTGCTTTTTTTTAAAAAAAAGACATTCAGCATCACGTCAGCGGATTCTGATGGGCTTTCCTGCGGGTCTCCTGCGACAGCCGCTGCTCCTTAAGGCAAAACGTCGGGTTGGCACCGTCACAACAGCTGAGTCCCCGTGGCAGGGCCCTGTCAGCAGGGCTGCTTCTCTCTCATGCTGACAGAGCCATCCTCCATCCCAAAATACACCACCTCGGCCATGTCGATGAACAGCCCCGTCTCCACCACGCCTGTGGAACGAGAGGTCACTGGTTACTGCCAGAGCCAGCCCTGTGCTCACATCCTCTGGTTTTGCTCATTGAAAGGCACCAGTGCCTCCATCAGAGCTTCGGAGAAGTGTCCCACCTGTGTCAGCCACGCTGGGAGCTTCTGGGAAGGCTTTCCATGCAGCCACCTGCAGCAGAAGCTGTCCAGGGACAGAGAAACAACTCCCAAAGCTTCCTCCAGCCACCACTGCTGCACCAACACCATCATGAGAGAGGAATTTTTTGTCACCTGATGGCCCATGGGAAGCTACACACACCCACAGGACTGGGGATTATTCCTTTTGCCTTTAAACTCATCTAAAGACTCTCCTGTTAGAGAACACCTGGACAACAGTCGTTCAAATGTTAAGACTCAGCAGCTCTGGTGCTACCTCTGCAATCTGTAGCTCATTTGCAAATGTACTTTTGGTTGTATTTAATTATGGGGTAACTTTTAATTTCACAGTGATCACTGAGACACAGCCAGAGGCCAGGAAGGTGGACAGAAATGCTTGTATCACAAGCACAGGGTGGCCAAAGCCCTTCTACACCACTGTGTTTAGGCTTTAACAGCCTCACATTTAGGCTCATCCACTTCAGGGTAGGGAAGACAGTCTGGTCCCTTAACAGGTCCATTTTTGAGCAACAAATGGTGCTGAGACCACACCCACAGGATGGAACAGATCCCACCATTTTTCTCAACCAAAAAGAAAGGAAGAAGTTCCTGCTGTGCAGAGTAACCAGGCACTGCCCACCTCTTGCACAGAAGCAGCTCCAATGACACAGAGATTTGTACAGCCATGGGCAGCAACTGGATTTGGATATGGAGCACTGGACCAGGGGCAGCCCAGACCAGCAGTGGTCACCAGGGATCCTTTCCAACCCCAACAAAGCAAAACCACTGACCAGAAACATCTAGAAGTGACTGGTGACTCCTCACCCAGACCTCTGCCTGGTCTGGTGTTTCAGCTGTGGAGCCAGGACAATATGTGGCTGCTTTGTGGGGAGGTTGGAGTTTGTGCAATTAGATCCTAACCTTTTCCTGAATATTTTGGCAACACATGAGCAGTCAGTGAGGGCAGCTGTGAGAAGGCAGGACTTCAGGGGCAGGCTTTGCCAAAACAATCAAAAGACATCCAGATGCTGCTTCCCTCAAGTTCAGAGAGTGCCAGTGCCCCTGGGCAGACCTGGATGGTGCAGAGGCAGCTCTGGCCTGGGCAGCAGCTCTGATGCAAGGCAGGAGTCCTTGCAGAGAGGCTGTTTTGTTTGCAAACAGAGCTCTCAGCCACTGCTACTCGTGCACAGCAGAGCTTGGGTACACTGCACCCTCACAGCAAGGCCAGCAGGGAGGGCTTCCCAATGGCAATGGATGCAGAGCTGGAAGCAGCTTGTGGAAAACAGCAAAGCACAGTGCAAACCCTCCCTCCTGAGTCCATCGGTGTTTCCACTAAGTCACTCTCCAAACAGGCACAAGGAAGAGGAGAGGACTGCTGTGCCTAATGGGAAACAGTGTCAACATCAACCACTATCACTCCAGGTTTTCACCACTGTATGCAAAAAGCCATGTGGGCACAGTTGCACCAATTCAGCTGACCTCCCTTCTTGACTAGAAACAAATGTAGGGACTGTCAGGAGGGCAGCAAATACAGACATTTCCTCATATCCAGGAGAGAGCTCCCACAGTCCAGGTTACTCATCACAGACCAAGCCTTAGCCAGCTTTTGTGTTTTTTAAAAAATCAGACATCACCTGGTATCATTTTTATAGCACTGTTCACTTCACGCCACTCATGAACCTTGTCAAACTTCCAGTCCAGGATGAAGTTCCCATTGTCTGTCACCACAGGGCCCTGGAAGCAAACCCAGTTGTCACAACATGAGCTCCATGTCCTGATCCCAGCCAGAGATTATCACAGCCCTCACTGGGATCAGCTGTCCCCACTGCAGTGGTTTAGAGTCATCATTCAAGTAAAACAGGGCAGTCCCCACAATAAACCATCACCCCCAACTCCAGACCCTCTCTGGCAGCACAGACTGCCCTGCAGCCCCCCAACACCCCCAGAGCAGCAGTCAGACCCACCCAGGGACACTCACTGCTTTGTTAACAGCCATCCGCAGCTCCACGACACCGCCAAATTTTTTGGTCAGGGCTTTGGTGACGGGGACATAAGCCATGGGGATGACCTCGATGGGAACTCCCTTCTTCCACTGCTCCCCAAGGTTGTCAGATTTTTTCCTGAGGGCACAGTTTGAGGTGGGGTAAGTGTTGGAGTTTACATTGTTGACATCACTGCAGTCTCTCTGCAAACCCCTCAGGCACAAGGCTCAGGAGGGGTCAGTTCACATGTGCCCACATGCAGCAAGAGTTTAATGCATGATGCTCTATCCACTCAGAAGCCTTATTTTGACATGTTTTGGACAAGCAGGACAGGAGTTGTTTTTCCCACAGCCCCATGGCTGGAAAATTTATCCCATGCTGACAAATCACTGCGCTCAAAGAGCAGAACTGCCACTTCCCCACAAGCTCTGCTGACTCCCAAGCAGGCCTGCTGAGTTGAAAATTAAGAAAAAAAGATAAATTGAATTACTGAAGTACTGGGAGCCAGGCTCATTTCCACTCATTCCTGCTCTCCTGTAACCATTGGAAGGACAACAATGGCCTAACACAGCACCATCTGAAACCTCCCACGGAGGAGAAAGGTGTAATGAACACTAATATTTTCACCTGTAATCGGCAATAACAATGAAGCATTTTGCAAATCCTGCAACAATCTTCTCCTGTGTCAAGCAGCCACTGCAAGGGGGAAAAATAAAAACAAAAACAGAAAACATCAGACTGCTCCTCACTGATGGCACTGAAGTCCAGGCCCCTCCATTATGTTCTCGCTGGTTTTGGTGCTGGCATTGCCCTCACCCCTCACTCTGTGCCCCTTGTCCCTTGCACCCCTGGCCAGGAGCCATCTCCCACTGCAGGGGCACACACAGCCCTGCACACGATCCTCTCCAGCCCACCCCAGAGACACCCACAGCCAGACAGGGATGCTCAGAGCCCCCACCACCAGCCCTGTGACAGACAGACAGACGGACAGCAGGGCTCACCCGCCACCTTTGATAAGGTTGAGGTCAGAGTCCACCTCATCTGCTCCATCGATGGCAACATCAAGCTGCAGGAAGAGGAGAAATTCGGTGTGGAAAGCGTTCCCGTGCAGCATCCAGGCCCTGCTCCTGGTGCAGAGCATCCCAAGCAGCAGTCACAAATGTCACTGGTGCTGGCACCTCCTTGGTGCCAGCATGACCAGAGATGAGTGTCTGATGGGCCACCCACGGATACCCTGAAACCACCCAAGCCCCTCTAAAAACCACAGGCATGTGAGAGGAAGAGAAACCCAAACCAACTGCTGGCCTGCGAGGCACATTGCTTCAGCCTCTAGTGGCATTTAAGGACCAGCCTGCATGATGTTCCCACAGGAAATCTTGGGGACAGTTCAGCAATGTCCCTGCCTCAAGCCTCATCTTGGAAGAGATGCCGAGCACCTGGAGGCAACACAAGCCAGCAGCCTTCTTGCCATCCAAAGGGACAAGAACTAAGGCAGAACTGAGGCTGGGGAAATAATAAACTAAGCCTATTAAAACCATAGAATCATTAAGGTTAGAAATGACCTCTACGATCATTGAGGCCCAGCCATTCAACTAACACTGCCAGGTCTCCACTAAACCATGTCCTTAAGCATCACATCTACATGTTCTTTGAACTCTTCCAGGGATGGTGATTCCACCACTGGCCTGGGCAGCCTGTTCCAGTGCCTGACAAACCTTTCAGTGAAGACATTTTTCCTAATGTTCAATCTAAACCTCCTGTGGCACAACTTGAGGCCATTTTCTGTTGCCCTAAACTGAATTCTCACTGATATTCTGCAGCGTGGCTGCCCAAACTCCACCTCAGGGGAGGACAAAGGAGCCTGGACGCTTTTTGAAGGACTGAGTGAGAGGAAAGTCAGGTGAGGTCTCACCTCTGTGGTCTCACCTACCTCTGGATTTCGGTCCAAGTCACTCAGCGTTAAGCCGCTCTGCAGGATCAGCTGACGGGCCTGTGCACCAAGAAGACAACAAACATCATTTACCAGTGGCAGGAAAGGAAAACAGACTCCTGGTTTTATCCCCTGCCTGCAGCAAGGATGGAGCATCCCTGGGAGAGCTCTACTGCTCCACTCTGAGCTGGTGGAGAGGCTGCAGTGGGAACACACAGCAAGGAGAAAACGATGTTTCCAGACCAGAGCAGTTTAATCGAAAGAAAATCCTGCTGCTGATTTGAACTAAAATGCTCAGATGGTGCAACAGGACTCCTGGGTTTGGGTCTCTCCATACTAAATAGCAGGAAGCCTCATCAGCTTGGTGGGAATCGCTTACATCTAAGCACCACAGCAGATACGGAATTTTAAAATCTTATGTTGTTTCAGCTTGGACATCATTCTCCCTCGCACCCATCCAACCCTTCTTATCTCCTTCGGCTGAAAAATGGGAGCAAGAAAATCAAATATTTACACCACAGAAATGTGGAACTAACAAAGAAAATATTTCTCATATCGGAAATAAACTAAAAAATAAACAAACAAATGCACAGCTCACGGAGAAAGTGTGGGAAGCTGCTGAAACAGCTGCTTGGTGGCTCTGATCTACATTTCCTGCAGTGGCCGTGTGTTTCCCTCTAGTGGCATCACAACACAGGGCACCCAGAGCTGCCCTTGGCTCAGTTCCTCAGCTTAAACAGGGAATCACGGAATTGTTTAGGTGGGAAAAGTCCTCTTAGCATCATCAAGTCCAGCACTGGCCAGGCCACCACTAAACCATGTCCCCAAGTGCCACACGTACTTTCCCATCCCTCCAGGGATGATGACTCTACCACTGCCCTGGGCAGCCTGTTCAGTGCTCAATCACCTTCTTAGTGAAGAAATTTTCCCTAATATCCAGTCTAAACTTCCCCTGGCACAACTTGGGGCCATTTCCTCTTGTCCTGTTATTTGTTACTTGGGAGACCAATCCCCACCAGGCTGCACCCTCCTGTCAGGGAGTTTTGGAGAGCCAGAAGGTCGCCCCTGAGCCTTCTTGACTCCAGGCTGAGCGCCCCCCAGCTCCCTCAGCTGCTCCTCATCACACCTGTGCTTCAAACCCTCCCCCAGCTCCCTTCCCTTCTCTGGATGCACTTCAGCCCCTCAAAGTTTTCTTTGTCACGAGAGGCACAAAACTGGGCACAGCACTCAGAGTTCAGCCTCAGCAGTGCCCAGCACGAGGGACAATCTCTGCCCTGTCCTGCTGCCACACCACTGCTGACACAGCCATGGGGCCATTGGCCTCCCTGCCCACCTGGGCACAGCTGGCTCGTGTTCAGCCACTGCCACCAGCACCCCCAGGTCCTTTTCTGTCCTGCAGCTGCTCAGCCTCTCTGCCCCAGCCTGGAGCTCTGCAGGGGCTGCTGTGGCCAAAGCACAGACTCGGAACCTGGCCGTGCTGAACCTCAGACCATTGGCCTTGGCCCATGGGTCCAGCCTGTCCAGGGCCCTCTGCAGAGCCTTCCTGCCTCAGCAGATCCACACTGACACAGCTTGGTGTCACCTGCAGAATCCCTAACTGGCTGAATTTTCTATGTTACAAATCATCACCTGAGTGAGACTCTCTCCTTGCTGGAGTCCAAACTTGCTACCATGCTGCAGCTAGACCAAGAAACCCCAGTGCAACAGCCTGGATCAGCTGATCCCCATGAATTCTACCCACTAACACTACCAAAGTGCTTCAGTTGCATCCCAGAAACATTAGAATTAGCAGGTGGCACTCCTGGCAATGAGATACGATTTGAATAGTTTGTCATAGCATTTCATAGCATGCAGTTTTATCACCCATAGGCTGTGGGGCCCTAAGGACTCCCAAAATGAAAGGAATAAAAATCAGTGGGGTTGGCATTCATCACATGGTGTCCACATAAGGAGATTTCAGGGGATCTGGGAAACTGAAAGCATTGAAAAACACTGTGCTGCACATGCAGGCCAGACCCTGAACAGGCTTAGAGTCAGCGGTGTGGAAACAAAGTGGCTTGGCTCTCTCCAGGCTCTGCTTGCAAGGCGATGGGAGCAGTGGGAATCAAAAGCAGAGCTCCCACAACTGAGGGAGAAGTGGAGGGAACTGCACTGCACTTGCCAGGAACAGTCCCACTCCGTGCTCTCGGCACATGTCCAGGTGAAAAGAGACAATGCAAACGCCAAGGGACAGATACTTACCCTGCTCTAGCTTTACTGATGGTGATGGATTAATGACCTGACAACAGGGAAGGGAGGAGTATAAAAGCCCACTGAAACCAACTCTTCCTTGCCAGTGACCTCAGGCAGCCATCTACACCTGTACATAGTGAAAATAAAATGCTGTTTTGCTGACCTGGGAATGCTCCGCTCAGAATCGGTTGAGGTCTAAGGGACTGCAAAAGATACAAGGCAGCCCTGTGCCGGGAATTTGGGCTTCTGCAGATGTACAATCTCTCTCTTCCCTTTAACAGCAACCTTTTTGTTTTACTGGTACGAAACTCGGTGGTGTTAAATGAACTATGACAACAATTCAAGGCAGAACAGGCTCCAGCATACGCTCACTACAAGATATTCAAAATATTTTCTTCAATAACTAATGACTGAACTCAGAGCACTTCTCCTACATTCAAAGGGGACATGGCATTTCAGGGTGGGAATCATTTTACACAGATCAAAGACTAACTCTTATCACAGCCTATATACACAACAGAAGTACTGATACAGGTTAAAAAATTTTTTTTTCACTTTCTGACCTTGGCAGCACCTTGCATTATACCCCAATTGGCCACTGGCTATTTGCAGCAGCTGGGAAGAGAGAGCCCTGTCACCCCACGCTCAAACAATTGCAGGATGTTAAGTTTTCCTAAGATTTTAGGATAATTCAGGTTGCTCTCTATCCAACCTCCAGGTCAAAGCAAGGTCAGCTCCCAGGTTGCTCAGGGCTTTCCCCACCTCACAGGATAGGCCCTGCCCCCCCTGCCACACTGCCTGACTGTCCTCACAGTTGTGACAAAAGTATGGTCCCCAGGTCCACACTAGGACCATGAGAAGGACAATTCCTTGACAGGGGTATTGCCACCCCGCCTTGAAAACCCCTCAGGTGGTCCCCTCCATGTCACCTCTCCCTGCCCAAAGGGACGTCCCCAACTCAGGGAACAGAGGCAAGGAGATCAAAGCCAGTTGCCAAAGGCACGGGAGATGCTCAGAAGCTTCCCCAGCAGCTCTGCATTCCACCACCAAGCCAGGCCCTCCCTCTCCCTCCAACCCTCTCAACATCTAGCTCGGTTCCTGCAAAGGCTGCACAGCAAGTGAGAGGTTAAGCCAACTTCTCTCCTGCAATTTCTTATAAAATCCAGCTGATGCATTTCAAGTTCCTCCTGAAAAGACAAGAGCTTGCTATTACTTTTTACAGCTGTCAGGGCTGATAGAGAATCAAAGGAGACGAAGTGTCTCCAGTGAGCTTTACACTACGAGTCTGGCTCACCACTAAGCAGCATTTTCCTGCAAGTGGGATCCAGAGGAAGCCACACACTAACCCTGACACAACCAGCCTCACCACACGGGCTCAAAATACACCTCCCAGCCCTACTGCATCCCTGAGCTCAGGTGAGGGCAACACAGCACCACCACCTCCTTTGGGAGGTCCATCTGCAGGCTGCATCATGACTGCTTTCACTGGTGCTTTTGGTTAATTCACACCACTGTGAACCAGAGAGAGGCAAGATGGCCTCCCACAGCCCAGGGGAAGATCCCCTGCAGGAGTGTTTGGACTAGCAGGAAGCAAGGACGGAAAGTGCTTACCTGAAAAGATGTAGGGATGCAGACAATTGTCAGGTTCTCCTCCTTAACTCGCTCAGCTGCAGGAAAAAAGCAGAAGCCTTGGTCTGTTCATTGCACAAGTTAAAAACACAGCAACTTTCACTTTAAGAAACCTCAGTTCAGAGCAGCCCCTCTGATTCACTGCAATTACTTGCTTGGCTTGCAAATAACTCAGTCACGCTCAAAACACAAACAGGTGCCACCCTCCATAGGCTGAGGCTCAGTTTCAGCAGTCAGAAATGTTTAAACACCCACTCTGGCTCAGCCCAAGCCACCATGAGCCATTAACCTTTATGTCTCCAGCAGCAGAGGAGCCCCATCAGCAAATCCTCACCTGGGAAGTTGGCCCCATCCCCTCTCTCACTCCATTAGACAGGTTTTTGCTGCTCTCCGTGTAAACACAGAGCTCCAGCAGCTGTCTGAAAGGTTTGCTGGCTTGTAGCCCTGGGGACATCACATTAATTTATTATAGAACATTTAAATATATGGCAGAGAAAGGACTAATAAAGTACAGTATTCCATTAAACGGAAGGAAATATTTCCTCCTCCAGGCTAACCTCAAATGACTAAAATCTATTACTAAGATATCATTATGGACAAAATGTTATTTCAGTAATTACAATACTCAGGCACAAGCCAACAGCCCAAGAGTCAGCAAGAGATCTTGCACTAGAGCAAGCACACGAGCTACATGCTCCAAGATAACGCTGCTGCTGGAAAGACTGGAGATACAAAACATGAGGCTGATGTTGTTACAAACCACATCCCAGTGCTAAAGCAGTCAGGAGACATGAAAAGCCAGAATTTGCAGCCCGGAACAGCCACTCCTCTTTAAATACAATAGCCATTCATTTAGAGACTGATTCTGTGCTCAGGGAGGGAGGGGTTGCAGTTCTGGGCCAAGCCCAGGAGGCTGAACAGCAGCTCCCAGACAATGAAGTGTGTCACGCACAGGGAGCGGAGCCAGGTGGGTGCCACGGGACAGCCCCAGTGCTGCAGAGTGAAGGGCTGGGCTGTGCTCCGAACTCAGCCCGCTGTGGGCTGCAGGACAGCTGTGCCCGAGGGAGCTGCAGGTCACCAGGGGACTCCGCAGCCACACAGAGCCACCCAGGAAGGACACACTCAACTCTGCTGCCCAGGGAAGTGGTAGAATCTTCATAGCTGGAGGTGCAGATGGAGCACCTGGGGGTATGGTTTGGTGGTGAACATGGTGGGGCTGCATTAATAGTTGGATCTGATGATCTCGGACGTCTTTTCCAACCTCAGTGATCTGTGATTACCCCTCTGTATCCAAGCCAGACCCCCAAGAACAACAGGTCTGATCCTGCACTCCCAACTCACCATGGCCCCCGCAGCTGCTCTGCATCCAAGGACATCCAAAGTTCAGCACCTCCACATGCAGATCTAGGGCTGAGAGTGGCCTGCAAAGGAACTTTAAACCTCTGCACCCTCTGTAATGAGGCGTGACGATAATTACCCTCACACTCACTTTGCAAAACTGCATTTGCCTCACTTGAATATTTTGCTGAAATTTTCTGAATCGCGCCCTGAGCAAATCCCTGCACCTGGAGCAAGCAGGTAAACCTGGCTGTGGGATACATAAATACAATGCAGCAGGTTTCCGCTGTCCTCATTTTCATTACACCTCAGCAGGGCCCTGAACTTGACTCACGTGGATGTGGGGAGCAAAATGAGCCTCAGACAAAAGGGTTAACGGAAGCAGAGCAGCTGCATGGCCCCAAGCCACACAGCAAGTCAGCACTGGGCAGAGCTGGGCAAAGCTGGAACCAGACCAAGGAGTTCAGCTCCAGTTTGTGGTGGGTGCCAGCAGAGCGCTTTTCCTGGCTGTGTGGGGAGAACAGGTGGCAAATCATTACCTCCTCAGGACTTTCGGGCAATAAATTTGGAGCCCGACACCCAGTTTTAACCTTCAGCTTCAAGCAGGACACAGCAGTGGGTGAATGGACCCAAGGCATCAGCTTTAAGTCAGCATGCAGGTGATTCAGGGTGTTTTTCAAGTAGCTGGGCAGATGGAAAACGGCATTTTTGTGACAGGAGGGACAGGAAGGGGAGCATCCTACCTATTCGTTGCACCGCGTGTACAATCGTAGATCCGCTTCCGATCCCAAGAACTTGATTGTTCTGCAAATCAAAGAGAGACAGAGGAATGCTGTTACTGGAGGCTGCGGATTGTCCACTTTTCCCAGGAAAATTGGCATTATAAACACATGCAAGAGGAGCCTTGTCCAGGGCTGCACGTGGGCACAGCATCTCAGCACTCTGCAGGCAAGGAAGGGAACGCGCTGTGCCAGCGAGGGCACGGCCATGGTCTGCGGCCAAGGGATTTTAATCAACTCTCCCTCTCATTAAAGGACATGTGCTTGCTAATTACCAGCACAGTCCAATCTCACGGTGTTCAATGCACACTCACTGGTGGTTGCTGGCATTCCATGAAAGCTCTCCTGCCGGAAAGCTGTGAATTTCAGACAATACCACAGAGGAAGAAGGGGAAACAACCTCAAGATAAAATCTCCCAAGGAAGCCACACAGCAAAAGGCTGTGTTTGCTGCCAACCATATCGTTTGTAAACAGCACAGATGCACCAGCAGCCAAAGCAGAGAGCACAGCAGCTGTTCCTGTGAATAATAAAAAATGTTTTCCAAAACAGAGTGCAAAGCTGCCTATAGGAGAGTCCAGCAAAACTTGGAAGATGGGTGAGCCTGGCAGCATGTGCTGAAGAGGATGAAATTTTAACCACAGCTCCATCCTGGCCTCTCTCTGCCTATGGTCTGGTTCATGTCTCATCCATAACACAGACAGACTCCTAAGAGGTGCTGCAGGCTGAGAGTGGATGGGTACACTTGTGTTACATCTCTAAGACATCTTCTCCACCATGCCAGTCTCTGTTTATTATCAACTCAGTTTCCCTCCCCCTGACAGTGACCTGCAGCCTTCTGCACTTCCCATTTTCAGTGTACTGCATTTCCTTTGGATGGGATCCAAAGCTTAAATTGACTTAAAGAGGCCCAGTATCACCACAGAGACTCAGATGAGGAAGACTTGAAGACAATCAGAGATGCAGGCACAGAGCTGTTTCTTGTGCATTATCTCTTGGACATTAGACAGATCTCTTTCCCCATGTGCAGCAAATCCAGAGTTGGGCAGCTGTGGAAAAAGCCACACCTCCAGCACTTCAACCAGCTAAAATCTTGCTGTCACGCAAGTCTACCTGGAAAGGTGGAGTTCAAGACAGGTCACACTCCCCTAGGATTAGTCACTTCTCTTGCTTCTGCAGGTTAAAAGCTTAAAGAAAACAGAAGTTCTCCAAAACCAGAGGTTCAGCTTACAGCCCAGCCCGCACTAACCAGCGTGACTCTGCAAAAGCTGGGGAGAGCAACAGGTCACTGCTGCACACCTGCAACGTGGCCAGCAGAAACCCAACAGCTCCTGAGGGTTCTCAGGGTCACCCACCCCGCAGGCAGAGCCAGGCAAGGCCAGCCAAGAAGGGGCAAGCAAAGCTGTGCAGAGGCTGGCAGGACATGGGCAGTACCAGTGCTCCCAAAAGACTTGCTTCGACCCGGGAAGAGGCAGCTTCTTCTCTTTGCCCTCATTTCTGTAGGGTGGGACAGCTTCTTGGAGCAGTTGGGTGCCCTAAAGGGAGGGGGGTAAAGCCTCAGCATCAGCCACTCCACTGAGCTCACAAGGGTCACAGCCCAGCCATTTATCAGAGACGAGAGGTGAAGCAGCACATTAAATCAGTCTAAACTGGTGCTGTTACAGCGCCTGCCTAACCGCGGCTCCCACCTCTCCCTCCTGAGCTCCAACCCCAGCCAGACCAGGGGCAAAACCAACCACAAAACATCCACTTTTAAAAATAGGGGCAGGGTGAACACAGGCGAGAAGCAGAGCACTGAAAAGCAGCACCTCATGTAAAAATATATATATTTCAGGTTGTCTACCCAAAGCCTACCAAACAAAACCAAGACACTGAGCCACAGCAGAGCTGGGGACCCACGCTGGGTGAAATGGGCAGCGGACACAGCATTTTCTCAGCCAACCCAAGGGCCTAAAGACACTGTCCAGCATTACAGAGGCATCACAGAGCAGTACCAGCAGCACACAGGGACTGGCCCATCCAACACAAGCTTCCAAGGTTAGAGAGCAAAGAGCTCCTGCTAAAAGCAGTAAATAAATACAGAGCAAAGCCCGAAGTTTGCTCAGTCCTCTCTGGGGCAGCAGGACATATGGCTCCCAGCTGTGTTTCATTTCTAACAGGGACGCTCACAGGGCCTGCCTTCAGAGGTGTTGTATAAACGCAAAGCTCTCCCCAAGCAGCTTACAGCTCTAAAGCCCCAAGCCCTGTGCCAGCCCCACTCCCCCAAGCTGTCACAGCCCCACAGCCCAGGGTTTCTGAGGCTGGTCACCTCAGTGTCCACTCCAGGACTGGGGAACTCTGTTCCTACAGCTGCCCAGGCATAAGTGCTGCGGGTAAACACACAAATCTGGCTTTAATTTTAAATAAATTTAAAAAAAAAAAAGAAAAACAAAAGAGAGAAACAAGTCCTCTCCTAATCCCCCCTCCCACCCCCAGGTTTACATCTGCCTCACAAGGAGCTGCTGTGCTGGCACAGGCAGGGATGGGTGTGAAGGAGGATGCCAAGCTAGGAGCCTCATCCAGTGCCACAACCAAGCCCCCGGCACCATGGATTTATGGCAGAGTGAAGCAAGAGAGCTTTGTCCAGCAGAACCAAACCCTGAAGTCAGTGGTGTCTCCCACACGTCCCTGCTGTGCAAGGGAAGCCTTAGCTTTGCTTGCAGAGAGCTTTGCTACCTCCTGAGAGCTCTAACAAGCAAACACAAAGGTATCCATTACAAACAGCAGCTGCCCCCTGACAGTGCAAACTGACAGCTGAGACCATCCAGCTCTTGGGCAGTGACTCTGAGCTGCTTCTCCACCATTTCTTGAAGCCAACTTGCATAAACATTGGAGTATTACCCCAGACACTGCCTAATTTACTTAATCAGCATCACTAGCTGGACATTGAACTTTAATTAGCTGGGACACAGCCAGAAAAACTTAAGTCTGCCTGCCATAAAACAGCACAAAGGCCAGCTATTTCACTATAAAAGCCCAAAAGTACTGGTTTTACCCCAAATCAAAGGAGCCCCCACTTACGATAACTCACAGCAACAGTCATGTCTTGGCGCCACACCTTGTGAGACAAGTCCTTCCTCCCACAACCCCTCAGTGCACAATTTTGGGCTTGCCTTGGACAAGAAAGGGGATTTTTATGCAACTGCCAGAGCCCCCAGGCTCCCCCATCTCACAGACTGATCACTTTTGATCCTGCTGGCCTGGCAGGGGGTGGGTCTCAGGTAGCATGTGCTGTGCCCTCTCAGGCAGGAACAGACTGCTCGGAGGAAGGGGGCTGCAAAACAAGCCAAACTTTTATGGGACATAAGGGAAGCCATCAGCAATTGGACCTCAAAGCGTTAACCCAGCGAGGGGGAAGCAGGAAGGAAAGGGGAATGTTTTTTCTCCACTAACTGCTAATATCTACTTTCTTAGCAGCAACTCCTCACCCCGATTTCACCACTGCTGTTGCGAAAGAGCTGGCACAGCAAACACTGCGATAAACCCCTGCGTGACCGTAACCGTTGATCTGCCAAACACTCCTGATCAGGCTGTGCCAAACTTCAAACAGCTCCAGCCCTATCTGACATTGAAAGGATTGATTCAAGCCCCTGGCTGCAGAGGACAGGACAGAACACCCTGGACAGATGCTGTTGTTTCTTGCTTGGGTGATCAGAAATAGGGTGCAGCAGCAGCAGCAGCATCATACCCTGGACTTGGAGAAAGGAGCAGGGCATGGCATTAGCCTGAACTCCCACCACAGCCCAACTCAAAGGAGGGTGCACAGTGGAGGTTTGGAGGTGCAAGATATTACCCCAAATTCAGTGTACACAGTGCTGAGCTGGACAAAGCATGAGGCGGCTACCAGGGAGGCACATACTGGGGAAGGAAAAGCAGTTTTCTCCCTTCTCCCCAGCTAAGGGAGTGAAGATCAAAGCAAAGGAGAAAGAGGCTCGGCAGGACCCATCCGTGCACCCCGGGGTCCCTCCTTGCACCCAGGACTGTCCATGCTCCGAATGGGGGTGTATTCTCAGTGCACCCCACTGCATCTATGAACCTCAGGGCTGCTCTGCGCACTGGAGGAGTCCATGCCACCTAAAACCTATTCATGTCCTGGGGAGTTCCATACATCCCATGGCCATTCCATACACTGGGGAGCCCTGGCACCCCAGAGCCTGTCCCTGCACCTGGAGCTGCCTCACACAGCCCTGGGTCTCTCTGTGCACTGGAAGGCTCTGTGCACCCCTTGGCCACTCTGTGTTTTGCGGGGTCCTGGCACCCCAGAGTTGCACTGTGCACCCCAGGGTCCATCCATGCATGAGGGATTCTGTGTACCTCAAGGGCCCTCTGTGCATTGCGGGGTCCCAGCACCCCAAAGCCTATCCCTGCACCCGGAGCCACTCCATGAACTGCAGGGTCCATCCATGCCCTAAGAGACTTTGTGGCCGCTTCACGCTTTGGGGTATCCCTGCACCCCAAAATCGCTCCCTGCATCCCAGGGTCCGTCCCTGCACGGGGGGACTCTGCACACCCCGTGGTCGCTTCGTGCACTGGGGAGTCCCGGCACCCCAGAGCCACTCTGTGCTGGGGGATCCGTGCATCCAGGACTCTGTCCATGCATTGGGAAGCTCCGTGCGCTTCACAGCAGCTTCGTGTCCTGGGGGGTCCCGGCACCCCAGAGCCTGTCCCTGCAATCCAGAGCCGCTCCATGCACTGGAGAAATCCGTGCACCCCGTGGCTGCTCTGTGCACTGGGGGGTCCCGGCACGCCAGAATTTGTCCCTGCGCCCAGAGCTGCTCCGCGCACCCCCAGCTCCGTCCGTGCCCGGGGAGGCTCCGCGCACGCCGTGGCCGCTCCTGTAAATGAGGGAGCCCCTGCAACCCGTGGCCGCTCTGTGCTTTGTGGGGTCCCGGCACCCCAGAGCCGCTCCGTGCACACCGGGGTCCGTCCGTGGACCGGGGGACTCCGTGCAATTCACGGCCACTTGGTGCGTTCAGAGTCCCGGCACCTCAGAGCCTGTCCCTGCNCAAGAAAGGGGATTTTTATGCAACTGCCAGAGCCCCCAGGCTCCCCCATCTCACAGACTGATCACTTTTGATCCTGCTGGCCTGGCAGGGGGTGGGTCTCAGGTAGCATGTGCTGTGCCCTCTCAGGCAGGAACAGACTGCTCGGAGGAAGGGGGCTGCAAAACAAGCCAAACTTTTATGGGACATAAGGGAAGCCATCAGCAATTGGACCTCAAAGCGTTAACCCAGCGAGGGGGAAGCAGGAAGGAAAGGGGAATGTTTTTTCTCCACTAACTGCTAATATCTACTTTCTTAGCAGCAACTCCTCACCCCGATTTCACCACTGCTGTTGCGAAAGAGCTGGCACAGCAAACACTGCGATAAACCCCTGCGTGACCGTAACCGTTGATCTGCCAAACACTCCTGATCAGGCTGTGCCAAACTTCAAACAGCTCCAGCCCTATCTGACATTGAAAGGATTGATTCAAGCCCCTGGCTGCAGAGGACAGGACAGAACACCCTGGACAGATGCTGTTGTTTCTTGCTTGGGTGATCAGAAATAGGGTGCAGCAGCAGCAGCAGCATCATACCCTGGACTTGGAGAAAGGAGCAGGGCATGGCATTAGCCTGAACTCCCACCACAGCCCAACTCAAAGGAGGGTGCACAGTGGAGGTTTGGAGGTGCAAGATATTACCCCAAATTCAGTGTACACAGTGCTGAGCTGGACAAAGCATGAGGCGGCTACCAGGGAGGCACATACTGGGGAAGGAAAAGCAGTTTTCTCCCTTCTCCCCAGCTAAGGGAGTGAAGATCAAAGCAAAGGAGAAAGAGGCTCGGCAGGACCCATCCGTGCACCCCGGGGTCCCTCCTTGCACCCAGGACTGTCCATGCTCCGAATGGGGGTGTATTCTCAGTGCACCCCACTGCATCTATGAACCTCAGGGCTGCTCTGCGCACTGGAGGAGTCCATGCCACCTAAAACCTATTCATGTCCTGGGGAGTTCCATACATCCCATGGCCATTCCATACACTGGGGAGCCCTGGCACCCCAGAGCCTGTCCCTGCACCTGGAGCTGCCTCACACAGCCCTGGGTCTCTCTGTGCACTGGAAGGCTCTGTGCACCCCTTGGCCACTCTGTGTTTTGCGGGGTCCTGGCACCCCAGAGTTGCACTGTGCACCCCAGGGTCCATCCATGCATGAGGGATTCTGTGTACCTCAAGGGCCCTCTGTGCATTGTGGGGTCCCAGCACCCCAAAGCCTATCCCTGCACCCGGAGCCACTCCATGAACTGCAGGGTCCATCCATGCCCTAAGAGACTTTGTGGCCGCTTCACGCTTTGGGGTATCCCTGCACCCCAAAATCGCTCCCTGCATCCCAGGGTCCGTCCCTGCACGGGGGGACTCTGCACACCCCGTGGTCGCTTCGTGCACTGGGGAGTCCCGGCACCCCAGAGCCACTCTGTGCTGGGGGATCCGTGCATCCAGGACTCTGTCCATGCATTGGGAAGCTCCGTGCGCTTCACAGCAGCTTCGTGTCCTGGGGGGTCCCGGCACCCCAGAGCCTGTCCCTGCAATCCAGAGCCGCTCCATGCACTGGAGAAATCCGTGCACCCCGTGGCTGCTCTGTGCACTGGGGGGTCCCGGCACGCCAGAATTTGTCCCTGCGCCCAGAGCTGCTCCGCGCACCCCCAGCTCCGTCCGTGCCCGGGGAGGCTCCGCGCACGCCGTGGCCGCTCCTGTAAATGAGGGAGCCCCTGCAACCCGTGGCCGCTGTGTGCTTTGTGGGGTCCCGGCACCCCAGAGCCGCTCCGTGCACACCGGGGTCCGTCCGTGGACCGGGGGACTCCGTGCAATTCACGGCCACTTGGTGCGTTCAGAGTCCCGGCACCTCAGAGCCTGTCCCTGCGCCCGGAGCCGCTCCACGCAGCTCCGAGCCGTCCGTGCCCCTGGACACTCCGTGCACCATGTGGCCGCTCCGTGTATTAGAGGGTCTCCGCACCCCGGAGCTGCTCCGTGCACCCCGAGCTCCGTCCAGGAATTAGGGGGTCTCTGCACCCCGAGGTTGCTCCGTGCACCCCGAGCTCCGTCCGTGCACCGGGGGACTCCACGCACGCCATGGCCGCTCCGTGCATTGGGGTGTCCCGGCACGCCGGAGCCTGTCCCTGCACTCTGGGATCACTCTGTGTACTGGGGGCCCCGTGCACTCCAGAGCGGCTCCATTCGCGGAGAAGCTCCGTGCACCCCTTGGCCGCTCCGTGTACTAGGGGGTCCCGGCAGCCGAGAGCCTGTCCCGGCACCCCGGAGCCACTCTGTGCACTGGGGGGTCCCGGCANAAGGGGGCTGCAAAACAAGCCAAACTTTTATGGGACATAAGGGAAGCCATCAGCAATTGGACCTCAAAGCGTTAACCCAGCGAGGGGGAAGCAGGAAGGAAAGGGGAATGTTTTTTCTCCACTAACTGCTAATATCTACTTTCTTAGCAGCAACTCCTCACCCCGATTTCACCACTGCTGTTGCGAAAGAGCTGGCACAGCAAACACTGCGATAAACCCCTGCGTGACCGTAACCGTTGATCTGCCAAACACTCCTGATCAGGCTGTGCCAAACTTCAAACAGCTCCAGCCCTATCTGACATTGAAAGGATTGATTCAAGCCCCTGGCTGCAGAGGACAGGACAGAACACCCTGGACAGATGCTGTTGTTTCTTGCTTGGGTGATCAGAAATAGGGTGCAGCAGCAGCAGCAGCATCATACCCTGGACTTGGAGAAAGGAGCAGGGCATGGCATTAGCCTGAACTCCCACCACAGCCCAACTCAAAGGAGGGTGCACAGTGGAGGTTTGGAGGTGCAAGATATTACCCCAAATTCAGTGTACACAGTGCTGAGCTGGACAAAGCATGAGGCGGCTACCAGGGAGGCACATACTGGGGAAGGAAAAGCAGTTTTCTCCCTTCTCCCCAGCTAAGGGAGTGAAGATCAAAGCAAAGGAGAAAGAGGCTCGGCAGGACCCATCCGTGCACCCCGGGGTCCCTCCTTGCACCCAGGACTGTCCATGCTCCGAATGGGGGTGTATTCTCAGTGCACCCCACTGCATCTATGAACCTCAGGGCTGCTCTGCGCACTGGAGGAGTCCATGCCACCTAAAACCTATTCATGTCCTGGGGAGTTCCATACATCCCATGGCCATTCCATACACTGGGGAGCCCTGGCACCCCAGAGCCTGTCCCTGCACCTGGAGCTGCCTCACACAGCCCTGGGTCTCTCTGTGCACTGGAAGGCTCTGTGCACCCCTTGGCCACTCTGTGTTTTGCGGGGTCCTGGCACCCCAGAGTTGCACTGTGCACCCCAGGGTCCATCCATGCATGAGGGATTCTGTGTACCTCAAGGGCCCTCTGTGCATTGTGGGGTCCCAGCACCCCAAAGCCTATCCCTGCACCCGGAGCCACTCCATGAACTGCAGGGTCCATCCATGCCCTAAGAGACTTTGTGGCCGCTTCACGCTTTGGGGTATCCCTGCACCCCAAAATCGCTCCCTGCATCCCAGGGTCCGTCCCTGCACGGGGGGACTCTGCACACCCCGTGGTCGCTTCGTGCACTGGGGAGTCCCGGCACCCCAGAGCCACTCTGTGCTGGGGGATCCGTGCATCCAGGACTCTGTCCATGCATTGGGAAGCTCCGTGCGCTTCACAGCAGCTTCGTGTCCTGGGGGGTCCCGGCACCCCAGAGCCTGTCCCTGCAATCCAGAGCCGCTCCATGCACTGGAGAAATCCGTGCACCCCGTGGCTGCTCTGTGCACTGGGGGGTCCCGGCACGCCAGAATTTGTCCCTGCGCCCAGAGCTGCTCCGCGCACCCCCAGCTCCGTCCGTGCCCGGGGAGGCTCCGCGCACGCCGTGGCCGCTCCTGTAAATGAGGGAGCCCCTGCAACCCGTGGCCGCTCTGTGCTTTGTGGGGTCCCGGCACCCCAGAGCCGCTCCGTGCACACCGGGGTCCGTCCGTGGACCGGGGGACTCCGTGCAATTCACGGCCACTTGGTGCGTTCAGAGTCCCGGCACCTCAGAGCCTGTCCCTGCGCCCGGAGCCGCTCCACGCAGCTCCGAGCCGTCCGTGCCCCTGGACACTCCGTGCACCATGTGGCCGCTCCGTGTATTAGAGGGTCTCCGCACCCCGGAGCCGCTCCGTGCACCCCGAGCTCCGTCCAGGAATTAGGGGGTCTCTGCACCCCGAGGTTGCTCCGTGCACCCCGAGCTCCGTCCGTGCACCGGGGGACTCCACGCACGCCATGGCCGCTCCGTGCATTGGGGTGTCCCGGCACGCCGGAGCCTGTCCCTGCACTCTGGGATCACTCTGTGTACTGGGGGCCCCGTGCACTCCAGAGCGGCTCCATTCGCGGAGAAGCTCCGTGCACCCCTTGGCCGCTCCGTGTACTAGGGGGTCCCGGCAGCCGAGAGCCTGTCCCGGCACCCCGGAGCCACTCTGTGCACTGGGGGGTCCCGGCAGCCCAGAGTCTGTCCCGGCACACCGGAGCCATTCCGTGTACTGGGGGGTCCCGGCAGCCCAGAGCCACTCTGTGCACTGGGGGGTCCCGGCACCCCGGAGCCTGTCCTGGCACTGTGGAGCCGCTCCGAGCACTTGGACGATCCGTGCACTCCACGGCCACTGCATGCACTGGGGGACCCCAGCACCCTGCAACTGCTCTGTGCTTTGGGGGGTCCCTGCACCCCGGAGCTTCTCTGTGCTTTGGGGGTCCCTGCACGCCGGAGCCCCTCCAAGCACACCGGCTCCATCCGCGCTCCCGGAGGCTCCGCGCACCCGCGGAAGCCCCGCGCCCCGGGCACTCCGCGCACCCCGCGGCCGCTCCGCACAGCGGGGCTCCGAGCCCCCCGAGCCCCGCAGCACCCCGGGCTGCCTCACCTGGACGTGCTTGTCCACGGCGGCGAAGGCGGCCCTTTTCTTGGCCTCCTCTGCCATGGTGCTGCCGAGCCGCCCGCGGGAGAAGCCGCGCCGCGCCCCCGCCCGCCCCGTTCGGACCCTCCCCGGCGGCCGGGCAGCCAGGGGCGTGCTGCGGAGCAGGGCGAGCCGGCCGGGGAGCCGCATGCCGGCGCGGCCCGCCCCCGGGGGGCTCTTCCTCACGGGCTGCAGGCCTGGGCCGTGCCGGCTCCTCTCCTCCTCCGCCTCCTCCTCCTCCTCCTCCTTGTCCGCCGCCGCCGGCAGGCTGGGACTTGTAGTGCTGGGAGCGGCGAACTACAGCTCCCACAATGCCCGACAGTCCCCGGAGAAACTTGTTGCATCGATGTGTGTACAAGTACCGAGAGATCGGGTTTGTCAGGGCTTGCAAGGGTTGAGGCTTTTCCGCAAAGAGCAGAAGGATGCGGTGTGTCCCACCTGGAAGTGCTGAGGGAGGAGGGAGGATGGCGGGGGAGCCCCTGCAGGAGCCCAGGCAATGCGCGGAGCTCGGGAGGTACTGTAACTCTGGCCGGGCTTCCACAGGTTTGGAGGAAGTGTCTTTCTTGGACTTTCACTCGAACTCTGTAGCACGATCTCCCTCGAAAAAATCAACATGGACAGAAAAATGCCACGGGTCCCCTGACCACATGGTATCAACCAGCACTTGGTCCTTATCCCACGCTGCAGGAGAGTCAGGATAGAACCCCATGGAGGTCTCCTATCCTGAACCACGTAGAGCCTTCTTTTTAATTTGCCCAATTTTTCCCTTTTATCCTCGGTTGACATCTGATGAAATTGTTTCTGAAACATATTAGAGAGGCAGAACAACCTTGAAGTCTTTCTACACCAGCATTTTAACTCCTGTGAGCCACATTAGAACCATTCACAGGCACTTCAGTTTCTCTCCAGGCTGCAGTCTCACAAAGGTAGATGAGAATTGCAGGTGTTTACCCCTTACTACTCACTCCAAGGTCAGGCCACAATTCGTAAAGAATAATCTCTTTATTTGCACAACAGAAAAGCTGCCGATGACTTTTCTTTTTAAATTCTGTGTATGACTGGCTTGCTTTGCTGCCAGCCTCTGCGATTCTGCTGTGATTTTCAAGGACTAGAAACATTTCCTTTTGTTTTCCCTGGGCCAGCACATCAGTCCTTGGACAATGGGGTGGGATTTCAACAAAGACTCTATTATCATTGCCCGGGCTTATCTCAGTGTGGTGAGGCCTTACCTTTCTGTCCAGAGCAGGTGACTTGCTGTTAAGAGCAGCACGTGGTTCTATACAGTGGTTCAGTGTTTTCTGCCAGTTGAAAACGATTTTTCCTGCAAGCTACCCATTTTAAAGTGTAAATACATACCTCTAGTGGGATATATATTCAGAGGCAATCAGACCAAAGCACTGTGTTCTTCCATGATGCAAGAAGGGTATAACTGAAGGAGCAGCTGGCTGAGTTTGGGGAGACATTAGAAGAGCATGTAGTGACAGGACAAAGGGGAATGGCTTCAAACTGAGAGTAGGTTTAGATTAAATATTTGGAAAAAAAATGTACTGTGTGGGTGGTGAAGCACTAGAAGCACTAGAACAGGTTGCCCAGAGAAGCTGTGGCTGCCCGATCCCTGAAAGTGTTTAAAGCCAGGCTGGATAGGGCTTTGAGCAACCTGTTCTAGTGGAAGGTGTTCCTGCCCATGGCAGGGGGTTGAAATGAGGTGATCTTTAAGGTCTCTTCCCACCCAGGCCACTCTGCGATTCTGTGATTCTATGATTATTCTGTTCAGTATCCTAAGTATTTGACTGCTACCTGAAATGAAGAACAGTCACTAGGGTTTTATGCTGATTGAGATAGTCCATCACGGTCTTCTCTTAAATCCCACTGGAGTGGGGAGTGTTACGGCAGCAGAAGTGTGGGCTGATAAACGTGTTGTACCCTCACAGCAACTGCTGATAGCTTTGGCTTGAAACACATCTTGTAGTGCCTGGGGAAACACAAACATTTCCACTTGTAGATAATGAGCTTTCTGTTAGCAATTTATCTGAATCTGCTGGTGAGTTACAGCTCCAGTGAAAGCAGAAAATCTTTCATTTATGGTGTGCTGAGCCTTGTCTGTGCACCAAAAAAAGGGTATTGGACATTTTAGAAATGGTTTTTCTGTGAATTTCAGCAAACAGCTCAAAGTCCTTTTGTAAAAGCCTGGTTTTGTCCCATGTCAAAGCTTCTCCAGGAGCCAACTCTCAGAACACAAAGGTGTTTGAACCTGCTTTGAACATTCTGCCTGTCAAACGGTGGTCACTGTGAGGTGTTAACCCCAACAAAAAGCCATGCAGAGGAGAGGAGCAGCTCAGGTCATCAGGGCGACTGCGTGACTCTGGGTGCTGAATTCTGCATCTGAAGCTGAAATTACATGTTAGGAAAATTACATGGTAGCTGAGATAACAGCCTGCTGTTGACAAAAAGGGAAGAGCCTGCTCTTTACTCCCTTCAGCCACCATCCACACTCAGCCTGGGTATAGACTTTATCTGGTGCTGGCATTCCCATGACCCCGTGCTGATTCACCTTGCCACACAGGCAAGAAAAGAGAATTTCTTCCTGCCAGGTGAGTAAGGTTGAACTGGGTCAGCCAAACTTAATATATCTCTCTGAAAGAGAGTTTTGTAACCAGCTTAAGCGGCCCTGGTCTAAGACAGCAAAAAAAAAAAACAAAACCCAAAACAAAACAAAGGAGCATTCCCAACTTATGGTCCATCACTTGCCAAGTTTTCCTGCTACTTCCATGGTTTTTCTAAAAGGTAAAGCATACAAAAAATTGAGGTCAGTTTTCCCTGACCTTTCCAGAGGAAGGCAGCAAGATCAATCATTTGGGAGAGGGAAGGCTGTGGGACCATCTTCCATGGCAGACTTAGCCCAGCTGAAACTGGCAGGAAAAGTGCATTCTAACCTGAGTGAAATCCTGGCGAAGGCACAGCCCCTCTGGGTGTCAGATGTGTTGATCCAATTAACTGTGCTCCTCTCTCATTTGATTAGGCATGGAACAGCTAAAATTCAAGACCCATGAAAGTGAAACTTCACCAACACACTGGAGAAACCAAGTGGAAGACTGAAAATTTCTATCTCATCTTCCTAGATAAACTCTCCTTCTGGTTGGCAGCAGCACTCCAAGCCTGTCACATCCCTGCAGTTTACATTCCTACGACCTAATTTTTTATCCTGCAAACTCCAGTTCGGTGACATTTCCTCTGAATAACACCTGCCTCCCTGCTTGTCTCTGGTTTGATGTCAGGTGAAGAATTACTTGGTTTTATTCTGATTGCGAGAAGGCACCAGCGGGGTGCCGTTATACTAATTACAACATATGCATCTTTCGGAAGGTGTGGATTCTCCCGGAAAAGGGAGGCACTGGGAGTGACCCTGGGCACAGGGCAGCCACGAGGTGGCACGCTGGGCTTTCACTGCCGCTCCTGGCTGTTCCAAGAGCAAGTTATTCGGGAAAAGCAGGCAGATCTTCAGTGGAGTTATGTAAAACACCATTCCTGTTAACATCCATCCATCCTGCAAGAACAGGCTTTGATTTCCACGTAAGTGGCTAGTCAAAGTTATTGTCATATGACTGAAATAGATCTCTTATGTCAGTCAGTCAAAACAGAATGGAGGATGTGAGTCATGCTTTGCAAAAAGCAGGAAGTTTGGTTTTGTTGGCACAAATTTTTAATACAGAGAGAAAATTATAGGGCTGTATTGCCATGTTTGTCATAAGGATTCGAGAATAACGTTGTCCATCCCTTGGAGAAATGTTTCCAAAACAAGAAAAATAAGAGCTTTTACATGCTGATTATTATTCATTATTCCTCAGTGCCACGGAATCTAGGAGTCTAGAAGAAAACGTGTACTCTGGTGAAAACTGCTAGGTCCTCCCCAAAATCAAAGGCTGCAATTGGAAGGCTGCTGATGAGGGGTGCAGGGGGTGGGAGAGAACGCAAGAAAATAAGGTCATGCTCATGGGTGTGAGAGGGACACTTGCACAAGGTGGTTGTTGTTTGCCCTAAAGTGTAATAAACCTTCACGAAGCAGCACAAAGGTAGAAGTGCAAGTCTAGTCGTGACCTATCCCGATATTCTGGAACTTTCTGGGGTCTGTGGTTACCGTGTGTTTGTCTCTGAGTCCCTCCAATAACTGGTGGGACAAGAGATAAATTACTGTAAAAAGCATGGCAAGGAATTAGCTTTCCTTCATAGTCTAGAAATATAATGGAGTTTAAAATTTAACTAAATTTACCCTTCAACCCGACTGTTCAAAACATCACCATGCAAGAAAAATTAATTTAAATGGAGACAGGTGCAGGGGAGGGCAAAATAGAGCACAGAGCCAAATGTGTAAGGGAAGAATAAAAGCCTTTGGCTTGGTTTGCCTAGAGAAACAAGGAATTTGATTACTCTTTATAAACATATGAACGGGTAGACACTCAAGAGAGAGGAGTTATCTAAATAAAGAAAATAGTAGCACAAGACCATATGGGTATAGTAATAAAATGTCATTTAAGTTACTAAAAATGACATACGCCATTTGGCATGTGGCACAAGGTAAATTCTTTTGGACTTTGTTGTAATGAAGTAAAAAAACCCCAACAAAGATCTCTGGATTACAAATCAATGGTTGGCTGGGGAGTACTGTTCATGACCTGAGTTTGCATACATCTGGTGCTCTAAAAGAGCTGTATTTCCAACTCATCAGAAAATAAGAGTGCAATGAGGAAGAAAAAATTAGGTAGAAGTCTAAAAATGGCAATTATGAGCTCTTTTTAAAGAATTCATTGGGTGATCAAAGAGCCACAGCTTCAAAATCAAGAGAGAAAAAACATTGACAACTGTTGTTTTATTAATGGACTGGACAGAGTGAGTAAAATTTAAAAAGAAATAGCCAAAATGGAGAAAGCAGGAAATAAAAAAGTGTTGGTATAAATGAGAAGCTATGAGAAGCAGAGTAGTTATTGGAAGTGAAGCACATCAAAGGAAATCCATAGGTGGCAAGGTTAAAACCCTGAAAACCCTAGTAGTGAATAGTACAGGCCCATTACTAGATGGAGATGATAAAAATGTCAATAACAATGCAGAAGTGTTCATTGAACATTTATGATCTATGTTTGTAAAGAAGCAGGAAGATATGTGGGGGGGTCACTTAACAGTGATGTGATTAATTTCAGTGCATTAGTGACCAATGGAGCTCTTGTCTTCCAGGGATAACTGTGGCCCAAGAGGTTGGAAACAGCTGTCTGCAGAGACCCCTTGTCTGTTGACATTCCTCTTTAGTGAACTTTGATAGACCAGGGCAATTCTAGGAGGCTGAAAAGGTGCCAGGTTGGTGCCTGTCTTGAGGAAAGGCAGCTTCATGATATGTAATAAATGCAGATTTAATAACATTAGGTCTATGGATAATGTTCTGGATAAATACAAAAAAAGGGTGTTACGTGACTCATTAAAGAATTAGTAATGCTGGTCAGAGGTCTAATAGAAATCTCATTTCATGCTTCTAAAAGACAACAAATAAATCAATTTCCTCTGCAACGTGTAGTAAACTTTTAAAAGCACTTTTACTTAAAACTGCACAATATTTTAATTAAACAGGGTAATAAAGCACCAGTTAAGAATATATTAAACACTACTCACAGAGATTATTTTTTTATAAGTGGTTATAAATCATCACTGAATAAGGCTACTTCTAATAGGACCCTCCAGGATCATGTGTGCTGTACTACACACATACATAATCAATATTTTCATTAGTCATTTGGAAGTAAATACAAAATCAGCCCTAATCCAATTTGCAGATGACATCCTCATCAGTCGGGTGGTACCATCAGGATGTCAAGGACTGTTGTTCAAAACATGATAAACTGGGTCTGGAAAAAAAATGGGGGAAAACTAACCCTGAAGGGGGCAATTATATATCATACATATCATATATATCATTTATATCAAGTATATAATAGAATATATAGATATATATATAGAATGGCTTGGGTTGGAAGGGACCTTAAAGACCGTATCATTCCACTCCCTGCCGTGGGCAGGGACGCCTTCCACACAACCAGGTTGCTCCAAGCCCCGTCCAGCCTGGCCTGGAACACTTCCAGAGATGGGGCGTTCACAATTTCTCTGGACAAATCCATGAATACATGGAGGGAACCTGAGTTTAAGGTACCCCAGCTGCTTCTGGAGCTGCCACAACACACGGCCGAAGTGCTGGGGCTGCTGGCCATGGGCCTGTGTGTGCTGGGGTGCGTGGGCAGAGCTGGGGGGTCACCTGGGCTAAGGTCACCTGGGTGGGCACAGGTGTGGGGTCACCTGCTGTGAGGTCACTTGGGGTAAGCACAGGGCCCATTTCGGTATCCGGGGTAGGGTTACCTGTCCTGCCCAGAACCTCCCGAAGACAGAATCCGTTTGGCTGGACAAGACCTGTGAGACGACCGAGAGCCACCTCTGTCCGAACACCCGCACAGCACTCAGTGCCATGTCCACTCTCCCTCAGTGCCATGTCCACTCTTCCTCAGTGCCATGTCCATTCTCCCTCGGGGCCATGTCCCCTCCTCCCTCAGTCCCCCGGGCGGTCACTCCCTCACCGCCCGTTCCCGCCCGACGAGTCCATTCCGCTCCGGCCTGGGAAGGGGGGGAACACTTTCCGCGCGTTCCCCCCCGCTCCCCCGCCCCGGGTGGTGCGCGCCGCTGGCCCCGCCCTGCCGGCGCCGAGGAACAGCCACGTCTCCAGCCCGGCCGAGGAAGGGGCGGGGCCGCACCGCCCGCGCGGTGGCCGACAGCCAATCGGCGAGCGAGCCGGTGAATCATGCTCTCGGCGATTGGCCAGCGCGGCGGTAGAGGAGGGGCAGAGAGCGGCGTGGCTCCGATTGGCCCGGCGGGCTCTGTTGACAAACACCCAATTCCTCCCCGCCCCCCGCCGCCCGATGCACCAATCACAAGGAAGCGGCGGGCTGAGTGACGTGGCGGCAGACCAATGGGATGCGTGTCCGCCTCGCAGGGGCGGGTGCGCGCGGGGTGCCGGTACGTGGCGGGCGGGCGTGGCGCGGCGAGCAGGGCTGCGCGCGCGGCGGGCGCCCATTCTGTGGCGGCGACAGCGGCGACAGCGACAGCGGCGTTCATGTCCTAACGGGTGGCGGAGGCGGGCGAGCCGGGCCCCTCCATGCGGGGGNCATCATGCTCAGGGGATCACATCCAGGCCCTGAATTGCAGAACTGGCACCTTGGGAAGTGTTCAGCTGTGAAAACTGACTTGGCAGGACAGCCTCGCCATATGAAAAGAAATGCTTTGCCTTTCTTATTTTGAAAAGGCAAGGTAAACAGGAGAGGCTGAACCCACTCACCGGCACTTTCAGGGGATGTATTTCTCCCCTGTGCCCTGCTGGGTGGATCTGGGGCAGTCTGACCCAGGTGAATGGGTTTGGTACAGATGGGAATGGGCTGAGTTTCGCATCTGCAAACTCTCAGGTCTTTGGAGTTTGGCTGAAGCGCCGTGTGGAGCTCCAGCCTCTCCGAGATGTGTGTGACTCCACTGCAGGACAGAGCAGTGGAAAGAGATGCAGAGCTGCAAACCTTGGGGCTGAGGTTTTGCTTAGGATGGGATGATAAGGTGCTCTTAGAGGAGAAATTTGGGTGGGTGTGGTACTGGGCACAATGGGTCTAACTCCTAAGTTATCTGAGCATTGTCGTTTGCAATCTACATTGCTGTTCAGCGTGGAGGTGCTGGGGAGGGGGCTCGGCTCCGGTGTGGGGGTGCTTGGCAGGGGTCAGTGCCTCAGGGGAGAGGGGTGCAGTGTCCAGGGTTGCTGTCTGGGGGTGCTGGGGTGGGGGGACTTGGCTGTGTCTAGGCTGGGAATCAGCAGCTTGGGGTGTTGGGGAGGGGACAGTGCGTGGGAAAAGAGCTGCACGGTCCCGGGGGTCGCGCGTGGGGAAGGGGCCGTGCAGGAGTGGGCTTGGAGGGGAATAGCGCTGGGATGGGTCGGCAGTGCTGGAGTGGGAAGAGCGGAGAGGAGGGAGAGTTGGACTGCAGGGTTATCGTAGATGGAGTGGTTAATGGAAAAGGGGTGAAATAGGGGTGTCGCAGGTTGGTCCGTGGGGCTGGACTGTGGGACACGCAGGGAGGTGTCCCAGGGCCGGAGGAGAGGGGCAGGGAGAAGGGGTGGAAGATGTGAGTCCCGTGATGGGGCTGGAGTAGCGCTGCAGGGGCGGACAGGCTGGACCGAGGAGGGGGAAGCTGTGACAATGAGGGAAGGGAACTTCGGGACCGCACCAGCGATGAGGTGCTTGTTCTTTACGCGGTTGTTAGCGAGGAGAAAGGATGTCTTAGTCTTAGACAAACAAGCTGCCGGATGTCACGCTATGTGACATCTGGCCCGTCTGCCTACCCTGGTAATACCACGTCTCGATCCTTTCCTTGCCTTGGTCCCAGGTGGCAGTTCTGTGCCTGCGGGAAGGAGACCCTAAAGCACTGCATCTGTAGTCTAAACTCTTCCCAACACCTGCAGCTCACAGTTGTTCAGAGCACTGTGTCCCTTTCTGTAATCCTTTTGTTTTAAGGAGAATGCAGTTCTCCCGTGTACTTAATTGTCTGTTCAGTACAGACGTTGGGGTGTGCCTGAGGGGAAGCCAAAGATGCAAGACAAATTGATGAACAAGTTTCAGAATATAACAAGGGGAAATAAAATACTTAATAAGTGTGTGTGGCAAGAAGCTCTGGCAACGGGAAGACTTAGATGAATGACTCAAGTGCAGAAATGTTACTGAGCTGATTCCAGTCTGTTTCTGAATTGGCTGAGAACGATGAGGTGATAAGCCACAGCTAGAGTTTAAAGGAAGAACAGCATGACTAAATGCCTGCTGTATTTGAAAACATGAACACGAATAGCCCAGAGCTTGTTCGTAGTGTGCCTGAGCATTCACTTAGAGCAAGAAACTGGCTGATAACTTGGCATCTTGTTTTCTTTGAGGACAGTCTCACAGTTAGCAACAGGATCGTTCTTTTGTATATCAGCTCATCAAAATACCACGTAGTTTACTGCAGTTCTAGTGTATTCAATTTTTAATAGGACCCTCATTTATTTAGCCTTGATAATTTTTAAAAATACATTTTCTGTTTGCCTTCTAGAGCTAAGTAGAATACACTAAAGATGTTCAATGTAGTAAATTAAGCCTGAGATTAAATGTAGCTGCTCTGTAATTGATTAGTATGTAGGAACAGATTTGCTGTCATCAAATAAAAATAGAATGGCTGCCTGGCCATAGTGTTTGCCTACATTTCTTTATTTTTTATTTGTATTTCTGAGATCTCTCATCTCAGCTAATTGTTCTTCAGCAATATCCATGCAATATAAAGGTCAGTACAATCTGGAAAAAAAAGAACAAAACCAAAACCCCAACTGTTTTTGCTGTAGGCAAATGAATATAATTATCTTCGGTTTGAAGATTTTTTTTTATTTTCCTAGAAGAAAGTATGAGTGTTAGTGAATTACTGTGCCTTTTGCATACAAACATGCAGGGTTTGCTGTTGGAGCAGCTGCTTAGAGTTCAAGTTTGACAAACAGCTGTATTTGCAATGTCCCAATGGGCTTTTGAGGGTTGAAGGTATTAGGTTTGGTGGTTCTTCTAAACCAAACCAGGAACAGTGGTAAATGTACCAAGATGATAAGTTCTGCTTTGTTTTTCTAACAAAAACAACTCGTTTGAATAGATGCAAAGTTTTGGTACAGTGAAAGGGTGTAGATGAACTAAAGAAGTGTTCCTCCTCTGTCCTGTTTACATCTTCCACTGCTATCTTAGTCCTTCTCTTTGTAGGTAAATCAGATACATTGACTTCCGTAAAGTAGAACAGAACTGTGCTCAGGCCACTTGATCTCAAAAAGTAGGCTGTGTTCGTTATTGGATGCAAAGGTTTTTAAGGCCAAGGACTGGCCTTTTGTCAGTGTATGTGGAAGTTTGTAGTAGATATTCTGCATAATTTCAGGGGGGGGAACATTATCACTGCACTTGAATAACAAGTTCCTGTCTGTGAGTGCAGGAGGATAGGAACTGGTAAGAAAACATTTTCATTCAGCCAGAGAGGCTGCTTGTAGATGGTTGGGGTCAGGGAAGTGTGTCCAGATGCGTTTTCATAGTGACAAAGTGCAAATAAAATCTGACTATACAACATTAGCTTGTTGTCTGCCAGCTGCTCTGATTACTGATATCTCTGTATGCTCCATGTACCGACCCCTTGCTTTAGTCCTGCTGTTGGCCATCTGTAGGGGCACAGAAGGGATTTTCTGCTCTTCCGTCCCTTGGTTCGCAATTTATTCTGGACCAGCAGCTCGAGGCAAGGAGAAGCGCAGGTCTTCATTTTACTAATGTTCATTTTTCAGATTCCTCATTGATGGATCCTGGCATTTAAGTGACTGCCTATTTTTGAGTAATTTCTTTTTGTATCTTATTTGTTCTGGTCCAGGTTTGTGGCGACTATTGAATTATGATTTTGTGATATTGGTCCTTGGTTTTGAGGGTTTTTTCCTTCTTTAGTATCTCTGTGATGTGATTCACTCCCCAGTGTACTCTGTGATTTAGTGTCAACAAGTATTGAGGCAGCCTTGATGCTGTTTGTCTCTATCCTCCTCACTTCCTTGGTGTTATAGTTGTGACTTTTGACCTTGCGCTGGGTAATATTTTGTGGTTTGCCTTCTCAGAAGAGAATCTGGTTTGGTAGTGCTCTCGGAAGAGTTGTGTGTTACTGGAAGCCAACTTCTTTGATCAAGGCAGTCCTTCAGCTTTACCCCAGACAGGAGGTGATGGTGATAAAGCCAGTGATAAGGTGTTGTTTTTCAAAGAATAAGATAGTTTATCAGGCCTAACCAAAAGAGAAACTGATTCAGGAATTGCTTTTCCTTTCAGCTTGTCAATCGGGTGTCCCAAAGATGTATCAAAAACACTGCTTTTCCAGTTTAATAGCATTTCAAGTGCAGCCCTGACATCTTGAGCCAGCAAAGGCTTGCAAAAGGGTGGCTGAAAGGGCTCTTTATTCTGGAATTGTGGCTGTATTCTGCTGATGTTTCTTAACAATTTGTTCTAAGTATTGGGTGTAACACGCTGCAGTAAATTTGGCACAATGGCACTGTGAGGTAACAAAAAGCAAGTCACCTGCCTGTTTGTTTTTAAGCTCTGAAATATTTTCTTGAAGTACTTGCTAAATTGCTTTTATCATAATGTGTTAGTTTAGTGCTTGACTAGACTAGAGCACTGGAATCTCACAGAGAAAGGGAATGGAAAATATGATAGTAAGGAAGTGTAACTAGTGAGGGTCTTGGGCACAAATTTCAGATCTTGCACCAACTACAGTTCAAGTGAGAGGGTTTTAACTTACTGGAGTCCATCAGAGAAGAGAACAGGTATTGGGACTTTAATTCATAGACAAATAGAGTAAGTAATAAAGGATTTTATCACAAGGATTTTTCCTGATATGTGGAGTTATTGCTGAAGAGCAAGATGAAGTTGGAACCAGAAACATAGTTTAGTTGAAAATGAGTCACTTATTAAAAAAGCAGAGAGAAATTGATGTTTTTCTAACACCTGGTTCCAGTTGTAAAGGTAGCCACATGTAAGATTTAGATATAGCTGAGCTGGTCCTGTTGCCATGTCTCACAGAAGTGTTTGCTCAGTAGGTGAAACAAAGTCCATTCTACAGCTGGGGTCAAACCAAGGGGACAAACTAAGAGTGCCACTGCACCCAAGAAAAGCCAGGATTTTTATGGTGTGCAGAAGTGGTTGGTTGAACCGGTTTCTCCAAGTGTGTGCTGCTGGCACAAAGGTTCCCCACACTCCCCTCCTCTTTCCTCATCAGCTAGACTTAAAACTGAACTGTGGTTACAGCACAATTTGGGTGGCTGGAGGTCAGGGTGCAGGTACAGATTCCAAAACCACCGTCTTGAGTGGTGGTGGAGAGGCTGAAATAATGAGGTATCTCGTAGGGAAGGTTGAGGTTTGCATCTGGTGGGGAAAGATAATACAGAAATGTAAGATACAAAGGCATGAAGAATTTGTTACTTGAGGGAGAAGTCAAACAGGAAAAATTAGATAAAGGAAAACAATGGGAGTACATGGGAATAAAACATTTCACAGTACGGTTTTAGGATTTGTCTTCTCTGCAATATTGCTGCCAAAATTCCCTTCATTCTAGCTGCATTTCCACCTCTTTTTATAACCTAGTTGTCAGGAGGATCAACATAAAATTTAAGTAGACCCACTTGGAATAATATTTTTATGCAATGCTAGAAGGTTTCAGATAAATTGCTTTACCATAAAGCAAACAGATTGTGTTAAATATGTGTCCAAGGCCTTTAGTGTGTGAGCACTTGTTTACAGTACTTGAGAATAGTCAGTCTCCTGCAATCTGGTTTATTATTAACCCAGTCTTCGTTTCTGTACAGTTGGAATAGTGTACTCAGCTTATAAAAACTTATGTCTTCCACTGTGCAAATATTTGCACAATTGGTATTTTTCTAACAGTTTGTCAAACTTTGCTTTTGGAGGAATGTGATGCTTGGCCACCTTCAGAAGCAGGAGCTGCTATGGCATTTTTGGCACAAGTTGAAGATAGAATTATTTTTCTATTTATTAGTGCTATAAGCATTATAAAATCCTATAGGTTGTGTGAGTTACTTTTACATGTAAAACTGTCATATTTTACATGACCTTCGTTAAAGGCAATGTAATGAGCCACTATCCTTGAACATGTTTTTAGATAATTATTTCAGTTTTTCCCTTCTTAAAGCAAACTGATAACCCCCATTGTTTCCTCCCCAAATTCCACGTTACTAGACCATTAACTTTGGACAAGCGAATATATTTGGTTTCAGTTCTAGACAATAATTTATTGTCCCTTATTGTTTAAAGTAAAGATTAATATACATGTCTGTGTGTGCATTACCAGCCCGCTGCCCTTTCACCCTCACCTGAAACTGGTTAATCTCCCCATCAGTTTATTTGCACAGTTCTTTATTCTCATTGAAACCAGTGACTATAAAGGTCCTTCTGGGTCACTGGATCCAGCCCCCCTCAGTGCAAGCAGCCTGTAAAGTGATCAAGTTCTACTCCCTCTGCCTTTGAAGATTGGTGAGCTGCTGCAAGCCAAAGTGACAACACAATCCCAGCTTTTTCAGGTCAGAGAGAAACAATCTTCAAGGAAAAGAAAAGGCCCTTCAGAAATGCCTTGTCAATGCTTTGTCTCTGATGTGTTGTTTACTTTATTTGTTTGTTTATTTTAATGCTAGAGCTCTAGCCCAACCAGAAATGCTGATTCTAATTGTACAGCTCTGTAAGAAACAAGATTTACTGAAATTGAGGAGTTCCAGGTGCTGTAGAAATCAGCAGCCAGCCTGCCATGGCTATATACCCCCGGACATCAGCTACTCAAAGCCTAAGCTGGAAAAAGCAGTGTCCTTGCTTTGTGGTCTGCAGGTGTTGGAGATCGTCTCTAGTGCCCTGTGTATGCCTTCGGAGGGACTTGTTCTATTCAGAGACTTATGAAATATCCTGGGAGTTTGATGTTTCATCCAAAATAATGGAAAAGTTAGTTGCAACTTAACATTTCTTACTTCCTAATTGGCTGGGTTAATAGTTTCAGGTTTAGGTTGTTTTGAAGGGATGTATTAAAGATCAGTTTGGAAGGGACTGGAAGAAGTGGGATCCATACAGTTTGTATAAATATCTCAAAAAAGATGATGTCATTCAGTGTTGTAGTGGTAGCATCTGAATGTGGGAGCAAAAAGTCAACTGTCTTCTCCTGAATCTGAACTCTGAAAGTGTCTTTCAACATGTAAATGAGTTTATGACATCCAGCCAGAGACTTCAGCTCTTACTGCTCTGGGTAGAGCTACCCAGTTGAATAGCTTTTCTGCAGAATACAGAGATTTAACTTAAGGGCTGGAGTTGGATTTTACTAAACATAAAAGGCAGCTAATAGGTGAAGTTCATATTGCTGTTTATTTGACTGCGAACATTTCCAACTTGCAGATCTCTAGTAATTATCAGTACTTTGGATGGACGAATTGCTGCACTGGATCCAGAAAACAGTGGAAGAAAACAGTGGGATCTGGATGTGGGATCAGGTTCTCTTGTGTCATCCAGCCTCAGTAAACCAGAGGTAAGGCTTCATTTCTTTCCTGACTAAATCTTTAAAAATGGAGTTGTCTGTACTAAAATGAATGCAGCTTCCTCCCTGGTTGGTAGATATTAGATAATAGAGCGAACACCTATGAAACTTTGCCAATACTCTTCTCAAACTTCTTTTTTGGTTTTTTTTGAGTGCTTACATCATGTTGCCATTTCAAACTGGAGTGTGTCAGCATTTTAGCCTTGGGATTGACGTATTTGTTAACTGTCAAACTAGATGATGTAACTGAGTTTGGGAATTGTATGTAATTGCTGATTGAAAACAAGTTACTTGTAATTTCAAGCAAATGAAAGGATCATCTGCTTTGTATTACTAGACTATGTCTTGGCAAGTATTGGCTTTTTTTTCCCTCAAGAAAAGCACAAGTCCTTGTGACTTAATAAATGAACAAAGGATTGTTTTGGGTGTTTTATACTAGATAAGCAGGCTGCCTGTGAAACAGAATGTGTTAGCAATTAAACAGAGTGCTGAAGGTCACCCTGAAGTACAGAATGGTAAAGGGTTGCATCACTTCTTGCTGATGAACTGTAAGAAGAAAATCTAGAGTTCAAGTTCTTTGGTGCTATTGACCACCATCAGTTTCAATAAACTTAGGCTAAAAATTAGAAATAAGTTTTTTCCTTTTTTTTTTTTCTTTTTTTTTTTCTGCCCTGGGGAAGTGAGATCTCTGAGTCATTCCCTCCTAGATTTAGGAGGAATAAAAACACCAACAAAGAAGTAATTTGTGATTAATTTGTGATGATAACACACCACAGAAGTACACAGTCCCTCCCTGTCTGGGATGGTTGGATTTGATGACCAGTCTCATATCATCCTTTTGCACAATGAAATCAGGGAATGAAAGTTGAGTTCAGGATTATTCAGACTGCATGAGCTTCTTGCTTGTGGCTCTTTCTTGCTGTCTGTGGACATGACTCTGTTTTGGTGTAAAGAAGTCTAAGGAAAGAGCTGTTGCTGTGGTAGTGTGAGTATGAGAGCTGCTACTGAGTATCTCAGGTTGCAAAAGTAATGTGAATATTAACTCATGTTCCCTTGTTTCTGAGAGAGAATTTTATTCATGGATGCAGCTTTGTGAGATTTGTTCAGGTGTATTTTTGTGACTTAGAAAAAACACTGTAGGAAAGAAGAACCTTCCCCAAAAATATGTTCAAGAGCAGAAATGAAAAAAATACAGAAATGTGAGAGAACTGTAAAGAGCTCTGTGAGGTAGAAGGTGTCAGAGATAGTGTGATCCTTCACAAATGTTTTCAATAATAAGTACTTAAGATACTGTTCTGTTGCTGCAAATAGTTTCTGATGACCACATGGAAATAGAACCACCTGTTCTAAGAAGCAAATATAAGCTTTATTTTTTCACTACAAATTAAGTCACAAGCCCAGGTTTTTAAAGATTTTGGGAATGCAAGCATTTCCAACTGTAGAATGTTTTTGCATATCTAGATTTTGTCACTCAAATGGTCTGTCCAGAGTTTTGATATTTTTCCGATGTGGTATGACTGTAGAAAGGAAAGGTTGGGGTTTAGACAACAAAAATTTTAGTTTGTCCATGTGATATTTAATTCTCTTCTGTGACTACAAGTCAGTAGGTTTTGGCAGTCACAAAAATACACTTTTAAAGAGCGTTTATTATGGATAGAGGAAGTTGGACTTTCAGATGGGCTTTCAGATTGTTTCATTTCTACAGCTGTGGCCAAAGACACTGAGGGATTTTGGCAGTTAAGATGCAGAGCCTATGAGATAACTAATTTTGGAAGGAAAACGTCATTTTGGCCTTTTAGAAGCTGTTAAGTGTTATGAATATGGGCCTTTTTAGACTTACTGTCATGTAAACAAATGCTGTTAAGATAAGACAGAATTTAACAAGAAACACGATGAAAAGTGATGAATACTCTGAATAAACTGCATTTAAATATTTAAATGTTTAATCTGCTGTCAGTAACCAGTTGAAAGACTTCATGCAGTGAATCTAGGTACCACTTAAGTGAATAATTCGCCTCATTAAAATGGCTGGGAAAATTCTGGTTCGGGTCAAAATACTGATGTGGACATGTGACGTGTTAAGTTTTATTCTCTCAAACTGTTGAAGCTTTTTCTTCCTCTTCCAGCATTTTTGAGGTAACAAAGGTTTCTGTGCTAGCAACCACAATATTCATCATAAAACAGTAACATTATGTAAGCTGTTAAATTACATCTTCTTGCAAGAAATGGCAGATGAGAAACTTTTTGTGTTACGCTTGCAGTGATAAAGATTTGCGTTCTTTCAGAACAAGGAAAGTGTGTTCTGCTGGGTCTTAATTGTTTTGACGAGGGTTTTTTAACTATCTCAAGTGTGAGTGTAATGAACTGTAGTTCTAGGTCCTGGTGCAAAAGTGTGAATTTAATTTCAAAGTGCCTTTTAAGAATAGACGAGATCTTCAATCTTGCAGTGTTTAACTGAACTGTAGTTACTTCCTTTGCCTAACTATAAAATGTCAACCTGGCTGTCTGGAGCTCGTGTGTTAATTAGGAAAGTGAGGCAGTAAAATTTCAAATGTTCCAGCAGCTCTGTCAAACGCTTCAGATCTTGAAACTACTGCTTAAGACACTGACAAGTGAGATGTTCATCATTTGTCATGTGAACAGATCAATTAGAAAGGAAAGGCTGCTGAAGTACTAATTGTGTGTCTGGGTAACTAAAATGCTAAAATTCTTTCCTTGGCTCTAAGCTCCAACATAAACTAATCGTGGTCAGGGTGCCAGTGCTGAAAAGTTGACTCTGCAGTTCAGACTTGTGCTTGAGAATTTAAAAACTGTTTCCCTATCTACTGTTTTAAAGTGGAAAACCCTTCTCTATAAAAGCTGTATGGTTACAACTCCACGTTTTTTTGTTACCTGCACATAAAGATTGCCTGATGAAGTTCACAGTAAAGTCATTGAATCACAACTTTTCTAAAAGGGAGCTTAATTTTAATAAAAACACTTTGCTCTTTAAAATTTGGGCTTGTAATTAATACATTGTCTGTACTTAGAAAAGAATACTTTTGGGAGAATTAGCCTGTTGAAATAATGATATTTAATTATAGTGAGAGTGAAGAACTGCTTCTGAAGCAGTGGGGAAGGCCCATAGCACATGGTTTACTAATGGGGGTGATGCGTTCCCTTACCTGCATAGCTTTATACTAAATTACTTAATGGCCACCAGTCAGAGTTATTTCAGTGCTCTAGGCAGAGGCTGCACTGGGGTGGACTCGATAAAAGTACCGGCTCGGCTCGGGATTGGGCTGTCACAGACTAATCCCTAAGTAAGCATCTTACTTCCTTATCTGAGACATTGAAGATCATGGGACAAAATCAGTTTCAGGCCACAAGGCTGGCATTTATAGCAGTCAGGGTAAACATACCACTGTATCCTGGAAAAATGGAATAATTGGATTATGCCATGTCACCAAATCTGTCAACGCCCTTATTCCTATAAAGACTCTCGTGACCTTTGAATTACATTGTGTGTGTGTATATATTAATATATCTTAATTTTTTTGTTGTGATAGCCACATAAAATCAACTTTTCTACAAACTTAGACATCTCCGTTGTCTTTTTTGGACATAGAAGTGGCATGTTTCTATAGAATAGCTTAGTGTTACATTTTTTTCTCCAGAGAAATATAGAGAGGTGAAGAAGTTTTATACTGAAGTCATCTGAAAACTCACTGCATTGTAGGTGAAGCAAACCCACAGAGACTTATAGCAGATTGTTCCTTTTTTGCTTAGAGCAGTGAGTTGGAAAAGGATTTTGAAATCTCAAAAAACTCCACTAGTGACTGGATTGTATACTGTACAGTATGAATGTATCTTCTTTCTTTTTCCTTCCCTTTATCTGCCTCATAAACCTTTCCAAATTTTCAATAATTTGGTTCCCCAAAAGAAGTACAGAGTTCTGCTGTGAAGTGTCCACCTGGGACTCACTTTGAGGCACTGACTTGCCTGCACTTTCCTGCAGTTTGGATAAGGCAACCTCTATACCCAGACAAGCCAGAGAAGAGCCAAAATCTGTCTTGGGTTGCTTTGGGAACACGGGAAAAAACTCAGCAATTCCCATCCTTTGACCTCTTACACTTCAGAATAGAAGAAAATGCAAAATCTACACTGAAAAGGGTCAGGGCAGGGCAAGAGGTCAGAATGCCCTTTGAGGGGCTTGAATTGTGAATTCTGTTATGTGCCCTCCCAGAGGGTTGGGAAGGGTAAATAATTTAGCAGTGTCTCTGAAAGAATTAGGTAAGCCTCACCCACTATTTAGGGCACCCCTGCAGCAGCATTTTATTAGTTTGAATAAAAATTAGGTGTTTGTTTGGTTCATGGCTTTCTACTATAGTTATTTTTCAATTGAGTCACTGTCTGTAAATATCATCCAAGGAAAAGCTCATAGGGTTTGTCTTGGATATGGGTGGGGAACACTTAAGACCATTACTCACTTGAGTGTTTTCACTTGAAAGGTTATTATAGCAGCTTTTAAATGCAGTGATGAATATTAGGAATTTATATTAATCCTACATAAAACTGTTCTGACTCTGCTAACACTCACTGGCCAAACAAAAAGGTGATCCATTTCAAACTACATAAACATTTCGAGAAAATGGCTTTCTTCTGAATTCTGCTTAAAAATGAATGTCTCTGTCTAGTTCACTGTTGTTAATTTTAATTTTTAATTTTGTGTGCATCTTAAAACATCTGGAATGGGATATCCCACCACAAAAACAATCTTTCCTGCTTAGCACTTGGAAGAGTCTCTGTGCACCATCCAGGCAGCTCAGGCTTTAATGTACAGGAGGGTCAGGCTTTAATGTACAGAGAATAGCGAGTTGGTTCTCGGAAGTGTTTGAGTGTGCACAAAAATTTTTAAAGGACAGTTTTACTCAACAAAGAATAAAATTTTAAAAAATTCTATCTGCAGGGTAAAATTACTTTCCAGCTGTCATATGTTTCAACCAGATGTAAAGCCCTGGACTGCCACTCTGTTCAAGCACGCAGAGTGTAAATTGGTGGTCAATTTATTGAGGTTACTAATCTGGGGAAAAGTGTATTTTCTTGTAGGTAAATTGGTATAATTTTAATTATCCAAAGGAGTATTCTAGTGTCCTGTAGTGACCTTTATTTTTGTGTACCACTGAGACATGTAGAACCACCAGATGCTTAGATAGTTGGAGGTGTCATTCCTGTAGAGAAAGACTGGCGCATCAGCTGGTTCTCAGTCATACAGGTTTTCTATAACAGACATGAAATTAAACTGTGCTAAATGAAATACAAGATGTGGGGATTGATAACAGTAGTTTTGTTGTCGAAGGTTGGAGATGACCAGTTCAAAACTGAGAAAATGTGTACTAAGAGATCCCGTGACAGGTTATCAGCTGCCATCTCCATTCCACTGCAGGGGAAGGAAATGTGATTCTGTGTTGCCTGCGGGTAGAGAGAGAGAGACAGATTAGTGTCTTAAATGGTCCTGGAAAAGCTCATAATGAATAAGAAGTGAGTGTCCAGAATTGTACTTCAAAGGAAGATAAATTCTAATTGCAATTGAGGCAGAGGAGGCTTGTTAGGGCTATCAAGGGGAGTGGAGCCTGTGTTTTGCAGGAAGAGAATGGATGTGACTGCTCTTTAACTACATGGATGTATTAGGATTCCTGATGGCACAAGTGGTTCTTTTCAATTCTGTTGCTGGAAACACACACGTGTGCGGGTAGGAAGAGGTGACAGGCTTGGGAAACTTCACTAGAGAGATCTGTGGATTTCTGAGTACAGATTTTTGCCGCTTTCTCACTGAAACTAAAACATATAACTTACAGTTCTCCTGAAAAGAAACTTCTAATGTTGTTGAGCAGACAAAAAGTCATCAGCAAAAGACTAATTGTTTTAAAGTACCCTGATAGCTGGAAGTTATGCTTTTCTAGGAAACACAACCAACTTTTTTAGTGGGAAGTGGTAAACTCGAAGAGGGGAATTGCTGATGGATTCCTGAACTGAGTTGGTGGTTAGTATGATGCAGCACCATCATACCATCATCATTTGTTAAGATCACAAGTAGGGCTATTGCTTAGGCAAGTGCGGTTATGTATTTATCAAAACTGCACATCTTCAGTCATCTTCGTTCAGCGTCTTGTTCAATTAAAAAACCCAAAAGACTTCCTGTAGCTGCAGCTCGTGGCTGTCTTGCTGACACGAGCACCGATAAAGCCCAGAGGAAGTGCTGACAGGTGTCCTTCCACTGTGCTTTTAGGATGTTTTGGGGGATGACAACTTCCGTGAGGGGACACGTGGGCAGCTACAGAGCAGGATACTTTGGCTTGTATGATACCAAAGCTCTGAATGCCAGTCCTCAGGTGATGCTCTGCCTTGAACAAAGCCAGGAAAGTTTCTCAGAGTCACTCTGCTTACGATCAGTTTTCATCTCATGCTCACAGCCACAGTCAAAATGGTCCAAATATTGGAAGGGATTTTTACTATCACCACTGTCTCTGGTTTTTAATTTTCTTTATAGTGGAATAACAGAATGGTTTAGGTTGGGATAGACCTCTAATATAACAGAATTACAGAGTCCAAGTGTTAATCCTGCACTGCCAAGGCTGTGAGTAAACCACATCCTTAAGTGGCACTTCTACAAGGCTTTTACGTGTCCCCAGGGACGGTGATTCCACTGCTGCCCTGGGCAGCCTATTCCAATGCTTGACCACCTTTTCAGTGAAAAAAATTTCCTCTGTAGCTCATCTGAACCTTCCCTGATGCAACTTGAGGCTATTCCTTCTTGTCCTATTGCTTCTTTCTTGGGAAAAGAGATAGACTCCTCTCACCTGGCTAAAACCTTTGTTCAGGTAGTTGCAGAGAGCAGTAAGATCTTCCTTGAGCCTCCTTTTTTTTTCCAGGCTAAATAGCCGTAGCTCCCTCAGGCATTTCTTGCAGGCCTTGTGGTCTGGACTCTTCACCTCGTGGGTCAAGGTAAGGGCAGGAAGAGAGCTTGTAATTCAATTGCATGTGGCCCACTGCGTGTTTTGTATTGGCTGTTTAGCGGTTCTGGTGTTTACAGATACTAAAATGGATCAACTCTAGTAATACCTAGACAAATACCAGTTGCAGGTAATGGATAACTTAGATAGTTATCAGTATCAGCTGCCTAATACACAAGAAAGTAATTTATTCTGCCCTTGAGCCTTTTTAAACTTTTAGCCTATATCTTTATCTGTATAAAGAAGGGCTCATTTCAAGGGTTAAGTATTTTAGACAGTTTAGCAAATCATTCCTCTAGCAGCACAGCCACTGACATCTCATTTCCGAATTTCTTCTGGACTTTGTGCTCCATAAGGAGGTAACTATTAATCTTTGTCAGACTCACTGCATGTTTCGTGCACTGTTCCTTTGCATCCTTGAAAGAGGAGACCGTGATTTGCCATGTTCTGTCCTCCTCCTGTATCAGGCTTTTTTTCCTGTAGGAGTTGCTCTGTGACTTAATTTTTTCCATGGTCTCTGTGTCCTTCTCTGCAAAATCATCCTGTCCAGGCAGGGCCAGGGGAAGAAACACACAGGCTCCAGCAGAGATCAGTTTGAATCCTGGCCCCCTGAAGTGCCATGAGCTTCTGCTATTGCCTGTGCATGGATGCCAGGTGCCCACCAAAGCCACTCCTCTCCCCAGCTGGACAGGGGAGAGAAGATATATTGAAAAGGCTCATGGGTTAAGATAAGGGCAGGAAGAGATCATTCACCTGACACTGTCATGGGCAAACCAAACTCAACACAGGGAAGCCAGTTTTATTACCAATCAAACCAGAGCAGAATAATGAGAAATAAAACCAAATCTTAAGAATACCTTCCCACCCCTAGCTTCTTCCCAGGCTTAACTTCACTCTGATTTTTCTCTCCCTCCTTCCCCAGAGTGGAGACTGCAGTAAGTTCATCACACACAGTCTCTGCCACTGCTTCCTCCTCAGGGGAGGACCCCTCACACTCTTTCCCTGCTCCAGTGTGGGATTCTTCCCACTCCTGTAGCCCCCCACTACCAAATCCTTGCCATGCTAGCCAAATACAAGTACCAGTTTTACCATGGTGGCTGATGCATAGGCCTGTTTGTGGAAAGACAAGGCTTTGGGTACTTTTCGCTTTATTCAATAATCCACTCCCTTATGTGCTGTTAGTTTCAAGGAGTTTAGTGATGGGCTCGGCAGCAGCAGCACTGGTTTGTCTCAGAAAGCACTGCTGTTAAGTTTCAGAAGACTTACAGTCTTATTAATAAAACTTGCCATGTAAAAGAGGGGGATGGAATAATGTCAAAATAAAGTCTTTCTTAAAGCACCGTGCAGTTGGGTTTTTTTATTATTATTAAAGAGAACAGTTTTTAAAAGTCTGTTACCATGGCAGCAGAGCAGGCTGGCATCTCTGTATCTCAAAACCCCAAGTCTTGTTTGACTATGATTAAAGTAACGGTGGTATTTCAGTTTGCTTGTCTTCAGAGGAGGGGTCTGTTTGATTGCACAGCAAACAGTATTGACTTCCTGATCTCTTTTGAAGCTGGGGTGGGGCTAGTTAACACACTGCAGTTCCTCACATTCCCTGTATGGCCCTTCAGGGGAGGGCAGAGTAGAAATAATTCTTTTAAGGGCAAACTCAAGCTGAACAAGGTACTGTGCCCCGATGTTGGAGAGTATAATTCTCAAGCTGCTGTGCTGTCATCTGTTGCTTTTTACACTGTTTGTGTAAAAGACAGTTTTGTCGGGACCCTGGTGTTTATACCTGATCAGATTTTAAGATCTGAACTGTTGAATCATGACAGAGATACCAGCTCTAGACTTTAATAAAAGTTGTCGGCAGGATGTTGCAGGTGTTGCTTTGAAGAGACAGAAGAAAGGAGTTTTGAAATGAGTTCTCTAGTACTAATCCAGGCACAGGGTTACAGCATCACTATACACAAAACACAGGCCCACAGAAGTTGAATTTATTACTCTTTTCCATGTGTTCATGAAAAATGAAATAGAAACTAGCAGCTTGTGGAGTATGGGGTATGGTGGAAGGAGAAGACAGACTGTAATAGACATAAACTAGTGTCATAAGGTACTTAATGTAGGCAGGAGTCAGGGACCAGGTTAGGTCACTTGATAGATGCTGTGAACTGTTGCTGGGTGAGCTGTACAGACTGATAGTAAAAATCAGCCTGAGGTTTGAGAAACAGCTCCTCTCACTGTTGCTGTGCAGACCTGGTGTGCTCTTTCAGGCTGTCAGCCCCCAGCTGAGATGAAACCTATCTCCATGGCTTCTCTGATGTGCCGCCCTGGCACAGGCTGCCTCTCACCTCTTCAGAGGAGGAGGGCCACCTAATCTCTCCTCCGTAAACAGCTCAATAAAGTACTGATTTATCTGATGTCCAGGTGCAGCCTTTCTCACGGTCATGGTCTCAAAGATGGTTTGGGCATGTTCAGTGCTTAACACAGGCACAGGAGGTGGTCAGGACAGGTATGCACTTTGTAAACAGGTGTACTGCTGAGATCACAAGTAGTGGTACTCACAAGAAGAAAATTTTTTTCTAGACAAACAACAGCCTATCTGTTGGTACTTCCTGCCTCAGCTTCCTCATTGCCCTTGAACATGTCTCAGGTTTGTTCTACTGATGTAAATCATGGACTCCCCCTTGCAGTCAATTTTCTTTTTCCTGGCTGGTTGAACAGCACCGAATGCTCTGAAGAATACTTTTCTCTTTTACCAGTGCTTTAGGCAGTGGAATAGCTTAACGGCCTTTGTTTTTCGAATGATTGTACTTGTGCCTAGGTCTTTGTTCTCTTAAGGAAATGGGGGTGTTGTGGACCTTGCAGAAGTTCGAAGGCTCTGGTTGGCCACCAGTGTACACTGTCATCCTTGTAGTGCCCTGTGCTTCAGGATTTCTGCAGCTAGCTGGAGGGAAAACAGATGAATCAGCATCATGAAATCTAAGGTGAAGAGGAGAAATAACCTCTTCTGTTGGAAGGAAGTCATAAACCAATGGATCCGTGCAGATAACCTTCCTGCATGCATAGCGAAAAAGAGCAGATAATAAATCAGTTCCACACTCATCCAAACTACGGACATCTCAAAAATTGTGTGTGTGTATGTATATCTTTATCTATCTATCTATCTATATATGTATATATATATATATCTCTGTATATCACCTGAAAAATGTGTAAACATTTACAATAGGAATACCTGAATTACTGTCTGTGGGTTTGTGGTTTTTATTTGTTTTTTAATGTGGAGCATACCAGCTTGCTTTCTCTTTCCCATATTTCTTTGTGCAGACTCTTGTTTCTACCCTTCAGAATAAAGCTGCCATATGTGACTTTTAATATGTTGCCTAGATTAATTTTAAAGAGGCTTAAAAGACATAGTTCTCTGTGAGAAGTAGCTTTCTTACGAGCGTGCTTGATGTTGGCTTTGATCCTGTTTGTTACAGTGATCCAATTGTAGGGATAATCATTGAGGGGGGAAAAAAGTGGTACCCCTATCATTTAAGATCATGTAGGTTGGTCTTAGTTAATTAGTAACTGAAATGAAGCTCTTGCAGCTTATAGTAACAGTAAGATTTCAAAACTACAAGCAGAAGTGTTAGAAAAACATAAAGGCATAAAATCCTATTTTAAGAAAAATATTTCACTTGTGCTTGGTTATTTCCTTGGAGTTAGTAGATAGTCCAGCCCATCTGTAAACAATAATATTGACTGTTTTGGCACCAGACTTGGCTCAGATGTGTCTGCACGTGAGCAGGCTTGATTTTTGCTTCAGATGATAAAGAGTGTTAGGAACGGGGTAGAATGTCACGCTTGCTGTTAACAGCTCCTGGAAGCTTTAGTACTTGAGCTTGTTTTGATCTCTGTTTACACAATTTTTCCCTTTCTTTCTTTTTCTCTTTTCTCCACCGCTATAAATCAGCGGCTTCCTGCGCCGATCAACCTGCCGTGGCACCTGGCGTACGGTGCCCTCCTTTCCAGTAAAGAGTCTAGACAGCAAATTCCCTGGAAGCGTATGCCATTCCGGATCGTTATGCCTTTTTGCTTTTTTGTGGAGGCTTTTTAGAAACTGCATTACCTCACCCGTCGGCCTGGAGATTGCGCAGCCCGCGCCGCTGATAGGGCTGCAGCACCCCGCGCAGAGCCAATGGAGAACTTGGGCTGCAAACTCTTAATGAGCAAAAGAGCAGCGGCTCATTTAGGGCTCCATACTTAATGTGGGGGCTTTTTTTAAGTGTTACTTCTGAAAGACAAGCCACTTAACAATTATGTGCCATATTGCTGACCAGCGAAGCTGAACAAATAGCTATTTACATTGACAGATCAGAGGAATGTGTAAGTGCATCGTGGTAACCTACATTTTCTGTGCCAAGAGATTTGCAGCTGACTGCCTGGGTGACTCACTCCTTGGATTAGGAGATGAGGTAATGCTTTTGAGATACAGGGTGATGTCATTCCTTTACCTGAGCTGCATGCCGATGCTACTTGCTAGTACTTTCAAGGAAAGTCCCTCTTCTGCTTCTGGTGTACTAGAGAATGAGCTGCATAATTCAGGGAGTTGTTGTTATTAATGTCCTTCCAAAGCCTCTGGCTGAACTGCTCTTTTAAAAACAGATGTCACCACAAGTGGCCACAAATGCCTTTTGTTACACATGTATGTGGACACCTGCAAGTGGCACATTTGCATACCTGCCCCATTCTTCAAATAAAGCTATTTTGTAAAAAGAAGACCTTTGTGATAATCAGGTGCTGTCTCCTGTCAGCACCATGTCATGTAATCCCAGTAATAGATAGACTCATCTTAAAAGAAGGTGATTTTTCTCCCTGTTCTCTTTCTGTAGTGAAATACCTCCTTTGTGATGGTTAGTACCCCAAATGTCTTGCATGCACTTAGGGTCAGTTTAACCTTATCCACTCCTACTGTGGCATTGTCCTTCACTGCAACAGCCCTTCCTGCTGCCCCTGCTGCCTTTCCTGATGTATTCATGGGCAGCAGTTGTGTCTTTTCTCAGCTTTTCCCTCTCAATGTCACCCAAGACATGCTGCTCCTGTGGATACCCCCAGGGTTGGGAGCACGGACAGGGCATCAGCAGATCGGACCAACACAGTGTCGCTGGTCCACTGCAGCTTATGGGCACCGAGGTTTTAACAGCTGAGCAGGCAGTGACCCACTGTGAGGGAATTTTCAAAGCCATGACCTGATTTGATCCATATATTGGTAGCATACAGGTGTGTGTTGCTGAGTCAGCTCCATGCATCTTGGAAATTTGGGTGTGGTTCCTAGAAATGGCCAAAGTGTGTGTGTGTGTGTGTGTGTGTGTTGTTTGCTAGTGGAAAATTTTGTACTTGGGCCCTGGAGCAAGAGCTTTGGGGCAGGGGAAGCACTTAAGGTGACAGGTGTCATGCTGTCCCCAAAGCTTGCGGCTGCCCACAGAGAGTCTTCCTTGCTCAGCAGAAATTCCGGGGCAGTTTACACCACTGTCTCCTTTCTTCACAAACCATGGGACGGTCTGCAGCCCTTGGAGCAGAATATCTCGTGTTGGTATGGGCCTTCAGACTACTTGCACATATATGGATCATGTGCAGATCCATCCAGAGGATTTGTTAATGCAAAGTAACAGCTGCACAAGCTAAAAGTTGTCATCAGAAATATTACGTGCTTCTCAAAGAATATATTACAGAAACATTTTGTGGCATTACCCCTCTGTGTTGAATGTTTTAACAAGGTACTCCACCATGGTTACAGCTGCAACTTTGGCACTGGCATTTCGGTTTTAAAAAGGTGTTTTCCAAATCTCTCCAGTCTTTTGTTTCTTAAGATCACAAGGTTGCTCTTGATAATGAATGTTTAAATAAACCTTATTTGTTTGCTTTATTTGTCCACCGATGAGGTGATTTCTATAAATGACACCCCCCACTGAAATATTTGCTTTTTTGTTGGTTTTTTTCTGTGTGTGTATAGAGCTCTGTGTGTCTATTTTTCCTCTCCAGTAGTAGGGCATAATGCAGCATTTCTTGTGTATCACATTCCGTGTCTTTTCCAGGATGTTTGGCCTTTATTGCCATAAGGTAAATATCTGGGAGGAAAAAAACACACCTAGTTTTGCTTTGTAAATAGCTTCACTGCTAATCCTGGGTTTATTTTTATAATCTCTTCAATTACACATTGTGCTCCTGAGAGGAGTTTTTATTTTAATTGTCAGTCACCATGAGGCTTTTCAAAGCTGGAAAGCATCAGTACTGGATTCTTTAGGGATCTTAAATACCAGCATTGTGGGGTAACTCACCTGAATTTTCTCTTTGAATGAGGTGTGTCAAACAGTGTAAGAGGAGGTATTAGTCATGACATGCACACATCTACAACATCTGTCTTTCCCTTGCTGTTCAGGTGAATCCCAACTTTCCTTAATGCTGTTTGCTTGCCTGTGACCCACTTAGAGGAATAAAAAGTCCCATGTTATATGGAATTTGAATCATGCAGAAGATGTAGTTTCAGATCCTCACAGTGGCTCCAGAAAAAATAACAACCAGAAATCTTCTGCATCTTTTGTATCACTTCGTAATACACATCTGTGCCTTGGAGTCTGAGCAGGAATATGTTTCTCAAAGTGACTAATACACATGTACCAGAGGTAGTCTTAAATTCCTAATGTGTAAAGTATCCGAATTTAACGTAATTATATTGTAGGATACTGCCCAAATGGACAGAGGTTCTGAAAAAGCACTAAAATCTCCCATGTTAATCCATATCCTCAGAAGCTAAGATTATATGGATTACAATTTCTCACTGTTCTTGATGGGCACAGCCACTGTGGCTCCACAGCATTAGTTATGGTCCATCATGCTGATAATGAGTTTCTTAATAAGTCCCTTAGTACTCATTGACAATGACTCATACTTCCGAACTAGGATCTCCTTGAAAATCTCCATGTAATGGATGAAATATTGTATCCCAGTAAAGGTTGTTTTTTTTTTCTTTTTAACGTGTGTGTTTAGGGAAATGCCAGGCAATTTTTAAAGGAACAGTGTGTTTAAAGATAAGAAAATTCTGAGAAGTCACATTTAACTGTCTGGAGAGGCAGAGGTGAAATGTGAGCTCTGATCTCAGTGATAATTGCTCTCTGTGCTTTACGGAAAGTTAGATATTCTGGAATAGTCATTAATTGTGAAAACAGCCTCAATTTTTCTTCTAAAATGCCACTATCTTGAAACTATCACAAATAATCTGCAAAACTTTGCACTTTAACCAGTGACTGTTTCTTCGAGAATGCTTCAGCCCGCATCATATTTTCTGCAGTTTTGGATGAAACCTGTCAACTCGTCGAGCTTTCAAATGTTTTGAAGAAGTGTCACACACTGAACTGTTTTTAACTAAGAATAGTGAAATATGGATTTGATTTGAATGCCTGAAAGTTTTCTGTCTTCAGTATAACTTTGAAAAATAGGACTCTGAAATACGAAACCATTAGAACACTGGAGCATAATGCACTGGACTTGCTTATACAGCATTTCTCTTTCCATTTGTGGTCTGTGTGTTTTGATAAAATTATGGTTAAGTCGTAGCTAACCTTGAATTCGATTATTTTAGGTATTTGGAAATAAGATGATCATCCCTTCCTTGGATGGGGACCTCTTCCAGTGGGATCGGGATCGGGAGAGCATGGAAGCAGTTCCTTTCACGGTTGAATCTCTTCTCGAGTCGTCCTACAAATTTGGCGAGGATGTTGTCCTAGTTGGGGGAAAATCTTTGACCACCTATGGGCTGAGCTCCTATTCAGGGAAGGTAAGAGCCTGAAAAGTTGCTTTGTGTCTGTGTGTTTCGAACACTATCTTGCAAACAGGTAATTCCTGAGATTTAAGCTGTCGTACAGCTCAAGTGTACAACTGCAGGGCACAAAAGGGCAGAACCTGAACTCTTGGGCTACAAATTGCAGCAGGCTGGAGTAGGTGGAGTGGCTGAGCTCCTCACTGCAGTCTCCTCCTGCCTGGGAGCTCCTGCTCTGTCCCCTGTGCTGGCTTTAACCCTTTGCCAAGCTGATTCAACTTCCTAACCCATCAGAGCACTGTTCACTTGGTGTTAGATTCCTTTTGTGCTGGGTTAGCTGTAGCAAGGGGTTAGGGAGTGCCAGAGCCAGCACAAGGGAAGGGACAGGGGCTTTGTCGGCAGAGCTGAGTGAGGCAATAAGAGGGATGACCCCTTCCTCTAGGAGAGGAGTTCAGCTTTATCATTTGGATCTGCTTGAAGCAGGGTCTGCCTTTCTGCTCACTGTGTGTCAATTAAGGCCTTTGGTGACCCTTTTCTAACAACTAATTTCAGATTTTTCAAAACTAATGTGAAAAGAAAAACATTCAACATATGCAAAAGTTTAAGACTTTCAGTTGTTGTCACTATGTTTACTATCTCAGAAGTTCTTACATTTTAAAGTCTTTTGTAAAAGTTAAATGTCAGATATCATTAAAGTGCTTGTAGGTACTTCATATTGTGAAGAACAGACACTGATTCAGAAATGTTGTTGCATTTTAAAATAAGTTTAAAAATAGATTCAGTTAAAAAATTTAAAGCTCCCAATGTTTGTTTTTAACAGAATCAGTGTGGGTTTGGGTTTTTTTTTCCATTTTCACCATACATTTTAATGTAGAGCACTTCTGTGGTGTGGTGTAGAGCCATCACTAATGGTAAAGAGCACAGACCTAAAACTAGAGTTCATGAATAACTTTTGATTTCCTCACTGATAGCAGAGGTCTCTGTGCAACAATAGGCTGCTCCTACCACAGTGCTCAGAAGAGGAAATGTTAATTTCTGTTTTGATTCCTGGCTTAGATTCACAGTAGCAAAGCTGCCTCTTAGAGGAAATAGTGCCTGACTCTTCCTCCTTAAGAGTTTGGGCAGTCTCTTGTCTTTGGCATTGTCCATATAATTCAAATTCCGCTTGAGTTTGGGACTGTTGGAAAGTCTGTGTGACTGTGAGAGTTCATTAAGGTTTTCTTCTCATTTTAATAGCTGACAAGGCAAAGGGGGAAGGCTTTGTGGCATTTTATATAAATCAATAGTACTTCATTTGAAGCTGATAGAGTTATGCTGAGACAAATATGATGTGAAAGCAGAATTATGCTGTGGGTCTTATAGGAATGTTCTTTTGATGTCCATAGAAATAGTGAGAAAAGAGAGAGCTCAGATTTCTTTCTGTTAGAAGTATATGCAAAATATAGTCAAATGGTAGTCAAAATACCACAGACTGTAAACTTTCTAGAATCCTTTGAAAGTTTTAGCTCTGAAAAGCTGTTATCTCTTAAACCAGGCTTTTCAACATCCCTCCAAACATCTAAAGTCATGGAGTTCCAAATTGCCTGTGAGCCAAGAACAGGCTGCAAGGATTGTTAGCTTTGAATATTGCTGTTGATTACATTTATTTTGAAGTTGCACATGTGAGTCTGCCTTGTCCCTCAGGTGAAGTACATCTGCTCAGCCGTGGGCTGCCGCCGCTGGGACGACGAGGACACAGAGCAGGAGGAGACGCTCCTGCTACACCGAACCCAGAAAACCGTCCGAGCTGTGGGGCCACGCAGTGGCAATGAAAAGTGAGTCTGAGAACTGTCCAGGAACAATCCCACAGAGATGGTGAGACAGAAAAGATAGGAATCAATGACAATTGTTTTCCTTGTCCTTGCTTACCTCAGAAGAGTTTGTCACTGCTCTACTGCACAAGGCAAATGTCACTATGTTTGTTCTAACTGTTCCTTTTGTAGGAGAGGAGGCAGTTTAAAAGTCTTCTTACAACCTACTCATTCACTTTTAAGATCTTTATCTACTGGTGGTAACTGTCACTGGGGGGGCAGGGCAGGGTTTGTACTTGGTGTCGTAAGCTTTCATTTTAAGTTGATATTTTAAATAATTTTTAAATCTGTGTTGTTCATTTCATAATGTAGGTGGTCCGTTCTTCCCAAGCTGTAGAAACTAGTTCAATCTGTGGTTTTCCTAATGCTGTCACATTGAAGTTTTAATACATCAAGATTTCTGTAAAAATACAGACATGTATCCTGCTGGAAAAAAAACCCCAAACCCACTTCATAAAATAGAAATTTAAAAGCTGAGTTCTGTACATGTGTACAGTAAACTGCCCAGCAACATAGTGGAGAACGAGTCATTCCCTGTTCCCCTGCTCCCTCTTCTGTTGGCAGCAGGATGTGACAGGTTGTGGATCTGTAGCCTATCAGAGAGAACCTAATGAGAACTCAGTAGATTAACAGATCAGATGTCTGAGAGGATAAATCTTGGATTCTGAGTTTCTTGGAGACGGGTTAGCCAAGAGAAGTATGTCAAAACCATAGTATTTACTCTGTTGTGTACCAGAATCCTCCTGTCTTTGTGGTCAGAAACAGAGGTGCTTTCCTGGTGACATGAAATGGATAGGAAACATCTGGGGTTTTAATCCAGAGAAAGAAACATTTTTAATAAATCGGCTGAGTATATAAAATATGCCAAAGTTTTACCATAAGGGTGTAAATTCTTTAAGGAGCCAGTTTGGGCTCCTGGTGGTTGCCAGACTGATAAGGAACTTTGGGTATCTGAACAAAATGTTCAAGAAATATTTACCCCTTCATGCTGTTCAAGACACAAACTTGCTGTGCTTTTCCCATCTATATCTTTGTTGGTTTACAAGAATTGAAGAGGCTTTTGCTATGCAAGAAAACTGTGTTCCTTATACATTTCATCATACACTTGTCTTTTTTCTATGTTAACCTATGGGACATGAGCAGTCCTGGTTTCATGAAGTACCTGTTAAGGGATCTGTGTTAGGTTGTATGTGGAATTAAAGAAAAGAATCATTGCCCCTTTCTCAGTTTGAAAAGTCTTATGTTTCCAGTTAAATCCATTTAATTAGTGAGGAGAAATATGTTTTGAGTAGAATGGTGCTTCCTGAGCAGTACTTACTGCTTTCATCAGCTACAGCGTGTTTTCCTACTAAGCAGACCCAATGGTACTTGATGATTTTAGTTTCCCTCTTCATGCATTAAACCTTTAATGCCATTGGCTGTACTTCACCAGCTTTTTTCTCAGTTCACTCATCATGTTGGACAAGATTTCTCAGCTTGTTTGATTTGTGTTCTGGATTAGCACTCCCCTCCTGGTACAGTTTTGTTCATTTGACAGTTGAGAGTTTACTGTGAAAATATGAGTCAAATATAAGTAATTCAGTTTAGAAATCTTCTGGACAATACTTGGAACTTCCTTGGAATATGCAAGTTGTTTCTACAAAGATTTTCTCTTTTTCTTTGAGGTGGAATTTCAGTGTTGGTCACTTTGAGCTGCGCTATGTCCCAGATATTGAAACTAGAGCAGGATACATTGAGAGCAATTTTAAATCAACTATGAACAAAGAAGAAACAAAAATTATTTCAGATGTGGATGAGCAGGAAGCTATGATGAAAGACACTGTGATAAAGGTCTCAGTGGCTGACTGGAAGGTGATGGCTTTTAACAGACGAGGAGGACATCTGGAATGGGAATACCAGGTAGGGGAAAAGACAGAATATTAAATATCACAAAAGTAGAAAGTTTTGAAGATGTCTTTCATCTTTAGTTTCAGGCACTGTCTTTGTGAAGGAGCACACATCTGCTTGTAATTTTTTAACTGGAGTTCTGACTTTGAGCTGCTGCATCTGTTACAAAAATTTAAACAAGGAATTTAAGCACATTGTTTTTCATTATTCTTATTTAATAGCTCATTAATACTACATTAATTTTCCAATTACCTCTCTCCCCTTCAGTTTTGCACTCCAATTGCTTCTGCATGGCTGCTTAAGGATGGCAAAGTAATTCCAATCAGTCTGTTTGATGACACGAGTTACACAGCAAATAATGAGGTACTGGAAGATGAAGAAGATCTTGTGGAAGCTGCCAGAGGGGCCACAGAATCCAGTGTCTATTTGGGTGAGACACCAGCTGCAGCATTTTCTGTAGTAAACATTATTCATTTCTCTGTTGGGGTTGTAGTAGAGCAGATCTTTCTGTACTGGTAGAGTTCAAACCCATAAATCTTTTCCATTTTGGTTCTGAAATGCTTTGTAGTTGCAGTACACTGGAGATGACTAAAAGTCTCGAAACATTAAAAGACAGGTTTGCAGCTAACAAGGCAGTCTTATTGCCCTCTAATTTGTACACTGATTACAGTAGCTTAGTTTGAAGAAAATTCAGGTAAGATTTTACATGGCTTAGTTTTCATCCAGCTGTCAGAATTCATTGGATGTGGTTTGTGACAGTTTGAAATAGAGTGACAGGAGGTCCTCCTCCTCAGCTGTCTGTCTCTGAGAGGTAAATGTGCTTTGGTTTTCTAAGACTTGGTTTGCCTTTAGCCTTTTTCTCTTAAGTCTTTACACCTTTTAGCTCTCCAGATAGTGGTTAGAATAACAGACAAGGAATAACTCTAGGAAGAAGCCAGATGGTTCCAGCCTTCCTGGTAATGGCTGTTTTGTGCAGTATTAACAAGGGTAGGAGCTTTGAGAGAGGTTTCACCTATGCAAATCCCAAACTGCTTTATACCTCTGGAAAATTGCTGGCATTTTCCTGTAGCACCAGCTCTCCAGCAGTAAAAATGAGATGTCCTGAACTCTTGATTTCCTAGAACAGAGGGAAGGTATTACTTGAATTCATCCAGCCTAGCAATCAGAGTCAGTCTCTCAGGTTCTCAGAATATGAAGGAATATTTTCAGAAATGTTTTTTGCCATGTATTTTAGCCATGTAGTTTTATTCCAGGGGCAAAGAGAACCAAATCTGAAGGCTAATATGCTTCCCTGTTTATTGCTTAGGTATGTTCAGGGGCCAGTTGTATCTTCAATCATCAGTCAGAATTTCTGAGAAATTCCCAACCAACCCAAAGGCTCTGGAATCCAGAAATGATAATGCAATTATTCCTCTTCCCAAAATCAAATGGAAACCTTTAATCCGTAAGTAACAGGACAGAATTTCATTTATTACCTTGGCTCAGAAAAGACAGGACATCTTTCTGATTTCCAATATGTTTCAAACTAGTCTGATGTTTCCAACCATAAACTACTTCAGGAACTCTGTGCTTTATTAAGTGTTTATTTTTTTCTAATTAAATGTTTAATGTCTGCTTTCTTTTACTATGAATTTGACACAGGGTATTTTTTAGTAATGAAATTTTGGGTCTTTTCAATTAGATCTTTCAACGAAAAGAGAAGTTTTTTGTAGTGATGTGAATATGAGTGAATTGACTTGTCAAGAGGGGAGTTGTTAAGTTACTGTTATCTTAAAGTGCCTTTCTTAATGTTTCTTTGTATGAAGTTTATTTCTCATGGTCTGCTCCAAGAGGCATTTTGTAAGATTATGCAGTTTGAGTTCTCTTTAAATTAAAGAGAGAATAGAGTTTTGCAGGCATTTCAGCTCAGAAAATTGTGTCTTTTCTATGCTTAGATTCTCCTTCCAGGACTCCAGTGTTGGTGGGCTCTGATGAGTTTGATAAGTGTCTCAGCAATGACAAGTATTCTCATGAGGAATACAGCAATGGAGCACTGTCTGTTCTGCAGTACCCATATGGTAGGTGAAGTTCCGAACTTTGAAGTTTCAAATAGCAGGGTTTACCCATTTGACATTCAGTAAATGACCATTTTAACATTTAATGAAATTATTGCCCAAACTAGGATTTCCAGATTGTGATGTATGTACAATTAGTGCCATATAAAGCACATTGGAGTGCCAGGAATTGCTACTGCAGAGCTCTTGTCTGTGCTGCCATTGCCACTGATAGTTGGCTGGAGTGGAAAAACCTTGGGAATGATTTCTTTCAGAATTTACTAACAGTGCTGGAGACTCAGGATGGTTGTCAAAATTTTCCATGTGGAAAATATTGTGGTTTAAAGCTAGGAAGACCTAGATGCTCTCCACAACCTGGATTAGCTGAATTTGCTTCTGTGCCATTTAAAATCATGGGGCATGGAAATAAAAACACCCCCTGTATGCTGAGGAGCCCTATTTGAGAAACCAGAATTGTTTTGTAGGTAGCTGCAAGTAAATCTGTGCTCTCTTCGTGTGTTTTATACACAGATAATGGTTATTACTTACCCTACTACAAGAGGGAGAGAAATAAACGTAGCAACCAGATCACGGTTAGATTTTTTGATGACACGAATTACAAGAACATTCGTAAAAAGGATCCCGTTCTCCTGCTTCACTGGTGGAAAGAAATTGTTGGCACCATTATATTTTGCATTGTGGCCACAACTTTTATTGTACGCAAACTCTTCCATCCGCACCCTTACAGCAGAGTAAGTATTTTTTTCTGAATCCCAGATACAGAAACTATTATTTTAGCTGTTTCTTTCAGCTTTGAGTCTGCATGAGTAATATTAATAAGTTAATAACTAATGAGATAACAAAATCAAAAGCCTAAATTTATTGTTTAATCTGTGTGTGAAGGCTGCCAGCTGCCACATACAATTTGCTTAACTGCTTCAGCAAGCAGATTAGACTGCTTCTGACGTGTCTGGAGATATTTATTTAATGCCATATCTAGGGTACCAACCAGTCTCAGGCACTCAAGGAGTTGATTTTGTTTGTTTGTTTGTTTTGTTCTTGTTTTGGAAACCCTTGTTAGCTGCGGAAGGAGTCTGAAACACAGTGTCAGACTGATTCTAAGTATGAGCCCACTTGTGGAGACATTAAAGACAATAGCTGGAGTGATGCCAAGAACTCTGGATATGTGTCAAGGTGAGGTCTGTTCAACACAACATATATAGGGTGTTTAATCAGTGTGGCTACTAATACTGTCTGGAGATACAAAGAGTAGGTGTTCACCTGTTCTTACCTAGGAACTCCCAGTCCTCTGACTTCACAAGATAATCAGCAGCTGGCACAAAGGACTCTGTGACCCCGTTACTCATGGGACATTGCAGTTATGATTACTCTCAGAAATTCCAGAGAGTCAACAGGTTACATGTGATCAGAAATATTGCTCCCATGCTTCTTGCTGATATGCAAAATGGGAGATTGATCCTTGTAGGTCTTAATCAGTGTTTGCTCCATCTGTTCCTATGTTTGTGGTGTAAGGCAGAGAAAGACAGCTGCAGATGGAAACAGATGACATTTTATATACTCTGCAGAATAAGCAGTCTATACTTGAAATAAAGCCTTTAGTGGTTTTACAAAGGAGTTGGTTAAGACAGAAGGCTTAATAGGGGCCTGTCATTATGCTCCAGAGCAAATGTGACTATTTCGTGTACATTTGTCACTCAGTGAAAGTAAGAATTGGAGTGTTTAAAATGAGAAAGAATAAGAAAGGTGGTGATATTTAAGAGCAGTGATGTTTTGGACAGGATGTTTAGAAGGACTAGTTGCAGAAACAGTTATCTGGGGTGCGGTTAAAGGCAAATCATGATTTAGAAAATACTTAGCTATAGAAACGTGGGCCATATCCTCATGATCCAGTAGGCATGCAACCTGGTATTTTGAAAAACCTCTTCGGTTTGTCCAGTGCATGCAGAATGGATCCTGCTGGCGTGTGATAGACTGCAGAAATAGATAATTAGCGACTGTCCATTTCATAGATAGGGAACCATCTGACTGCCACAGGGGGTGAGCAGGGAAAAATGAGAAATGCTCCAAGTCCTTCAGCATGTTTTGCCTGTACAGAGCTGCTTCAGTCATGGTCATAAATTACTTTATTTTTCTGTCTATACTAATGCAATTTTCTCCTCTGTCCTCCTTCCCTTCTTCTGTCCCTTCTTCACACCCCTGTTCCCAGATATCTGACAGATTTTGAACCAATTCAGTGTCTGGGTCGTGGAGGTTTTGGAGTGGTTTTTGAAGCCCGAAATAAAGTAGATGACTGCAACTATGCCATCAAAAGGATCCGATTGCCCAACAGGTAATGAATGGGTTTGTTGAGACACAGGAGTAACGAATGAATGGTGGGATCCCATCCTACACGGAACCATCTGCTCCTGAACTGATTTCCCAGATATTTCATTAGGATGAATGACATACTTTTAATGGGGGGGCTGACTTCGTTTTGGCACAGAGAATCTGGCATGTGTAATCCCAGCAGAGGTGACCTGCTTGGCTAAAACACTTGCATAGCAGAACTCTTGTGAGGATGCTGCTCCTTGGGGATTTCCTTGATGAATAGAGCCTCTGCTAACAGGACCAGTTATTGTAGTGCTGTTAATATGCTTCTCTCCTTCCTCTCCTTGCCTTTCCTATTCCACTTCCTCTTTCTTTTCTCTCTCCCTCCCCTACTTTTTTGACTCCATTTGCCCATTTGTTTCATTTTCTGGTCCCACAACCCCTACCTTTTCTCTCAGTCATAGGTGGTCAAGCCATGCTGCTGAATTACCCTACCCAGAGCTTGCAGCACTTCCTTTTAGTGGGAGATGGGAGACACTGCTTCTGGAAATCTCAAGTTAGAACAGCAAGAGGGAGGGGGTAAAGCTATGAAATCTAGAATTACTATTTTTTGAATGTGTTAAATAAGAGTGACTATTTAAGATTAAAGGTTTTGTTCAGAAATTTAAGGTAGCCTAAATTCTTCTCTTCTAAGCATATTCAAGCCCATTAAATAAAGCTATCAGACTTTATTTGATCCAGTTACAGTCTTATGAAGAGATATAAATTGCTTCAGTAAGACAGGAGGCTGCCTGCTTTCCTGTCCACAGAACAGAAATAGTCCTTATGCAGTCTCCTTATGTTATGCCAATTAAAAAACAAAATACTGAAGTATTGCTGTCTGTCTGTTGTGTCATTGTCTTCTACATCCCTGTAGATTATTGCTGTTTAGTAATCTTTTTTCTGTCCTTGAGAACAGTTGAGAGGAAGATGAACTTTTTCTTCTTTGTTTTGCTGCCTGTAATTATGTGAAAAGGGAAGACTAGATATTAAGCCATTATGAGCACATACTGCTCCTCCACACTTCTAACCTAAAGGAGTTATTCTGGGGAATTGAAGACATATTTGTGTTTTGATGTGAAAAGCAATGCTACTGGCCTGTAGCTGGTGTATACTGGGCCAGCTTTGATTAAATTCCTTTGCAGAAATTTTTGTGCTGTGCTGTTGCTTTTTGTGACCATGTCTCTTGTTCTTCTCACCCCAAACCATAGGGAGCTGGCTCGTGAAAAGGTGATGAGGGAAGTCAAGGCTTTGGCTAAGCTCGAGCATCCTGGGATTGTTCGGTATTTCAACGCATGGCTGGAAGCTCCCCCTGAGAGATGGCAGGAAAAGATGGATGAACAGTGGTTAAAAGATGAAAGGTAACTCATAGGGGTCTTTTTAACAATTGAATTTGAGATTGTACTTCAGCAGAACTGGAAAACTGGTAGAGGATCCAGGAAGATGGAGAGGCTATGTAGTAAGGAGATGGTTGTTAACTTAGCCTACCAACTTTTCAGTTGAACAAGGTACAAATAAATCACCCTTCTGCACAGTGTCTTTCAGTTTATGTGTCCTCTCTTGTTTTCAGCTAAGGAAAAATCATGTAGTTCATAATTGAACTTGTGTAAGTGAATCTTCCAGTGATTGGAAGGTTGGAGCATTGGTACTGTGATTCATTTTCAAACTTTGGCATCTCTGCCTTCTTTGTTCCTTTCTACTGCTTTCTTCCTCTTTATTGTCTTGAGTTAGATGGACCTGATACAGTACTCCAAGGCTTCAGTGAATTCGTTTCAGCAGAAATACGTGAGGGATAATCAGAGTGATGATTTGTGAAACTTGGTAGAAGTAGGTTAAAAATAGAAAATTAGATAAAGGAGTTAGAGAACGTGAAGAGAGTGGAAAAACCAGGTGTATGTTGGCATTTATAGAATGAATCCTAATACAAGACTATTGGGTGGTTTCATAATAACATTTTAACATGCCTCACAATTTTTAGAATACAGTGACCTTTATATTTCAGGCATCAAATTAACATTTCACAGCTGTAATTCTTCCAAGGCGCTTTAAATAGTCCTTGCAGTGCATGTTCCAAAGGGCTGGATTTTTTCAAAATGAAGATGAGCCTGATTGCACATTGGGAATCCAGGCTGTAGAGCTTGCTAAATATCCTTTTATCAACGCTTTTGTCTCAATGAGGAAACATTATCCTTGCTAAGATACAGATGCTAAATCCTGTTTGTTAGTGATTCCCACGCTTGGGTAGTCATGCCCTGTTGTGGTGTGACCCGGGTCTCAGGGGTAGCAATTGTTAAAATCTGGACTTCTGGAAGACTGTTTTAAGTGGAATGGTTGGAATGATGGAATCTACTACAATTTCTCTAGTATTGATCTCTTTTGTCTTCCAGCACTGACTGGCCACTCAGTTCTCCCAGCCCAATGGATGTGCCATCATTTAAGATCAGAACAGAGCTATTTTCAACAGAAGAACACATTGAAGTTACTGCAGCTTCATCAGAGAGGGTGAGGTCTGTGGGGATACCCTGTGGTCAGTCAGATTCATCTGGAAGCCAGTTTTCTCCTCTGGAATTTTCTGACACAGACAACAGGGACTTGCAGCACTCAGAAGATCCACTGTTAAACCTTCAGGACAGTGTCCTCACGGGCTGTGATGTAGAAGACAGTACTATCAACAGTAAGGAGCTGGGACACTCTTTGGAAATTTGTTCTTCAGCTCTTCCTGTTGTACCTCTGAAGGAAGGGACCTCCTCCTCTATTGTGTTTGAGGATTCTGGCTGTGGAAATGCTTCTAGTAAGGAAGATAAAGTTGATGTTTCACATAATGAGAGTCCTTCTGAGGATAAAGGGAAAACTACAAAGGAATCTGATAACAAGAAATCTGCTTCAGGAAGTCCCCTCTCGGTTTCTCCTCCAAGGCCAACAAGTTTAAGCCTGGACCTTTCTAAAAATACTGCAGAAAAAGTCAAACCCACCTCTCCAAAGGTGTATCTTTACATCCAGATGCAGCTCTGCCGGAAAGAGAACCTTAAAGACTGGATGAGCAGAAGATGTGCCATAGAGGAGAGGGAAAGGACAGAGTGTCTGCAGATCTTTCTGCAAATTGCTGAAGCTGTTGACTTTCTGCATAGCAAAGGATTAATGCACAGGGATCTCAAGGTTTGTATCCGTAGGCATGTGGGAGGAATATGGCACTGGAGACAAAGCCTGCTAAAATAGTTGACTCTTACCAGTGACCTCAGCATGAGTGTTAAAAAAGCTGAATTAATGTCTGTACAATAATCTGGAGGTGCAGTGCTCCAGGAAATAAACATTCATCACTTGTTACTGCAGTTAAAGTCTTTCTTACAGCAAGACTTCTTGTACCTGGCACAGATCAGATGCATTTGTTCTGTGGTATTTTTAATTCATGTTCTTTATACAGGGTTATTCAGTGCTGAGCTGTGTGACAAAGCTGTTTTGGATCCTGTTCTACTATTTCAAGTGAAGCAGATAATTGGCACTGTGGAGCTTGCTGTTGGACTTGATCTTAAAAGTCTTTTCCAACCTAAATAATTCTGTGATTCTAATTCTGGTATTTTCCTTCTTTCTATAGCACTACAGCCTAAAAGGAGCAGTGTTACTCTTGGTTAGAGAAAGTAAAATTTAAGTATTACTGCTCTGGGATTGAAATGTAAACTGCCCTGGAGCTAAATTCTGAGTGAATGCCAGACATCACAATGCGGCTTTCTGAAGGACTCACAGTATTTTTAATGTCTGATAGCATCCAGACAGTGAGGACTGGGAAAGATGGTTTTAACCTCTGGTGTTCAGTGTAACTGAAGTTGGGAGTAACTTGTACCTCCTGTGCTAGTGCCTAATTTTGCTGAAACTTACAGCACTGAAAGTGTCAGTGTGTGTTACTAAATATACAAATTTAATTTGTAGCTGAAGCTGAAGTTAGTTTTATTAGGACAAGCTCTGAGAAATGGATCCGTTTTGCCAAATGTGGAGAGGCAGTTGTGTTTCTCTTTGCTTGTTTGAGGAGTCATTAATACCTTCCTCAGTGGAGCAATTACTGAAATGATTGTAGCTTCTCAGATGATAATAGTTTGGTATCAGCAGAAGAAAATGATAAAAACTGCCATCTCAGATGTGGCAGTAAAAGGGGGTTCAAATTCAATAATCCTGAAAGGATATGTCAGAGTTAGAAAAACTCATGAGCCCTTCCAAGTATTTTCTTTTCCCAGTTATCTGGCAAATCTTCAGTGCATGAGAAACTAACCATAAAAGTAATTAAGTCCCTGTACTAATATGTTGCTAGACATGTTAATTAATAACCTTTCTTAACAATACTGTCAGTTGTAGCCCTCTGCAGACTTCACTGAGCTCACTGTTCAGTAAGCCTTATGTAGATCTTCACTTAAAACTGTGTTAGTCTTAATCAACAGGTGTGGAGTATTTTGTTGGAGCATCTTGAAAGTTCAGTGCTGGCAGCAGTTTGAACAAGGGATTTAATTTTGTTTACTTGTTACAACCAACTTAGAAATGCTCTCCCTGAATGAAGAACTCCCTCCTTCAGGAAACTTTCTATGCTTGTGTAGATGTTATTCTTGGATCCCAAAGTTTATTTGTCTCTTATGTGTTATTTTGGTCAAAACAACAGCCACTATATTTAATTATTTTCCATACTTTTTAGAAGCTCCTAGGAAGAGATCTCATCTAATGTTGTAATTTGTCCAAGAGATTGGTCCTTCAGCCCTGAGCTGGTGCCAGTGCTAACAAGTGAATAACCTGCAAAGCTGCTTTGGCTTGGCTACAGGCAGAGCTAAGTGATAGCAGAGGCCAATTCCTGCTCCCATTGGCAGCAACAAAAGCTGGTAGATCTATGTGAAAATAAATTTGTATGTGTGCATATAAAACATTCAAGAAGTAGCTTTAAATATTCAAATTAACAGTGCACATTAAAATGCATTAATTAGGCTCCTGCTAATCAGAGATACTGTAATGACAAGATGGCAGGAATTTATGTGGGCAAGTGAAGAGGTCAGAGTTCAGATTCTTTAGAAGAAAATGAAGTACAGAAACAAAAGTGTGTCTGTCAAGTGAATTTACTGTTATTCCCAGGATCAGTTGTCAGTCTTGCTTGGCAGCCCAAAAGAAATTACCAGTTTCACAGAACTGCAAGAACAGTCTTGGATACATTTTGTGGCATTAATTGAATTAAACAGAGTCTTCCAGATGTGTGAGAAGCTTATTCATGTCTGGGAAAAAAAGGGAATTCTTACTCTGACTGAAGAATATGTATAGAAATTTCTTTGTGCAGGTGGCAAGATCACTAAACTGGAGGGTTGTATTTGTTGTATTCTTCTGATGATTTAAATCAAAACTGTGTGCATCTGCCTTAGGCTGCTTCTTCCCAAATGTGATCTTGATAGTTTATTTTTGGTGGTATTTGGCAATAGCAGAGAGTCCATTCCTCTTATTTGTAGAAACTATGTGCCAGCCTATTCAGAGCCAGTCTGTGTTCGGCCAGAGAAGTACTGAAATAAAACTTTCCTTTAAGAAGAGTTTTTCCCCAGGAAGAAAGACAGAGATCTTCTTGTTATATGTGTTTTGGAGGAAGAGAATGGAGATCAAGGCAATGGGATACAACCTCTTAATCGAGATGTTTGTTGCTTGAGTATTAAAATTCTTGTATCAAGACTTTTGGCAGCGTGGGTGTGCACTGAGGGGGTGGGTGCTCTGTAAATGCTTCAGCCAGAGCCTGGAGATGCTGTGGGTTTACAGGGCAGTGGCTTTTGTGCCCTGAATGCCCTGTGACTCCAAAGGACTTGACATTCATTACAGGGAAATACAGTGGGAGATGAGACCTGGCTCAGAGGCAGGATGTGGGCACTGTGGAGCTCTTTGTGTAGCGCTTATCTCAGGGCTGGCCATCGCTTAAAAGAAAAAAGGAAGAAGCCTGTTCTCTGTCTTGTTTCTCATGCACAGTGTGTTTGTCTTTAAGTGAGGAAGTTGGATGGACTTTGAAATAGGTCAGCTTTGTAGTCCTTTATCTTGTGGAGAAATATTGCCTTCTGTCTGTCTGCCTGCTCCTGCTGCAGGGTTTATGTCAGAAAAATACAGACCGTGTTCTCCCAGCCCCGAGGGTCCAGGAGCTCTGAGAGGAGCTTACCCAGCACCACCTGCCTCTTCACCACAGCTTGGCCCTGTACAGCATCCTGCTGCTTCCTTCCCCTTGCAGGATCACTCTGTTCTTCCCCCAAAACTCTGCCTGTAGTTGTAACCCAGCTGGAGTGCTTGTATTTCAAAGAAATAATCCTTATTTTGGTGGGTGCTGTTCTGTCATCCAGGATGCAGATTTCTTGAAAAACTCTCTGGGATGTGCCCCATTAGCAAAGGGACATCTCTGTTCCAGTCTCTTTTTATCAATAGGTTAAGCCAGGGATGGTGGTGTGTGGCAAACAAGCTAAAAGAGAGTTAAGCCAGACCATCACTTTTGCTGCTTTTATGAATTGCAGAGTTCTTAAGCTTCTATGGAAAATAAACTTTTAATTCTGTTATGCAAACAGCTATTCCCCTGTTAAACTGCAGTTACCCTGAAAAGCAGACCTTGTTCCCAGATTTCCATTGTATCTATAGTTTAACACTAAGATGATGTGCTGTGTGCTGGTTAATAATACAGCAAACAACTTTAGAGATTAAAATTAAAAAGCTGAGGAGTTGGAACTCCAACATGTGGTGTGAATGTGCCATGTGATGGGGAGTTGGATAAGGTATCGGTGCTGTTCCCAGCAGCGTTGGCTCTGTGCATGTTCTTCACCCGTGTGCTGCTGGTAAACCTCTGCTGAATGACAAGAAATGAGCAGTCTGAGTTTCAGGGAGAGACAGTAATTAATGCAGGAGTAATTCCTTTTTCCTGAATAGCTACAGTTCTTAACTGTTGTCCTTCAGCATTTCAATGAGTGTCTTTAACCCTGACAGCTTGGCTTCAGAGTTAAAACCAAGCGTTGTAACCACTGAAACTCAGACACTTGTTTGTTACTTACTTTTTCTTTTCACCTCTTTGTTTTCTCAGCCTTCCAATATATTTTTCACAATGGATGACATAGTAAAGGTTGGGGATTTTGGACTGGTGACTGCTATGGACCAAGACGAGGAGGAAGAATCAGTACTGACCCCAATGCCAGCTTATGCCCGGCACACAGGACAAGTAGGGACCAAACTCTACATGAGCCCGGAACAGGTTTGTGCTCTCTTTTCCAAAACTGTATTTGGCAGTGCGTGGAAGAGTCCGGAATTCTTGGGAGCTAAGAGATCAGGCACTCCTAGTAAACTGTTGCAATCAAGTTACTTAAATTCTTTCTCATCAAAATGAAGTTTTGAACTAAATTGAATTCCAAAATGAATATTTGAATAAACGTATTTGTTATAGCAAAAAAAAAAGTGGCTAATTATTCAGACTGGATGCGTTAATTTTTCTTGCTTTTAATGAAGTATAGGAAGGTAACTGTAAAAGATCCCATGTAACTGAGGAATGACACAGTTGTGCCTGAGGTTTAAGTAAGGTGAAACATTTTGCTTTGCAGCACAGAGGAGCTGAGGCTCAGGACTTTGCTCCCTGGTGCTCATTGCTGAACTCTGCCAATGTTCTGTGCTGTAGCTTTGAGCTCTGCACAGGGCTGGTCTCTTCCAGAGATGACCTTGCAAGGGTGGTGTTTACTTCATAGATAATTACATGCAGTGAGTAGCTTGATTGCCCTGACCCTGATTTTGCCTTCTTAGATCTGTGGGAACACCTATTCGCACAAGGTGGATATCTTTTCTCTGGGACTGATTCTCTTTGAGCTGCTTTACCCTTTCAGCACACAGATGGAGAGGGTCAAGGTATGTATGGTATTGGGTTATCCTCAGTTTGAGCATTTGTTTAAAATAGCTATTTGCTTGGTGAAACACTGGCAAGAGGTTCCTGTCCTGTTTTCTTTGGAAAAAAGCCTTGCAGCTAGGAGCACAACTTCTTTATCAGCCTTGTGCAGACCCCCTCAATCACTGAAAATGAACTGCAGTTTTCCTAATGTGTGCAGTTGAATTGAGGCTTTAATTTCTTTACAAAGCTCCTCTGTTGTCAAGCCAAGTAAGAGAAACTGTTGAACTACGATATCCAAGAGCTCAAGCAATAAATATAGCTTGTGACTTTAAGCCAATCAGCTTGGTTTTCATTCAAGAATTGAAACCATGCTGTGCATTTTTATTATTTCTTCTTTCGTTTGCTTCTGCAGTGCTTTTTTACCCAAAGCACTTGGTGAAAAATGGCTGTTCCTTTTCCTGTAGTGAGTCTTAGCTGTGAGTCTTGCTCAGCTTCAAGCACAGTCTTCCCATAAGTGATGACTACCATTGCACCAAATGTGAATTTGGGATGTTTGATTGTGCATTACAGCTCTTGCTTGCTGTTAAAATGTGTGAGATCCATCTTGCTCAGGAACAAGGTCACAGAGAACAGGGGCTACAGCCAGAAAGGTCTTTCCTCTGTGGCAAGCAGTTACCTGTGCAGGAAACAGGGAGTCATTAAAACTTGTATTTATCATTTATGTGCTTGGGGGGATTATATTCGCAGGTGAAGATGGAGTGGGTTTAGCAGAGATGTAAGAAACAATTTGAACCGCAGCCTGACCAAAGCCTTCACCTGTTGCATTCTCATTATTAAAATGCTCTGGCTTTTAATGGCACAGAAGAGCATAGTCTACAGGAGGAATTGGTGTTTCATTTGAACCCCTTGCACTGAAACCAATTTCAATTTCTCTAAATCAGTTTTACTGAAACAAAATACCCAGGAAAGAGTGCTCCTGGATTCTCACATCTCTCACAGCAGTGACTACAGGCTTTGCCCTTCCAGTTTCTCTCCTAACAATAGAAGCAAAGCAAGTAATCAGAATGAAACCTAAATTCCATCTAATTTGAATGTTTTATTTCAAGAGGGTGTAAAAAGAGTGCCCTGGCTTTCCAGGATTTTCACTGTCATTTCACTCTTTTTGTTAAAAGGAAAACCCTGCCCTTTCATTGCCAAGTTCTGGAGTTTGGCTACTTCAGTAGTTATTTCTGAGTTGTTACACTGAGGTTTTCATTGGCATCAGCCAAGCATTAGCACTGCTTGCTGAAGCAAAACATGCTCTGCCTGACCAAGTAACCCAGCAAATTCCAGGAATTTGTGACAACTGGCTGGAAAAATCCCCAGAGGTGGAGCGTGAGAGCTGCCTCTGTCTCAAGCTGTGAGCAGTTAGTCTGTAGCAGTGCAATTCGTTTCCAAATTCGATGTTTGAAAACAGGTCACTGAAATGCAGACTGAACTGGTAGAAAATGAGAAAAGTTTTTTGAAGTATGTTAATGTCATAAAACTCAGTTCACTTGAACAGGAGTTGGACTGTTGTCCATCATTATTAACTGGTCACTTTATACTTTCAGTGGTGTAATAGCAAACTGAGTTTTGGTTTAACTTTAGAACTCTTACATTTCGTGCTCAAACTTCTGTAGAAGGAGATTATTCCCAAAAAATTGAACTGCAAAATACTGTGCTTCTGGCTGAACATGGGAAAAATACTGTCACTAGATGGAGCCAGTGGCCTTTGAATGGAAGAAACACAGAAATACCCAAGACAATTGCTTTCCAAACTGCTGATAAATCTGCTCTTTCCTCCTTAAAATTTAAACAGAGACTGGTGCTTATGTTGTTAAGGCAGAGGCAGTCATTTCCTGTGTCTTAATACTGGTGTAGGGCCGCCTTGAGGTTTATGGGTGGTGCACAGATTTGTTGATTTTGTTCAGCTAAAGTGAGAAAGTGCAACTTTATGTATCTGACTGATATAAAACTGTAGCGATCACAATTCTTGTAGCACAGCTCCTGTTGCAGGCTCTATACCTAGGGAAGCAGCAACTCACCTGTTCAACTATATTGGGATTTTTAACCACTAAAGCAGCACTTTAAAACAAAGGGAGTTTTTTCCAGTAGGCTGATTTGTTTGCATAATTTGCATATTTTTGAAGGGTAGGGTAATATTGCTGTAGAATTATATTTTTGAAAAGTTAAATGCCATTCTTCATATTTTTGCAGACCTTAAGTGATGTTAGAAATTTGAACTTTCCACCATTGTTCACTCAGAAATATGCACAAGAGGTAGGTACATTTGATGCTGTTAACTGTAGCCTTTTCATTAATAACCATAGCTTTTTTTCTTTGCTCTCCAATTGCTTTGCAGGTAAAAATGGAGAAACCAAGTAGCTTTCCTGTTATTAAGATGCACTTCTTTATCCCTGTATTTCTCTACATTTCAAAGCTGTAACATTGCAATAATGGGCACGATGACCCTTTTGTCACAGATTTCCTCCAGGAATACATTATTACCTGGCTTCCTTTTGTCACTTGCAGTTATTTATTTCACATACATCCTGTCATGATTTCCTGTGTTCCCAAAGAGAAAGTGCAGAGTTCCAGATGGTAAAAGGAGGCTGTAGGTAGCACCATGGCTATGTGGGATCCCTTCCAGAGCTGGACCTCCCAAGTGGGAAACCGTATGAGCAAACTGTGCTGTGTTCTTATTAGTCAGGTCTGTAAAGTGATGTGATTGCAGATAAAGAGGAGGTGATACACAAAATCTCTCCAGTAAAAAGCTGAGGTTCTTTCAGGTGTTCATGGTAGCTTCTGACCAGTGGCTAAATGAGACCAGCCTTTCCTGCTTTACAGCTGAAGGCTGCCTGGGGGAAGGTGCTGTGCTCAGCTGGAGCAGGACACTAATTCTGATTAAATTCAAAACAAATATTCAAAGTACCTGTATATTTAAAGGAAAAATTCTAATTGGCCATGAAAAAAAAATCCGTGTGGCTTAAAATGTGATGGCTTAAACAAGAAGCTAAAAATCAGTTATTAATTATATTTCATTTTTTAAATTATGATGAGAGTAATGCAATGGTTTTATAACTATTAAATCTTTGGTCAGATTTGGTTTTCCAAATTGTTTGTAGCCCTTTACAGTGAAGACACTTTAAGAGATGCACAGCAATAATTTTAAAAATATTTAATGCACTTCTAACCACTGAACCAAAGCACTAATACCCAAATTACTCAGAAAGCAGCTGGGGGTATTTCCCACTTGTTCACACAGCCACAGCTGAAGCCAGGACATTAAATAAGAAAGAATTTATGGAGTGGTTCATGTAATACATGTTGTTTTCTTTCAGTACACCATGGTGAAGGACATGCTCTCCCCAAGTCCCACCGAACGACCAGAGGCTGCAGCAATCATAGAAAATCCTGTCTTTGAAGACTTGGAGCTCCCACCCAAACCCGTGCTCAGGCAGAGGTCACGGACAATGAGTCTATCAGGAAATAAACATTCCAGACAACCAAGCAAATAACTATCCTCAGGATCACTTCTTCCACTCGGCAGGTTTCACAGGGATTGTTCAGCAGAAGGATCCTATGATGCAGAATGTTTATCTTGGGAATAGTTTACTTCAGCTTTTTTTGCCATGTTTAATGTATAAGAAGTGTTGGACAGATTTTCATTTACTTCGACAGCCAACGAAGCCCAATAACCAAACCTTTCACATTCCATTTTCCTTACCTTTGCTCTCCTAGGCGGACGGGTCCAGCTGCTGTGCTTGCCAATGTTGTGCTCCATTATCCTTTTTTTGGGGGTTTCTTGGGTTTTTTTGAAGCTTGTAAATGTCAGCTTGCTGGGTGAGTGAGAGATCTGTAACATGTAAATAGAATTAAAATACTGTATTTTTATAGAGCAAATTACAGTCTCTAAGCCTAGTGAGTGTCTATCTGGATCAGTTGCTCTTTGGGGAAATGAAGATGATTTTGAAATTAACTTCTACTCCATTTTTGTCCCTGGTGGGTAAACTGGGAATCTGCACTATTTTTAAAGCAAAAAAGTACCACAGGTGTACATATTGTCACTGTCCATAGCCTGTCATTAGAGGAAATCATTTCATACTTCTGCACTACAGTAGATCTTAGGGAATGCATCTTATACAGATGAAGCTGTAGAGAAGGAAAAGGAGCTTTTTGCCATTAAATGGGGGGTTTTATAGGCAGTGGTTGGAAGAGCCATAGTCAAAATTATGTACAAAAATGTCGTGATTCTGAAAATTTAAATCTAATGAAGTCATACGTGTCGTATGTAATCTTGTAGATTTGTACTTTTTAAAAAAATCAACTGGGTAGGCATTTGTGTAATCTGCTAATTTAACTGCCTAATGCCATGCTTTTATTTCTCACTGTAAATATGTTAATTTTTATTTATAAAATACAGAATCAATCCATTTGGGTTGGTGGTGTACAGGATGCACTTGCTGTAATTGTTGAGTGCATTGTTTATTGTGACTTCTTTCAAGTCTAAATGATTTAATAAACTTTTTTTATTTATAAGACAAAATAGTAGTTGCTTCTGTTGGAAGCCTGCATCTGTGTGTGCTGCAGATAGCAGCCCTGTGCAGTGGGAACAGGATGGGCTCTGCTTTCCTGAAACTTCCTTTGCTTCCCTGTCTCACACTGGCCACAGCGTGTGTGATGACGCAAAGCTGAATGTGCTGCTCGGAAGTGAGATAGGATCTGGAGAAAGAAGGGAATTGAGCTCTAAACTGGTTGGATTATGGAGGACAGAAGGGATAATTCTTATGCTGTTAGAACTGTTCTTGTGTAGTTGTATTCTTCTGTTTTACAGACTTAAATTCGTTAAAGTCTCTGAAATCAGTTTCCTGAAAAGATAAGGATTCAGATCCTTCTGGGGATCACTGCGCTGGTGTGACACTGTGACCAGCAGTTAAATCAGCTGACACCCTGCAGCTTTATGATAAGGCAGAAGTAGGTTACAATGATTGTCTTCCATGTGCTCTTGGATACCTCTCCTAGATTCTGGCTTGTCCAGGTGAAGCCAGCATGCTACAGTGAAGATTTGGTCAGAAACAGAATTTAATTGTGTTTAGCTGGGTTAAAGCAGGAGAGTTAAATGTGGCTTCTTCCCTTGGATTTCCCTGTTTGCATCAGCTCCAGCTGCACAGAGAAATGGCCACATGTGGAGCCTCTTTGCCTTCCCTGCCAGCTCAGTGATTACAGGTAGAGCACAGGAAATGAGGAATTAAGTATTTTTAACTTGCTGTATATCTGGATGTGGGTAGCTGCCTATTTCAAGGGCCCTGCAGCATTTCAGTACCAGAACTGGCATATGTGTTCACACTAGGTGTGTCTGCATATTCTGGGATGTTATACTTGCCCTCAGAGGCGTGGACAAGTCCTCCCCTGTGTGGTCCCTGCCCAGCCACAAAAGCATCTGGCCATGCTCAGCTCTTGACTGCCTGGTCAATTTTTGCTTCTCTAAGCTCTGGAGTGTGTTGTCCCTAACTTCGCCCCTTTTTGCTCCAGGGTTTGACTGAGAAAGGCTCTTCTCTAACCAGACAGGTTTTCCTCTGAATGGTGTGTACCTCCCTGCCAGCTGTTTTTGTGGAAAAACACCCAAACTGGGATAGCTGTGAGCTCACAGCCCTGCAAAAGGGCTTTGGCCTGGGGCTCTGCTGAGCTGTGAAGCATCAGCGTCCTGTCCCATTCTTGCACAGGGTGTTGCCTATTCTTCAGCTCCCTTCCTCCCCTATAGTTCTTGGGAATGAAACCCCATTCCTTGTCCTGTCCATCTTTGTAGCCCTGGGATGCTTCCCCCAGAATAAGATGTAGTTACTTACCACTTCCATGCTGTTACTGGAGTCGTAGGATCTGGGACACCTAACCCTCTCCATGGCGAGTCATTTGACAGGAGAACCAGTCATGCTGAACCCCAGGTCAGGGCTGTTTTTTCTGCCGGGCTCTTGAGAGAGAACTCCTGACCGTTTTGCTGGTGTCCTCAGTAGCTCAGCTGCTCCAGGCAGGTCCTACTGCATTTTGCTGCTGCTGAGGACAGTCCCCTGCTACCTTTTCAGAGTCACCTTTCAGTGAGGTGCTCCCTGGCTTTCCTGCAGGGAGCCAGTGCTGTTGGAAGTCAACAAGCACTTGGGAGTACTAAAAATAATCATTCCCATTGATCAGGATTTTTTTATGCCTCTCTGGTGGATATCACAGTGTACACACTGGTAATTCCTGTTCACAGCCCCTCTTTGGATAGTGTTGGCCACCTGTAGCTCCCTTGGAAACCCCAGTGCTCCTGGTGTTACAGCAAGTCTTTCTCATCTCGTGGGGTCTGCCACATGGAATGTCCCAGAATTAAGAAGGAAGCTCACAGATAATTCACAGAAAGCTCTGAATATCTAGATGTTGCAGAAGCAAGTGAGCTGAGCCCTAAATAACTGCCCAGGCTGCAGAGTGGCGCCTCTTTAAGAAGTGAGCTCTGCTCTTTGGCCACATCCCTGCTCTAATTCCCATAAACAGACTGACATGTGGAATTACTAAAACTGGTCAAATCTGTAATGAAGCTGCAAGATGAGAGCTACAGTGGCTTGATAAGAAACATTGTCCCACCTGACACAGATCACCAGGATATGCACAGAGATAAGGTCACGTTGTATCATACTGAGGGATTTTTTTAACCCAACATGAAGGTTAAATTTGTCTTAGGAAATGCTCATTAGAAAAATAATTATTCAGGAATGAATTAACTCCATTAATACAACAATTTGCCTCTAAAATATCCAAGTTCCTTGTTATGGAAACTGTGGAAAGTGAAGAAATGCATCTTTGTTGTATGTCCCCAGCCGTAATATCCCAGGTGCTCCTTCCCCTATTTTCCTACCCGTTGTTTTTCCATTCAGATGTGCTCCAGCACTTTCTGTATCACCACCTCCAGTGACCGATCCCGAATGCCTATGATTTGGGTTTGCCCTTCGGGGCACCGTTGGGCACCGTCACACTGTATTCCAGCTCCGGGGCAGTCTTGGAAAACGTGGCTATGGAAACCATGTCTTCCCCAATGTCCACCTGAGACCTGTGCCTGCAAACGAGCAGCTTCTTCAGGGCGCGCTGGAAGTCCCTGTTGAGGAAGGCATAGAGCAGGGGGTTGATGGTGGAGTTGCAGTATCCCAGCCAGGTGATGATCTTGAAGGTGCCCAGCAGCACCGTGCTGGTGGAGTCGGTGCCTCTGGCCGCCAGCCACACGTTCAGCACGAAGTAGGGCAGCCAGCAGAGCACGAAAACAGAGATGATGATGCTGATGGTCCTCGTGGCCTTGTTCTCCAGCTGCAGGTGGTTCTGCCGCTTGCTGTTGGGGTGGTAGTGGATCTCCAGCGTCTGGGACATGATGCGGGTGGCCTTGAGGCGGGAGGCTCGGTAGATGAAGAAATACATGCTGCACATGACTGTGAAGGGAAGGAAAAACGCCAGGGCGGAAGCCACGATGGCAAAAACCCAGTTGGTGACAAAGATGCATTCCCTGCCCGCATCAAAGTCCACCCCGGGGATCTCGTTCCAGCCTTGCATGACGGGAAGGAAGGAAATGAGGGAGGAATATATCCAGACCGTGCAGGTCATCACGATGCATCTGCAACAGGAGAGAGACGGGGAGGGGAGAGAGGGTCTGAGTAATTTTGAATTGAGAACATCCAGTACGATTCAATCCCCATGGTAACCTGTGTGGGATATCGCTGCTGAGCAGTCCAGCAGGGCTTGGAGGAGGGAAAAAACTGGGGTATAACAAGTCCATACGTGAACCTCGCTAACAATTGGGTAATTGGTCTGTAATTGACAGAATCGGGGTCAGCATAAAGAGTGCTCAAAGCTGTCTGAGAAAAGATGAGGAAAGGTTTTACAGATGTTTGTTAGTATTTAAAACAACAGCATGTAGATTTTTTTTTTGTTTCAGCTTTAGTATCTGGCCATTATCTCACCCTCTGGGGCATGGTGGGGGTGGAGCTGAGGGACACCAGACAACAGAATCTGCACAGAGGGCCACACAGCCCCTCCTCGCTTTGCCTGTGATCTGCAAATCAGACACAGCAAGAGTGACAGTGGGAAAAACGTGCCTAGAAGAGGCTGAACCCACCCTGTAAAGCACCTACTGCTGCAGTGTCCTCTCTGCCCACCCTCAGGTGACTTTCCCCACCCTGCAGTCCTCATTTCAGCCTTTCACATGAAATCCTCATGGTAGCTCAGAAACTCTCCCTGTTTTCCCTAAATAGCACTCCAGAAAAGATGGTGAGTTTAAGAGAGGGATGACTACTGCTCCATGCATCCTTCTGGGTCTCCTTTCACCTCATCCTTAGAAGTCTTCACAGTCCTTCCCCATCCCTGGAAGTGTTCCAAGGCCAGGTTGGGTGGGGCTTTGAGCGACCTAGTCTAGTGGAAGGTGTCCCTGCTCATAGCAGGAGGATGGAACAAGATGATCTTTAAGGTCCCTTTCAACCCAAGCCTTTCTGTGATTCTATGAAAAGCCCATGAAATGACTGCAAAGGGGAAAAGCTCTGGGTCCAGCTCAGCCCATATCACTTGTTTTTACCCCATTTTGCAACCCATCCTTAGCTCAAAAAACACTCTCCCAGGAGCACCATCCAACCCACCCAGCTGCATCCTCCTTGTCCTCTCCTGCACCACATTAAACATTTTCTGCAGAGTTTTAAACGGTGTGAAGTTCCTTTTGCCGCATCACTCCACTTCTGTTCAGCCCCAGATCAGTGTAGGCCATGACCAAGTGACAATGTGGAGGGACCCACAGTGAGGAGCACCCGCACTCACCTGCCACGGGACATCCTTCTGGAGTAGTGGTAGGGGGTGACCACGGAGCAGTACCTGTCCAGGCTGATGAAGCACAGCGTGACGATGGACGCGGTGCAGAACATGACATCGAAGGAGATCCAGACCTTGCAGAAGAGCTTCCCAAACAGCCACATCCCCGTCACCTCGTAAATGATGCTGCCACAGAAAACGGGTGGAAATGAGAGCTGGAAGGGCTGACTTTGTGCGTTCCCTGCAGTTGTTGGCCAGGCTGGATGAGGCTCTGAGCAAGATGGTCTAGTGGAAGGTGTCCCTGCCCATGGGAGGGAGTTGGAACAAGGTGATCTTTAAGGTCCCTCCAAACCCAAACCACTCCGTGACTATTTCTTTATGACTGCGCTGACTGAAGCAATGCCATATTTTATCACACAGGTGCTAAGGATGGTCACACAGCTCAGAAAGCTCATCCTCAAAGCACAACCCAAGAAAGGAGCACCCTACAGTTGGAGCATGGCTGAAGAACAGCAAACATGTGCTTTTTGCAGCCTAAGTGGGTGCCTTGAGAGAGGTGTTTTGCCCCACAAAGCTCCCCAGATTTACGTCTGCAACACTTTATCACAGCATTTTTCCAGTGCCTTATGCAGTACACACTTAAATGATTTGTCCCCAATTCCTGGGGCATGAATGATCTCCAAGAAACTCACTTCACATCCAATGCTCCAAAACCAGAAAGGATTTCCACTCTTGGTTTAAAACGAAAACAAACAACAACGAAACAACATCCTAGGAGGAAGCCTATGCAGCTTGTACATTACATATCTCCTAAATGCCTCAGCAAGGTAAACACACAGCAAAAAGCAGACACACCAAAAATATTTCTAACAAAGTCAAGAGGGGCCTGTGAGAAGTGAGCAGCAGAGGAAGGAACATATGGAAGCTGTAGGAAGGCTGATGCATGTTTCTGTAGCATTCAATGAGATGCCATTTGCTTCTCCTTTCTTTCACCAGCTTTCTGCAGCTCCTGGGGTGCTGCTGAAATCACCATTGTGTGTGAATTTGATGAGTAACTCCCCAGTCCTGAAAAGCTTTAATTATCCTGTAACTTCCCAGCTTGCTGGTTAAATGCAATGAGATCAGGGCTGCTCTGCTGCACTGCTCAGGTGTCCAGCAAGAGCAGAAAGATTCAACTTGATATCAAAAAACAATGCCTGATCTACATCTCATCAGCACCAATTCATTAAAATGACTTGTGAAGGTTGTTCCAGAGCACAGCAACTGCTGTAGGTGGGTGCAGTGCTGCTGAAGGGTCCCAGCCCTTGGGATCATATGGAATTCCGTGCAAAAATCCAACAAACTACAGCAGAGCCTGTCCCTACACCGTGGGCAGCACAGAGGATTCCCCTGTACACACATGGAAAGCTTTCATGGCTCTTTTACAGAGGGGAAATGAGGCACTAGAACTGAAATACCGTCTCAGTAATGGGCTTGGGTGCCTCATTGCCATTCCTCAGAGCCCTCCTTCTTCCCAGAGAGAAGGGCTGCAGAGCCTGTGGTGTGCCCTGGCCTCCCAGAAGGAGCTCTGCTGCTGCCAGGACACCCTTGCACACTGACCCCAGCCGAGCAGATTTCACCTGCACACCTGGGGGGATGCACCTGAGCTGCAGATGCTCTCACAGCACGGAGTAATGGACACCTGACCCCTCATCTCTGAGGAGAAAGGGCTCTGCAGATGGAAATGATGCTGGCTAAGAAGGAGTAGTAAAAGCCCAGAGAAAGACACAATGAAGTCACCTCTGCCTTGCCCTTTTGCTTGCAGAGGAAAAGAACAGCTGAAAATAGTCAGCCTGGAAATGACAAAGCCGCTGGAGCACTCAGAGAGCGAGCTAAGCTCAGCTGAACTGCTTCTGCAAACCAGCCAAGATGGAAACAAAACACTAGTCTTACTCCTATGAAATTAAGACACCAAGCAACAAATTTGTTTTTCCTTTCTGTCACATTTTCCTGAGCCAAACTGCCTCCCAAGATCATTTCTTTTCCTTCCCTTTGGCACGTAATTACCTGCCAACTGAGGAGCAAACTGAAATCCAAAAGAGCAACAGAGGTGTGGAGCCAGAACAGTGGGAAAGTGTGAGACAGCAGCCACTGTGTTGGCAGGGCTGGGCAATGCTGATGGAGCCAGCTTGGGTCCATTCCTCACCACGTGGCCCACCAGGAGCTGGCAGAGCTTCCCAACATCAGGACATTCAGGAAGGGAACAAAGCACCAACCCTGCTCCCATCTTTGCTCCCCTTTGTAATTTTGGTTGGTTAAATAAGATATCAGTAAGGGTAGATTCAAAATACATACAAGGAAGAAGTTTTTTGCAATAAGGTTGCCCAGAGAAGCTGTGGCTGCCCCATCCCTGGAAGCGTTCAAAGCCAGGTTGGATGGGGCTCTGAGCAAGGTGGTCCAAGTGCAGGTGTCCTGCTCACTGCAGGGTGGTTGGACTAATTGACCCCTGAAGGTCCCTGCCAGCCCAAACCAGTCTGTGGTTCTATGACAATTTCAGAACCTGAACTTAAAATTCACAGAGCTTAGAATTTAAATTAGCAGTATTTTTTTTTAAGAGCATCATTAACTGTTTTTTTTCACCTGATACCATGAACTTTTAACTCAGTTTGTAATTGCTTATTGGGACAATATTTTTCAGTGCCAAATTCAAAGGAATAGGCAGTCCTGTGAAAACTAAAACACAGAGCATGTAAAAGAGTTCAGCTTCCTTATATTGCCCCAGGAACTCGAAATAGGGTGCAGCTCCCTGATTTACCCAAACCTATGCTGCTTTGCAGGAGAGGACAGCCAGGACCACAAGTCAGCAGCTTTCTGGATTTGTTTCACTCTTTAGCCCGACAGTGAAACTCCCATAAATACAAACCTCATGCAGGGACACCTGCCCTCTCAAGTGCCTCTTCCTCCATGAAATATTGGGGAAACCTAAATTACTCTGCTTATACTGAATAAATTCCTCACATTCCATATGCAAGGCTAGTCCTAGAAAAGGAGACTCCACAAGTGGAGCCCCCTGGGCAAAGCTGGATATTGAAAGGAATAAGGGAGTGTCTTCACAAACAAACTGCGGGTAAGATAAGGCTGATACTGAGACACAGAAGAAACTATGGGAATGATTTCCACAGGAATTCCAGTGACTGACTTGCCCGAGACTGTGTTAATGAACTATGGGAACAGAAACATAAGAAAAAGAAGAAAAGGGGGGTGTGTACTGAGAGTGTCTGCATTAGGGGAGATGTATAGTACGGGTGTCTACATTCAGGAAAAATGTATATTACTGTGTCTGCATTAGGCGTTTCGGGAAGTCTGTACCTCTCAGAGTACCTCAGCCTGTGGGGAAAGAGAGAGGGAACCTGTGGCCAGAAAATTAGGATAAAAAGAGGCTGCGTCCTCTAGCAATCTGAGAGACCCCATGGGAAATGCCCATGAGCTTTCCCTTTATTCATGAATAAAGTTACAGGACTTCTCTGTCTCCTTTTTGGACATAAACCTCTGGCATTTGTGGATTATTTTTTCCTGACAATATCAAGGTCAGAGCAGCAGCCACGGTCTCTGTGTGGCCAGCAAGAAAAACACCCTTGGGAATTGTGTTCATCCATTACATGGGGATCCGTAATAGAGAGCAGAGACAGGGAAGCACATACAATCACCAATCCACACCTCAGCCCTTCGGAAAGCACGGCAGGTGAATCCCAGCCCTGCTCCACAACATTTGTCCTTCTCTGCTCCCACCCCACGGACACTGAGAAAGGGTTGGTCAATAGGTAACTCAAATTAACTATTGAGAGACAGAATATATGAATTCTAATCCAAGAAAAACAGGATTCCCTTTATCTTGTCAAGATAAGAGGGACAAGAACCTGTTTGAGGCCAGCACAGAAACCCTGAATCACCCACCAAGGACTGCCCATGCTCCAGAGAGAAAGGTGAAAAGTGCTCTGTGATGAAGACTACAGATCTTCATCACGAGCAGACCCCCAAAGACCACCAGGACACACAGCACATGCGAGGCACACAGCTAATGATATTAATGATTTCCGAGAAATGATTTGTATAACCACTCCTATCCCGGGGAATGTGATGAGTATTCCTGAATGTTACCCATAATATTGTGTGTTGGCAGTGCTGGGTGTGTGTGTTTGGAGGAGTGAATCCCTCACACCCAGAGTGGTGAATAAAGCAAATCCCCACTGCTCTGACTGTGTCTCTGAAGTGTCTCTGAGCCTGCTTGGGGCGAATCACACTCCTCACCTGAAGGGCATCACCAGACAGGCCACCAGGAAGTCTGCCGTGGCCAAGGACATGATGAACATGTAGGTGACAGTGCGCAGCCTCCTCTCCACCACGGGGCAGAGGAACACGATGGTATTTCCCAGGAGCGTGACCAGGTCGATGAGGGTGAGGAGGAGCCCAATGAGCACCTCCTGCAGCCCAAGCCCTCCGCTCGCAAAGGGGGAGGCAGCGGAGGAGAAATTGGAGAGCCAGGTTTCATTCCTGTCCATCGGCATCTTCCCACTGTTAGAACCTGAAAGAGACAAAAGGGGAGAACCAGAATTACTTCTAACGCACGACTTGGAGGTGTATGAAAGGAAGGACAGAAATAATGTTCCTGCTTCATTTGCTCCAGGAAAAATCCACACGCCCTGCTGGGTCTGTGCCATCACTGTCCCATGGTTAGCAGCCCATTAGAAGTGTCTGAAATGCTGAGGGTGAGGATTAATGTGCAGCACTGACTGAAGTCCTTCACAGCAATTAAAAGCCTTCCTGTGAATGAAAATGCATCATCAGATGAAGCGTGAGACCAGGAGAAAAAAAAAGAAAAAAGAAAAAAATGTACCGAGAGCAGAGAGAGGACAAGAAAACAACGGAAATCAAAAATTAAAGCAGCTGGGCTAAATCCCATTGAACAGCATGCCAAGTCCACAAAATGTGGGGGCTGGAACTCAATGATCTTTAAGGTCCCTTCCAACCTAAACCATTCTGTGGTTCTGTATCCTCATTTTCATCATTGCCACCCCCAGAGCAGCTGAGGCTGCTTGCCCAGGCTGGCTGCTTCCATAACCACAGTGTCCAGTCCATGCTCTGCCCTGGGTTCTTCTGGTGCTTTTTCAGGCTCTGAAATTTAGAGTTTTTTTACTGTTGTGGTGGGCAGCTCCATCCTCCAGTCTGAATGGCCAAGCAGGGCTGCCAGCATCAACACAGGAGTAGAATCATGGAACCATGGGATCACAGAGTCATTTGGGTTGGAAGGGACCCTAAAGATCATCAAATTGAGGTGTCTCAGGTGCAGCCGTGACCCCAGGCTCACATTCCCTCTGTGCCCAGGTGGGAGATGATGCTCACAACTCCTTCATGGGGGATTTTTGACTCGAGGAAATCCATGTGCTTGTGTCTACAGCTCAGGTCCCAGACTTTGACCGAGCAGTGTCACAGGTGTGTGGGAAGGTGGGAACAATGCCCTGCAAAAACTCCAGCAGCTCAAAGCTCAAAGGGAACCCAAAGACAAAACTTGTGGGGAAAAGAGAACTACAGAAATATTTCCAGATGTCAAACTGTTATATTTAAATGTCACTTCTCCTGTGACCGGGATCTGCTTCCGCAGTACCCTCAGACAATCCCACATCTCCAGAGCTCACTGCTGAGCTCAGTGTGAGGATGGGCCTGGATAAACATCCCTGTGGTCCAACATGCCTCAGCTCACCGTGGCCAAACTGTGCCTTCGGAGGAGTGTAAGAGCAAGGCAGCGTGCAGCAAAATGTTACCAACATCTTTTTTTCCTTCCTGCAGCCTGTGATCCAGAGCTACATCTAAAGGTGGTTTCAATGATTTCTGAATCATGGGCTTTCCACTGGGCTGTGGCCATCCAAAGGTCTTGTTCCTGAGCAGCATGAGGGGCTCAGAGTCTGCTGCTTTAGATGGGAAAATAGGATGAAATTAGGTTCATTGAAATAGGAACAAATGAGGTTCTCTCCACCTTCTCCAAACTCCATTACTTCACAGTTGAATTCTTTCTTCCACTTTAATTCTTAACATGCCTCATAAAAACTCTTTTTCAATTCATTAAGTCTGACATTATCCTTCACGCCCTGATTGAACTTTCTTTTGCCAGCAAATATCACCACTTCATGACTCAGTATTTTTCCAGTTGGAGGTTTATAGAATCCCACATATCCCAGCCCCTATCCCTGTAAAGAGCATCACTGACCTCTCTGGAACTCACCACCTACTTCCCCCCTGCATTTCACCTTTCAGGCAAGTATTTATTCACACAAGGAACTTCCTTCTTAACTCAGGACTATTCAGTTTTCTTAAAAGCCTCCAACATGAGGGATCATATAAAAAACCTTCCAGAATCCAAATCAGCCTACATCACCTAAATGCTTCTTTTCCACCTGCTGACTTCTTCCAAACATTACTATAACGTTGTGAAGCTGGGCTGCTTTTTCCAAAAGCAACAGTAACCTTGTCCTTGAATGTAATTGTGTGTTCATGCACCTACTCATCCTTTCAAATCCTCAGCTCCATCCCCTGACTTCTGTTTGTTTGCTTGATTTAGTGGTTCCCTTTCTTTCAAGTTAAAAATAAAAAAATGAAAAATAAAATTAAGAAAAGAGTCAAGCTGTCTAGNAAAAAAAAAAAAAAGGAAAGCCCTTCCTTACTGGAGCTGGGAGTCCCTGAGACCTGAAGCTCTCCTGCTCCTCCAGCACTGAGAACAATAAGGTTTTTTGGACATCATCCCTTTGCCAGCACCCTGAGCCAGCCCTGCTAAAAGTCTGCAGGGTGTCTTAAGTTCCTCAGTCTTCATGAAAATGCTCCTTGGACAGCATTCCACATCCTGGTAACATCCCATAAAAATAAAATAAAATATCCTGTCTCTCTCTCTCCCGTAATGGAGAGGAAAGAGGATAATCTGTGCCATTCTTTCTAACAGCTCCGCTGAGGATGTTGTCAGACTGGATGAGCTCCTGTGGAACAGTTGGATTTCAGTGCAGCCACATTTCCTGGCATTAAAAATTGTTCAGCCCTTTCTGCTCCCTGCATGTTCCACACAGAGAGCTCAGGGACAGCTGGCAGGGAAAACCACATGGAGAGAGCACAAAGAGGAGCCAGGCTCCAGAACCTGCCCCTGCAAGGGACATTTCATACTCCACATCCATGTGCCAGCTCATCTCCCACTCCTGCTGGTGTCCTCACACCTCTGGTGCCTCTACAAGGGCTGGAAACTGCCCTCTGATCCTACCTCGATGGACTCCTAACCAGTTTAAACACTTGAGGACCACCCAGTCAGCCCATGGTTCTCCCAGGAGAGTGTGCAGCGTTGTTTATATTCTAAGACATAAACAGCAAAAAACCAGGTTTGATGAAAAATCAGTGGTTTAAAAAAAAAAATCAATGTCAGATTTTAAAGTCTAAAACATCAGGTCTTAAGGTTTTAAAAACATCACTGTCAAATTTCTGTTCATGGGTAGATGAGAATGATAGAGGAGAATTCTGCATTAATTATATGGGTTTTTTAGATGTAGCACTGAAACAAGAAGACTTTGAAGTCACACCTTCTTGCAAAAAATCACTGTTCCCACACAGTCATTAAGTCTGTATCAGTGTTAGTACAATTCCAATTAAAGCAGATCATTACTTACACCGGGCTGTTAACACACACCGCTCTCAAACTTCGAGCAGAATCAAGACCCTGTTATCAGAATTCCTCTTTGCAAGCTCCCTGTGCTCTTCAAGCACCATCTCAGCCACCAGCCTGGGTTAAAAGGTCTTCTCAAGTGAAAAACCCATGGCAGGTTCCTTAATGCAGGGTACGTCCAGGAGTATGACAAAAACAGCAGACAGATGTGCCCACCCCTGGAAAATATTAGAGAAACACTCTTTTGTCATTTTTTTTTTTTCAACACTAAGGCTGAGAGACTGGAAATAAGGCTGTCTTTATCTGACATGCATTGCTCTGACAACAAAAGGAAGGGATGATGGATGCTTGAAACTTCAGGTTTGAACATTGAACTCTAATTCAGGGTGCAGACAACAGGGTCTTGCTGCTCCTGATCCCTGCTAAGGATCGCCAGGCAGAGAATCCCTGGAAGCTCAACCACAGTCCCTGTCACCAGCGGAGCAGCCCAGGCTGGATGTGCCTCTGACAGAGAAGCCAATCCTTATCCTAAATGTGCTAAAGTAAGTTAACTTAACTAAAAAGTGCTGCTCTCCAACCACCTGGAGAATTGTTAACAGAAGAAAGTAGGAGATGATACCATCTTAACCTCTCTGTGGAAATTATTGGGACAAAACAGGATATGTCATCCTTCCCAGGGATGCACTGCCACAGCTTCAAATATTGGAGCTTTTAAATTCTCCCATGAGCTGCAGCAGCCCATATGATTACACTGCTGATACAGCCCACAGTCTTTGTGTGATATCAGCCTTCCAGTCTTTCCTGTAAGGACCCCTCAAATCAAAGGGATAAATGCCCACTTGCACCATGATGTGGGGTCTTCCCAGCTTTCCTGGGCATCTCAGATGCCTCAGGGGTTTGCATTGTTCTCATTTGGACATTATAGTTTTACTTCCCTTCGAGAAACTGATGGGGTAGATTCTGCTCTGAGGCTGCCTGAGCAAAGAAACTCCACCGTTTCAGTTCCCCTCTAATATCCAGAAAGTTTGACCTAATTTATTCAGCAGACAAATCCCAAGCTAAAGGTTCATTTCATCAGTAAAAGGCATATTTTGATGGCAAGGGAGGAAAAAAAAAGCTCTGCAATCTCAAGGCTGACTGCACTTTAAAATCTTAGAGGGATGATGAAAACTGGCAATATAGTAATGGGAATTACATTTGCTGCCAGGCTGTGCTCCTCTGCTAAATCATGTCCAAAGCAGCACATGGCAGCAGAGAGGGAACAACAGCTGCCCCAGGACCTCACACACCTTTCCCTCCTCCTCCCCATGAGAAAACCGCACCAGCTCCGTGATTTGTTGAACAGCTCAGTAATTTGTTGAGCTGTGCGAGGCTGTGGGTGGTGACAGAGGAGGGAGAGCATCCCTGGGGACGCTGCCGCCAGCACAACGCGCACTTAGTGAGGCCATGCAGCGAGTGAGACTCTGCACTCACTTTCCTTCTCTCTCCTCCTCTATCCAACTTTCCCATGGAAAGGCAGCATTTCTCAGGGCACGATTTCTTTCCGCCCCCAAATCAGCACAGAATGACTCCTACAGCCTCCCTGACAGCCCCGGGGCTGGAAGCACAGCAGAACACGAAATCCTTACCTTCAGAGCTGCCGGCTGAAGCGGCTCAGCAGCGGTCCCGAGCCCGGGGCGCGATGTTTTCCCCGCTGAAGGGTACCGGGGGCTCAGGGATTTCGGATCCCTCCCCACGGAGCTGCTCCCGGCCCGGCTGCCCGAAGCTGATGCTTCTGCCCCAGCGCAGGGCACGGAACCCTCATCCACAGCTGGCACAGGGGTTTGGGATCGTCTCCCGGCAATTTGGGACCATCTCCCGGCAAACGGGAAGGCTCCTCCTCACCCAGAGCAGGGCTCTGGCAGCCCCTGCCTGCTCCGAGGGGAGAGGAGAGACCGGAGAGTCATCACGGCAGTAAAACTCAAGGCAAAGTTAAACCCGCGCTGCAATATAGGGGTTTGGGAGAGAGACAGAGCCGGGGTGCCAAAACCCAACCCCTGGAGTGTAAAACCCCAAAGCCCGGGGTGCGAAAGCACCGCGTCCTTGAGTGCAAAGACACTACCGGGATGCGAATCCATACCCCGGGTGCCAAATCCACCCTTCCTGGGCTCAGCACCGCCTGACCTCCGGGGGCAAAAGCGCCACCCCCCAGGGCAGCAAAACCCCCAGCCCCAGGCAGGGCGAAACGCCGAGGATGCTATGGAGCAGATCTGCATCCGCGTCAGCCCGGGGCAAGGGGAATCAGCCCGGGGACGGTATGGGGGGATCAGCCTGGGGAAGGGAATCTGTCTTGGGATGTGGAAGAAGCGGGGGGAGCCCTTCCCGTGGGGGAGACAGTGTTTGAATGACGTGTCCTTTGGGCAGGGGGTGCAGGACGTTCCTCGGGGGAGCCTGCAATAGAGGGGGTCCCACCCGGAGCGGGGAGCCCTCCCAGGGAAGGGGTCTCGGGATCTGCCTGGGTACGGGGATAGGGATGGGGATGGGGACGGGGATGGGGACGGGGACGGGGACGGGGATGGGGATGGGGACGGAGATGGGGACGGGGATGGGATGGGGATGGGAATGGGGATGGGGATGGGAATGGGGATGGGAATAGGAATTCCGCCGGCAGCACTTACCGAGGCAGCCGGGGGAGCCGCCCCGTCGCTCCTCCGCCCCGCACCGCCCGCTCCTCCCCGCTCCAGCCGGGAAACGTCCCTTCCCTCCGGGAATAGGGGCTCCCCGTGGAAACGCGGCTCTTTTTCTCCTGCTCTCAAACCAGCCCTTCCCGCTCCCCGTGTAAACGCTGCTCTTTTCCTCCTGCTCTCAAACCAGCCTTTCCCACTCCCCCACGCCGGCTGCAGGGACACGGCGACCTGACGCGTGAGAATAACAATAGAAAATAAGAGGCGTTCCGTGGGTTTGAGCTCCCCTGTTGCTAAACAGAGTGGTTTGTTCATAAACTGAACCGAAACGCCCAAAAACCCCAGGCTGGAAGAGGAGCCTGCAGCACGAGGTTGGTGAGATGTGCTCTTGCCAGCCCCTCTGTGCCTTGCCGAGCGGCGTGGTCGGGATGGGAGCCATGGGATGGGGGATGTGGGATTTTGGCAACTGGGCAGTGGGTTCTTTAGGCATGTCCCTGGGGAAGCCTGGCTAAATTTGGCTGCCTGGAAAGCAGAAATCCTCTTGCCAGCTGCAGGTCCGGGCTTCGTTGACACTTCTTGGGCTCCTCGGGGAGCCGACTCAGCTGGCAGAAAATGAACGAGGCAAGAAAAGGTGTAAAAATCTGATTCTCTGAGTGCTTGGGTGAGTGTCACACACAACGATGGGTGTGTGTAGCCCTCATCCATAGCTCCTGTCCCAAAACAACTCCCCAAATCACACCCAAATGCATCAGCTCTTCACACTGAATTGCTACCACAAGTCCCTCTCCTTTCCCAGCTGTTTTCCAGACTCTTGCAGAGGCGTTGAACGGTGGCTTCACCATCCCCAAAAATGACCCTGGAGAATTTCCTCAGTGGGTCTGTAGAGGGAATCTCTTCAGCAGGCTTGGTGGAAAGTAAAGTACCCAAATGTACTGATCTCTCCTTGGAACAGCCCAGCTCAATGGCCTCCCAGGCTTCAGATTCATCTCTGACATTAACAACCAAACTGTGATGGAAGAGCATGTTTGGATCATTTTGTGTCATATTTATTGCATCAGAAATAGCAGACTGCCCTTTGAACATAATAAAATCCACTTTAAATAATGTGTCTTCCACTCAAGGAATGGGAGGGAGGGAGGGAGGATGGAAGGAAGGAAGGAAGGAAGGAAGGAAGGAAGGAAGGAAGGTAGGAAGAAAGAAAAAGAAAGAAAGAAAGAAAGAAAGAAAGAAAGAAAGAAAGAAAGAGAAAGAAAATTATGTCACATCCAAACACAACCTCATCTCTGTATTTTCCTTTAATAAGAATAAAATATTTTCTATAAAGCTGGAGACATAAGTAATGTGTGGATCAGAGTATTCTGTGAATTTTGATTGGTTCCATTACTTCAGTCAAATTTCCATGTGTTTCTGAAAAAATCAGCTTTGACAACTTCAGTGTAAAATATTTTAAATTACTGTGTTTAAAGTTATCTTCTAATTTACATTAAATTTTTAAAGTTTATAGAAAACCAGAAATTCGAGCAAAATATTTTATTTCTGATCAAAAAGAACAATTTTCAAACCTGAAGAAGAGGTTCACCAGCCTTTTTGCAAGCTGAGCTCTTGAAGCCACTTTCTGATCTCCTTAGTGTCACTGAGCCAAACAGGAGCATCTGACCAGGAAAGATAAGGAAAGGGGGAGAAGTTTTATTTAAAAGCTTGTACCAAGCTCTTTTATTCCTGCAGTTGCTGACATACAAACATCAACAAATAGAATTAATTTATATATATATAAAATGCACACATATTATATTAATTATATTTTGTATCACATTCATATACTAAAAGCATAATAAATATACAGAACTGCAGAAACAAGAAAAAGCGTGTATTTTTAAATAATGGCTAGTTTATGATGTAGCGGGTTTTTATTGACAGAGCCTTCCTAAAACCTACTTTTTCATAGACTCGTAGAATCACAGGATGGTTTGAGTTGGAAGGCAATCCTTTCAAGGTCATGCAGTTCCAGGTTCAGCACCAGCACTGGCTTTGCCAACCCCCCTTTTTCTCCTCCTCCATTTCCCTTCAATTCCTAGTGCAAAAATAGTCCAGAAACCCCAAAGGAAGCTGCGTCTTTTGCTAATTAGCATTAATTGCCTGTTCCTGGGGGGTGGGAGGGGGCCGTGCCCCTCTCTGTGGTACCAGAGGGTCGCACAGCTGGGTCCTGCCTTTCCTTTTGCTGGGCCCTGCTTTGTCCTCCTGGATTCCAGGCAGGCTGTCAGACTCCAGTAATTGAGTTTTTATGGAGCAGAGAATAATAGTAAAGGTCTGCAGCTCTTCAAAAGCACCAATCTCAAAAGAAATGACAAAGGAGGGAGATAAGAGCAAAAAGTGGTCTGGACAGAGCACTGCAAATGCTGTGTCAGCCACTCATATTAATGTCATCTGTGATCAATTCACCTGTCAGCATGTCACAAACCATCCGAAAAACCATGATACAATTTAACATTTACTGGAAATTCAAGGATGTTGTTAAGCAAGAACTCTTAGGATGTTGTCTCGTGGGTTGCTGGGGTTCTGGTTTTACATTATGTTTTCAGTGTTATCTGGGAAGGGAGGAATGAGCAAAAAATAGAGTTTATTTGGCTTTCTGATCTTTACAACAAGGAGAGTAATAGGAAATGCACATTTCAGAGCCTTCTGCATATAAAAAACAGCTTGATCTCAGCAAATTTGAGAAACAGTAGAGCTGTTTATGCAGACACCGAGGTACAGCTCCTTAAACTGGCAAATGAGATGGTACAGGGAGTGGAACACTCAGGAATGCTTTGAGGCTTCGTTTACTCTTGGTAGCCACTCAGAAATCATTGTTAAGTCCCCCGGGAAGGAGGGAAGGAGCTCAGACTGCCAAGTGCTGCCAAGTGGAAGGACACAAGGAAACTACAACCCAGACTTGGTGAGTTTTAGAGCTCACGGTTCAGCAGTGGCAAAAGATAAACTGAGATTTACAAAATGCGCAGGGAATAATGGACAAAGAAGGCCTGTAAATCACATGGCCTTGGGCAAACAGGCCTGCAGGAGTGGCAGGTTTGTTTTGGTGCTTTCCTTAGCCTCGAGGGGAGCCTGTCCTGGCAGCACCGCCTCTTCTCCAGCCCCTTCCCAAGGCAGCGGCAGGAGAAGGAAGAAATAAGCCTTTGCTTTCCTGTCTATCTTGATCTACCCAGGTGTGAAACTGTACAAACAGTCATCTGGACTGTTAAATAACTCTTTTCTAGCCCTGCTGATTGACAGGGTTTCTGAGCAGAAGCCTCTGGAGGAGGTTGAGCACTTCAGGGGCAGCCCCAGGGCTCGGGGACAGCAGCACTGTGCCAGGCTGCACTCCATCCCTGCAAGAGTGCTTCAGTCATCAGCCCAGGCAGGGACACACCATTCCTCTCTGCTCCCTGATTGTGCTTTTTTGAAATCTTGTAGCATCTGAAGCATTTCTTGTGCTTGATGAATTCTACCTGACAGTTTCTCTTTCAATTTTCCTTCATCAGGCCCTGTATATTTATATTTTCTTCTTCAGGTGGGATTTGGAATCTTTCTGCTTTGACATAATCACTCCTAGAATGACGGATTGCTCCTGTTGCCTGTGGCAGGAACTCAGCTCAGCTGTTCTGTGCTGTTTCCACTCATCCCTGAGACCGCAAAAGTGGTCCCACTTCTCTCCAATGGATATGTAGGGGCTGTACACTCCTAATTTTTTCTCTCTTAACTGTGAGTAATTTATATTCTGAAAATAAATAGTACAGGCATTCCCACTGCCTTCCACATTTTCCTTCCAGCAATGTTTCTCTTGATACACTTTTAACCCTTTTGATATACTTTTAACCTTTAGATAAATACTTCCACATCTCTGTGTGTGCCTCAGCTGGACTGCAGCCTGTGTCATTCTGCTGACAAATCAGGATCCTCCCCATTTTCAAGGCAACTAGAAAAACCCAAAACATTCTAGGTGAAATCCATGGGAATTACAGGAGCCTGAGGTACAGTTTATCAGATATTTATTGTCACAGCTCCCAGTAATTCAAGGCAGTGAGATGGATATACAGTTATGGAATTACAGAAAACATGAAAGAAAAACAATCCTCAAAATTTAAACTTGCTTAAGAGAGGTGGTGTTTACAAATATCATGAGTTTTTTATAAATATCCTCCATGGTTTGGTCTTAAGGGCAATTTTGGGTCATTGTATCAATGTGATTTGGAGAGGAAGAAGGGCAATCACACTTTAAATCTTTGAAACCCAAACCCTAAAATGCTGTAGGCATCTCCCATCCGAGTGTGGATTCAGCCCAGGTGTCCAGATGTTATCTCTGGCACAGAGCAGGGCTGGCCAGATGTGGCAGTGATCAGGGCAGTGCAGGGGGCTGGTCTGCAGGGCACTGCTGAGGAGCACTCTGTGACTCATTGGAAGCTGCTTGATGATGAAAATGAGCTTCAAAATCCTTTTTCTATCATTCTCCATCAGTTTCTCATTGGCACAAACCAGCCAGGTGTGTTTGCCAGAAGGAGCTCTGGTCACTCTCCCCAGAGCTCTGCTGATGACCCCTCAGCTGCAGGGCTGGAGGTACTGAGTTGAGTTAATTAGTGTGTGAAGTTTTGTGTCCGAATTCTGCTCTGTTGTGGGTTTTCCCTTGAGCTAGAGAAGAGTTTGGGGTTCCTGAGCTCTGAAAGCACATTCAGACAAAGGAATGGCACAGCTCTGCCTCGTGACTTGCGAGCGCGACAGCTCCTGAGTGCTCCTGAATGTTGGAGTTGTTCACTGTGGCTTCACCTCAGCCACACTCTGTGTCACTCCACACAGGAGTGACCAATTGTGACTGAATTGTCATCACTCCTTGGGGACACCGTGGGCATTTCATTCCACAGAGGGATAACAGATCTGATACTGCAGATCTCTGTCCTCCCACACCAGCTGATAATCCAACAGGGAGATATCCTACAATTCGTGTAGAGGTATCCAAGGCTGGCAGGGAGCTGTGCCTGAGTTTGCCTGGAATAAATAATGATTTTCCAGCAGAACCAGCTGCTAGACATCAGGAGACTCTCTGGGAACTTTGGATAACTTGCACTGAAGTGTGCACACATCTGCCGTGTATTCTCATGAAATTGCTTGCTCACATCTCTGAAGTGGCTTCTTTATCTCCCCGTAGCTGCTGGGCAGATGAGTTTTGTTTGTGTGGGAGATCTCCCCAGAAGTTTGATGGCACTGCTAAGCACAATGTTTTCCCCCACACGGGGCATGTCCCAGTTATCAGATGGTCAGGGTTTCCCCACGTGTTCACACCACGGCGCTTTCACCTGAGGATCTCCCTGTGTTGGGCAAACAGAGCCCCATTGTCAAGAGGGAGCCTTGGTATTTTTATCCTTTTGTTTATAAGGAATAAAATGAAACCTGGTGAGTAACACTCCCCAAAGTGCTCCCTAATTATGGGCTCCTCCATTCCCAGGCGTTCAGATTGGGCTGGGTTTGCAGCAGGGTTGTGCAACCAAGCTTTGTGTGTGCCTTGAGTCCTCAAAGACCATGAGAAAATTCAAGCCCAAGAGGTATGAAGATGCTCAAACTGAGTCATCAGGAATGAGTGGACATTTTTTAAGCCTTCATTGCCTGCCAAAAGCTGCACAGTGACTCAACGTCACGGTCTGAAGCAAAACCCCTGGTTCTGTGTGTTACCTATTAGACCATGTCGGATGTAAGGGACCGAGAAAATTATAAATCTGCTCAGAAATGCTGCTGAGTAGACACCAGAGATCTGTTGCAGAGGCCACTAAGGGGAGTTACAAAAGCTTTTGTTAATCTTGGAAGAAAAGACAAGAGTGATACACAAAACAGTGTCCTGAGAGAGAGGAGAGCATTAAACACCCACAGACAAAACCACTGGAGGGAAGACAGTCAGGATATCCTACACGCTGTATCAGGACGCAGAATCTATTTGAATAGCTGCCATATTTTAATTGCTTCCAACAATCCTGTTTCTTGGCTCTGTTGTGTATTTCTAGCAACAGCGCTGAAATTATTGTATAACTCTGAGAAAAAAAAAAAAAAAAAGAGAAACTTATCATCGAAACCACTTGTCAGGCTGAAAAAAGTTGCCAAAGAAAATTTTCTCTTCCCTTTTTATTGTCCTCTTGACAAGCTGGACAGGGGCTGTTTTCTCTTGTGCTGCAAAATCTAATTATATCCATACATAAAAAAATAGACAGCACTAACCATTTGTCTCGCATGACTCACCACTGTCTGTGCAAATGTCATAAATGCTGGCAAGCAAGCTACAATCACAGAACACATTAGTGTCTCACAAGGCTGCTCGGCTCAATTACAGGCTGGCAAGGATTAGGCTGAGTAATTGGGAAGAGATGGGAGGAAGATTTCACTGGACATGTGGGATTATTGTGCGCTGGAAGCATCGCGGGACACAGACCGCTAAAAGACAATCCTGTGCTGTCAGCGGCAATCCCATTCGGACAGCTCAGAAGAGATGGAGAAACACAGCCTTTATTTTAAATAAAGGGCTGTGAAACCCTTTATTCGTTTATCACTTGGGCCTCTGAGGGCTGGAGCTCCTCTGCTCTGGAGGCAGGATGGGAGAGCTGGGGGTGTTCACCCCACAGAGGAGAAGGCTCTGGGATCTTTTAGCACCTTCCAGTGCCGAAAGGGGCTCCAGAAGAGCTGGAGAGGGACTTTGGACAAGGCATGGAGTGACAGGATGAGTGGGAATGGCTTCAAACTGGCAGAAGGCAGAGTTAGACTGGATGTTAGGAAGAAATTCTTTATTGTGAGGCCCTGGCTCAGGTTGCCCAAGTGTCCAAGGCCAGGTTAGACAGGGCTTGGAGCAACCTGGGAGGGTGGAAGGTGTCCCTGCCCATGGGGGCTGATCTTTAAGGTCCCTTCCAGCTCAAATCGTTCTGTGGTTCTCTGATTCTGAGAACGTCAGGGCAGAGCAGAGCCGCAGAGGAATGCCCTGGGCTGAGTGGAAGATGGGATCCTGAGAGAAAGTCTCAGTCTCAGAACATCAGACACCATCAACCTGCTGTAGGCAGGATGAATAAATAGATAACTTCTTTAGCAATCAAAGTTACTTCTGAGATGCTGGAGAACTCTGAAGAGACTCATCCTTTCCCAGTGAGATGGGCTGTGTGTTTCTGAAACGCAGTGCTCCTTAAGAGCTCTTCCTCACCCTCCATGGCACTGATGCCAGGACCTGTCCCAAAAAGAGCCAGTCTCATTTCAGTTTTACAATTTTAGTTTGAAAATGCATTTAAATGCATTTAAATTTTACAATTTTAGTTTGAGAATGCATCCCCTTGCTGTTTAATCCCTGAAGCACAGCATTCGGTCCCATTCATACACACAGCATTTCCTGGCATGGCTCAGGCCAGGGATGGCTCCTGAGCTGTGAAATGTGTGAAATGTGTGCATTCCCAGTTCCTTCGATGTGCCTGGAGCTCAGGTTTTATCTCACTGGGTGACATCAGGGCAGTGGTGCCTGATTTTTGGAGAAGTTTCACAGGAGAAAATGACAAATAAGGAAGAAATACTCATGTGGACAGGGAGATTTTGGGCAGAAGAAGAATTCAGCTCTAACTGTTTAAATCTGAGACCGTTCTACATTGCGTTGTGAAATTGTGCTCTTCTCTACAAAAAGTGTGCTGTGGTTTTGTCATTTGACAAATGTACCTGTGGTTTATTTTTAGCTTTAATTAGGTACCTCCTTTCAAATCCTATTACTGCCCACCCAGAGCAAGTACAGTGGCATAAATACAAACACAATGTAGATTGCCTTATGCTGAGGAGCACAGCTACAGCAAATTAATAATCTTTTTTTTTTCCCCAGGCATTTCATCCTGACTCCAGGAGAGACTTGCTTACAGATGTGATTCATTAGTTGAAGAATAAAACGTTGTCTGGCAAGGTTAATATTTCACATTTTAATATGGATTTTCACTTGAGGATCTCTAAAAATTATTTACCAGCCTTAAGGCCTGAACTACACACAATATTTTGCAGCAAATTGTGGAAGCCCCAGCCCTGGCAGTGCTCAGCGCCAGGTTGGATGGGGCTTTGTGAGGCTGGTCTAGTGGAATGTGGTTTTGTTTTTTTTTTAAGAACATGATCTTCCCCCCTCCACATTATTTTACCTATCAAAAATTCTGTGTGTAAAATCACAATTACAGTTACAAAATCCCATAGACACAATTACAGTCACAAAATCCTTTAGAGCTGTACAACAAAACATCCCTTGCCAATACAGAAAAAACTTTTACTAACTTGTGCAACATCCATTTGCATGTAAAAAACATCCCATGGCTTGTCCTTCTAAGCTTAACTAAAGCTACAAAATACCTCAGAGCTCCACGGGTAGAAAGTTGATCAGAGCAGTCAAAGCCTTGCTGTTCCACCGGGAATGGTGAGATAATTGCCCACGGTTGTGCCGAGAGCACACACCTGATCTGAATGTCTATGGAGGTGTTTGCAGAAATGAGGATGGGTTTGAACCGGTGGGATGAGGAACACGCTGCTCCTCTGTGATGGGAAATCACTCCCTGGAAATGCTGCTTTGATAAGTAAGCCACAGGGAGATTAAAGAAGCATGTGTTGGAAATTAGGTGTTATTCTCCAAGGACTTTTCTTTTTGCATGACGTGTGAATATTATTTGGTCAGTAAATGTGGATGGCAAGAGGAGGGATAGAATATAAATGCAAGGCTGGGGAAGGCAGATGAAAAAATAGAGATTTTGGGGGACAGCAAGAATTCCTGCACACATTTGTAGGCTGCTGAGGGCACATGCTCGTGCTGGCACCTCTGCTGGGGATGCCCAGCTGTGCCCTCTGCCACCCCACAATTGTATCTGCTGGGTCTCAGAAGGAGAAGGAGAGAGGGAAACTCATTTGGGAGGTTATGATATAGAAGAGGCTGAACAGAGGAAAATACATCTTGTCTGCTAAGGTGATGAACTACTCTGAGCTGGATTACACAGCTCTGCAGGGGCAGGACAAAATCCATCTCATCAAAACCTTATCTTTTCCAGGAACAGATATAAGGAAAGAGGGGAAGGGAATGAAAATCAACATCATTGATGAGGACAGCAGAAATTGGGGTGACAATGTGGGCACATTGCCCTGACAGAGAGCCATGCCCACCCAGCAGATCTCTGTATCATCTCACTGCTTTCTCATATTTGTTTTTTTTCCCCTTTCCCCCTGATCTCCCAGCTCAGTAATTCTTTCCCAGGAATTCCCATAAAAGAGTGCACCAGGTGCTGTCTCTGTGTGGAACTATAATGCTGATTGCTTTATCTGGCCAATAGCTTAGGAACAAAATCCAAAAATGTATTTCTGTTGACAACTGTGCCAAACTGACTCCTAAGGACCCCCAAAACCTTCCTTTCCCAACAATAATCTGTCTGCTCTACACTGCCTAATCTGCAATACTAAAACTCATTTTTGTTTATTCTATTTTTCATGTCTGGCTTCATACAAGCCAGGCTATGTTTGTTTATTTGACACTGACTTTTGCTAGGTAAATATGACTTATGCCAGATAAATACAGGTTGGATTCAAAGCATTGGTATCCAGGCTATTTATGTTAGCAGCTTGACTGTTTCAATCAAGGTAAAGGAGTAAAATCTGAAAACAGAAGAGGAACCAGGTATAAACAAGAACACAGGTTATAAGCTGCTTTCACATATTTTCTTTTTTTTTGCAAAACTATGTTTTTCTAACCTGTATGATGAAGTTCCACTCACCCCCTTTAGTTCTGACACCATCCACAGCCACAAATCTGGCATTTCCCAAATCAGGTACATCCACAGGAGCAGATGAAGGTCAGAATGACTTTCAGGATCCCCAGGACACTATGATGAGGCACTGTCATGTTTGGGTCTGACTGTGACCAGACCCTGGAGCAAAGCTTTGCTTTGCTTTGCTTTGCCTTGCTTTGCTTTGTGCAACTCTCCCCTTCCAAATTCAGGAGTGCCAGCCCAAAGAAATCACAGCTGGCAAAGCATCCCCAGGAGTGTTTGGGCAATGAGCAGGAACGTGGCATCATTTTAAAGAAACTCATAGTCAAAAATTAGTGTTTATCTTTTAAAACTGTGGCTGAAGCAGAGTCCTTTGGGTCTGCAGGCTGAATCCTACATTGCTCCAGGAATAAAATGAGGAAAATAACCCGAGCTGAAGCCATCACCAGAGACAGCAAAGTTTTCCCAAGCAGCATAAGCAGGGTGCTGCCAGGTTCAGGTCTGCTGCTCTCAGTGATGGGCACGTCCCAGGGAGGATCTGAGCACTGCTCGTGTGACAGACTGAATTTAGAGCATTTTACATTCTCTGCTACATCAGCTCTGAGGGATAAGCACCTTCCTGCAGCCTGGGGACAAGGCTGCAAAGGATATGAGGTGATGGATGACTTGTGTTTGTGCTGTGCTGAAATCAGACACTGCGAGAGGCAGAGCTGCAGCCTTGGGGCTCTGGCCATGGGGAGGGTCCCCGTCCGCTTCCCAAAGGGGACAGTCCCTGCTGTCTGGGCCCTGCTCTGTGGCCCCCAAATGCCTGGAAAGGCCAGAAGAGATTCACCTACAAGTCAAGTTGAAGAATAGAGAATCCTGCATTTCATAGAAACACAGAATGGTTTGGTTCAGAGGTACCTTGAAGATCAGGCAGTCCCAGACCCTGCCCTGGGGAGGGACACCTTCCACCAGACCAGGCTGCTCCAAGCCCCGCCCAGCCCGGCCTTGGACACTTCCAGGCATGGGGCAGAAAAAACCCTGAAAAAAAAGCTTCATCCTGTGGAACAGAGCCCTCTGGTGGGTCATCAGATCTTATGTAGATTCATCAGAAGATTAAGATGCACATGAAGATGTTTCTCCTGATAATTTGGTTTTTTCCTTTTTTTTTTTAATATGTAATTGATGTTGCACAGAGCATTGATGGAGAGTTCTGTCTGCTGTCCCTTTTTTAATGAACAGACAGGATGTGCCAAAAGGCTGCTCTGATTAGAGCAATTTTAGTGCTTTCCAGTGAGGTGACTGCTTGGGAAATGCTACTCCATTAAACAGAACAAAAAATACCACATAGAACCACACCCACCCCCCAGAAAACCCCCCCGAAAAAACATTTTAAAAGATGTTGGGGGACAGAAAACAAACGAGTTTCTGGTAAGAGAAAAAACTCCCATGCAATATCAGGTTCCTCACCACTGCCCAGTTCAGACTTTGGGCTCTTGGTGCTACATTGTGTTCTGTTAAAAGCCTTTACTTTTTGGTAAAAGGAAATCCTCTTTTCCTGGCTTGTTCTTGTCATGATGGCCTCAAGGGAGCTTTAAATATTCATTTACTTTACCAGAGTAATACTTAGCTCAAACCAATTAAGTTTTTAATTAAAATGCATTAGAAGGAGAATCTCGCCTATTAAATTTCTCCTTTTTTTTTTTTTTTAAGAGACACAGCAATCAGTAGAGTTTGGCAGCCCCTGCATTACAACAAGTTAAAACCCAAGAACATTTTTAACCTTCGTTTGTGAATTGCATGACTCACAAAATTGAAGCTCTCGGAGCAGAACCTTGCAACTCCATTTCTTTCCTCCCAACGTGCTGATTTATATATTGACCATATTCCCCAGGTTCCTCTGACAGAAATGCTGTCATTTTAAAAATAAGCAGCGCTCCATCTGTGGGCATCGTGCTTGTGTGGATTGCAAAGCCAATATGTGCAATTCTGGAAATGGAGGAGTGGGTGCAGTAATTGATCTGTGCCAACACCCACCGCCACTTGAATGATAAATCCATGTTTTAAACAAACTGGTCTGAAAAACTACACTGAGCCCGGCAAAAAATGCCTGGAGAGAGCCAATAAAGAAAGATCTGATAAAATAAACTGTTACAAAGTCTCCTCTGTGCAGTGTCTTGGGAGGGGGTTTGGTGTCTAGGAGAGGTGACTGATGATTTTGATTTTTAAAAAAATAAATCTTCAGTCTTCTGGTTGTTTTGTGCTTACTCCAAAACCACAAAATTCCATGCCACTGGGACAGCAGGATACAGAAAACATTGCCATTAGAAGGATGACTCTGAAATCCAGTTTTTCATGCTTGTTATCAGGGATAGGAAAACTTATTTTCAATCTTCATAGACTTGGTTGCATGTAGGGCTGCTGAGGTATTTTGATACAAAATGAAAAATCCCACTCAAACACAAAAATACTTTTCATTTGGTAGGAAAACAAATTGTGTGCACTGAAAAACAACCATCTCCAAAGTAAAGACAGGAATATTTTATAAAGACACATTAATCTCAGGTGAATCTCAGGCAAAATTGCTTTTCTGTGAGGCAAAATGATAGGAAAACAATAAAGAGAGAATTCAAGGCTCATATCTTCTCAAAGGAGAAAAATGGATGTATGTGAAGATTTTCTAGACTCCTCAGATGGAGGTACCTGGCAGCACTTCTTCACTGGGTTAGCATAAAATCATGAAAATATTTTACTGCAGAGGCAGTAGTGGGTCCTGTGAGGTAGGGGATTGTCCGCAGAGCCAATGCCCCCCCCAAAAATGCCCCCAAGGAACCCAGGAGAGCCTGTGAACTTCCATCAGACTAGAAAATGTATTGATTGGCTCTGAGTCTAAGATGAAACAAGTGGCAATTCTCCGTGGATAATTTGTAGGTCACACTTGGCTGTTCCTTCTGCAGTGGCATCCTTCTCCCGTGATTCACCCTCATCCCTATCAAGGATAAATGTGGAATTAAAAAAAAATGTGGAGAGAGGCAATCTATATTTTTCATTTCACACTCTGACACATGAAACATAGCCTGTTTCAACTTAGTGCTTGGGTTTTAAATTTATCCTTCCAGCTCTGTGTTTCAGCAAAGCAAAGCCTGTTTGCTTTTAAAATATTTAGTTTCCTGTTGTTCACCATCCTTTATCCCTTTAAATGGGGGCCCATTGGTACCTTTTTTAAGTCAGCAAAAACATGGGAAATAGGAAACACAGAGAAATTTTTATTTCTAAACTGAGAAACAAATGTTTCGAATTTTTTGTCTGGTAGCAAGTAGAAACTTGGTTTTAGTGAACAAATGAACAGAGATCAGTTTCAAGATGCTCTTCCACAAGAGATCCAAGTGTCATCTCGTCCCAGCCACGGCCCTCAGCACCAGATCCCAGCACCAGGGGTCAGCCCTTATGGAAAGGTCATGACCAGAAGAAGAAACTTCTTCATGCCTATGAAAATAGGGGGAGATGCTTGATTTTCCAGGGAAGAGCTGGGCTCAGCATCACCCCGTGGAGATGTTCAGCTGTTTCCTCTTCCACTGTTTCGGGATCCCATTTCCAACATGCCCAATTCTCCCTTTGCATCGCTGTCTTAGTTTGAAAGACAGGTGTCTGCTAAGGAAGGTGAGAACCTTCCTTAGAGTAGAGAATGTGAACCTCCCTCCCTCCGAATTATTATAACTTTGGAATCAAGGGCTTTCAGGCAAAGATATGAGAAAAAGAACAGTTCTTTACTAATATTTAGAGTAAGGCAATAACACAGGAACAACGGTTTAAACTGACAAAGTCAGAATACAACCTGCACCCTGTTAGGGCGGTGCTGGCAGTGCAGTTAAATGGTGGCTGCAGTCCCGTTGGGGTGATGGATGTGCTCTTGTTGAAGTGGTGATCTTGTAGAAAAGGTCTCGTCGGTCTCTGGAGGTCCAGCGGTGGCTCTTGAGCTCTTCTCCTCCAGGAATTCAGTGGAAAAGGTACCCCGGTGTTCCAGGGTCTCAGTTTATAAGCAGGTAGGAATGTTCAGTTCCTCCCCTCTGGGCGGGGCATGTCACAATGTGCTGATGGAATCTGTGAGTCACTCATGGAGCCCTCGATGGTCCCTGAGCAGAGATAGCCCCGATGGTGTTAGCAGGGCTGGGTCACTCCTGGGGACATTGATGGTCATGAGCAGAGATAGCCCCGATGGTGTTAGCAGGGCTGGGTCATGCTGAACACAAAGAACACTGCCCCACCTGTTTTAACAGCTTATGGAGATGGTAATAGAATACAGACTTTTGGTCACACCTTCCATGTAACCTAGGACAATCGTGGTGGGGCTGAAGGCACCAAACTCAGGCAGATGAGGGCCTGAAAGAGGATAATGGTGTTGTAAGAGGATGCTCTGAGCATTTCTGGCCACCTTCCCCAAGAGCACCTTGCTGCCACACTCAACAATTCTCCAGTGCTCTGCAAGCTCCTCGCCCCACCAGTTCCTGCCAGCCTTGGACTGTAGTGGGAACTCAGCGTGAAGAGGAGCAGAAGGGTTTAGAGAGAGTCCCCCAGCCCAGCCTGGGTCCCAACCTCTGCCTTCTCAGCAGGTGTTCAAGGCCAGGTCCTGTTTGAAAGGTCATCAGTCCCAAATGGGAATTATAGATGGACTTAGATCATTCCTCAAGAACAATCAGAATCCTGTTTCCTTGTCAGATGATCAGCTCCCTAAAAACCCCTCCTGCCAAAACCATGGGGAGCACATGGACTTCAGCACTGCTTGGGAGCAGCTTTCAGAGCCATCATTTGCCCTTGTGTATTTAAATCCCTTTATGGCATAGCCATTGACCTCTGAGTCACTGGGACACTTTGGGAAGTGACCCACATGTAGAAAACACATTTTCAATGATAACACAAAAAACCTCCAAAAAACCTCCCAAACAACAAAAAAACAAAACAAAACCAAAAACAAACCAACAAACAAAAAAAACCCCCAAAAAAAAAAAAAAAAAAAAACCCACAAAAAAAACCAAAACAAAAAAAAAAAACCCCAAAACAAANCCAAACCAAAACAAAAAAACCCACAACCAAACAAACAAAAAAAAACCAAAAAAACCCCCCAAAAAACAAAAAAACCCAAACCAACTTTAGGTTTATTTGGGGTTTTTTGCCTGCAGGAATCCTTTAGCAAATGCATCCGACATTGCCTGCCAAGAATGGTCAGCCAGGGATGAACAAACACGGGGGAGGAAACTGCTGGAGCCTGCAGGGCTCCTGTAGGCACTCAGAGAGCTGTTCATAAAAACAACAGGTAACTGCACAGCAGCACTAACCTGCAGCTCTCTGACCCCATCCTCTGTGGCATTTAGGGGCTGCCTGTGCAATTGGCACATCCTAAATATAAATATAAATATACATATATATATACACATATATATATATACATATATATACATATATATATATATACACATACATATACATATATATATATATATATATCCAGTCATAGAGGCAATGGCTGAGACACCTTCTCCAGCTTGCAAATACCTAGAGGAAGCAAGCCATGAGTCTGAGCAGGGATGCATCAAGGATTTAAACCTTCCTACACTGCTCTTACCAGTCCTGAAGGTGTTCTTGAAACTTGTGACAGGAACCAAAGCCCCCAGTGAGATCTCTGGCCATTCTGGTTCTCCCATGAGACTCCACCTGCTGCTGCTGTGCCAAATTGTACCAATTGTACAACACAATCCTGAGAAGGCAAAACCCTTCCAGCAGTGAAACACACCTGTGTTGGTGGCCAGCAGTGGTCCACACCTGGGAGCAAGGGCTTCTGCAGAAAAAAATTGGTCAGAAAAAGCCTGAGAATAAAGTTGTCTGAACTGCACTGAAGTTCCCAGCTTAGTGTTAGATGAAACCACAGACATATGGCAGCCTCACAAAACAACCCAAAACCCGTTGAGTTTAATATTTTATTCACAACAGGAAAAGCTGAAGCTTCATCTTGCCCTGGGCACAATAAATAGACTGAGTGAGGAAAGTGCTTTATAACTGCAGAGTGCCCAGTGACCCGTGAGAGGCTTCCACAGCGTCCGGGCACCGTATCCCTGGACACAGAATGGGAGGGAAAATGCAGATTTCACGAGTTGCCAGTGGAGATTTAGGTTCAGCAGGTTAAATCCCTGAGCTTTCCTCACAAGAAAAGCACTGCTCATTTTCACAGCGTGCTGTGCTGTGTGGCCACGCCTGGCAGAGCAATTACTGCTAACCCTGAAGGGAAGGGCACGCAGGCACTGCCGGGATGCTCCTGGCATTAATGGCTATCACCACTCCCCATTTGGGAATCCAGCAGTTAAATGTGCTCCATCCCATGCTGTGGCACACGTGTGTTCATCCTTTTTCAGCTCTCCGCAGTCTCTGCTGCCAGAAAAAACTCCGTGGTGACGGCACCTGACGCAGGCTGGAAGAGATGAATGTTTATCCTTGTTGAATATCTCTGAATAAATGTCTGGAGAGCATCACAAGATGAGCAGAGGTTGGCTCACAGTAAAAGTACTGCACCATGCAAGGTGTGCAGTTCCAACTATTAAAACTTGAACTCCCACAGCAGAGTTCATCCAGGAGCTGGGTGTTCAGCAAGGGGATGAAATATGTGTATTAATGAATGATTTGTGACAGATAAATGGCAGCTGGGGGCTGGGGGCGGGAGGTCTGGTGTGATGCAGAAAGAATTGATCAGGAGAAGCTGTCACTTGGACACTTGGGATGCTGAATTTTGGGAATGTGAGGTGCACTCGGACACTTGGGACGCTGGATTTCGGGAATGTGGGGTGCAATTGGGCACCTGGGATGCTGAATTTTGGGAATGAGGTGCACTTGGACATTTGGAATGCTGGATTTCAGGAATGTGGGGTGCACTTGGACACCCGGGATGCTGAATTTCGGGAGTGTGGGGTGGAATTGGGCACTTGGGACACTGAATTTCGGGAATGTGGGGTGCAATTGGGCACTTGGGATGCTGGATTTTGGGAATGGGGTACTCAGGCCGTGTTTCTTGCAAACACAGTGTCGTGCCTATGATCAGGCTGAGAGACACACAGAGGTACAGCCACACAGTGCTAAATAAAAAATGGTCCAAACCAAAGCCTGGCCACGAGGCTGGGCAGCCAGGTCTGGCTTTCATCCACACGAATTGTCTCTAATCCTCTACAGCAGCTTTGTCTTGGTGAGTCATGGGCTAAGCCACGAATTCAGTTATGAGGACCACCCCATTCCAGTGCTTCAGCTGATTTCCCTGGCCTTCTCATTTAGCATCCTGGAAGTGCCTTCCGGATGCCTTTGAACCCCATTCTCCATGTTCTGGTTAAATTGTGGAAACAATTAAATAAAAAAAGATAATAAAATTTTTTAAAAACCAAACAACAAAAAAAACCCCACCACAAAACAAAATAACCCCCCAAAAAACAGCTTTCAGTGCTACCCCCAGACAAGGCCATTGATTATTCATATTGGTCAAGGTTTTGAGTGGTCAAGAGATGAAGGAGTGAGTTGCTGCCTTCACTGTGGGAAAAAAAAAACCAAGCAATAAACAGTGTTTGAATAGGAAAACATCTATTACAAGATGTGCAGCAATCGTGGAAAATGCGAATCCAGGAGCAGCTTTATGAGGGGTGACTCAGACATTGGTCATCCCCAGAAGAGTGGTCAAAACAGCGAGGAAGGAGCGATGGGAAAGCACCTGCATTGCAGAGCTGACGTGACTCAGCGGGAGAGTTTCATCCCCAGCCTCGCAGATTTCAGAAATCATGCAAATCCCATCCCCAGGAGGATCCCAAATCCATCCAGTCTGTCCCTCCCCAGCAGCTGCAGGCCTGGGAGTTTGGGGCTCACACACAGGAACTCATCCCTTCTTTCCCAGAGGTGGAATTTTAGGAGAAGAGAGCATCCCCTACAATGAAGTGTTCATTCAGGATAAAAAACTGTTTTGGCCACAAAACTGTTTAAAAATTCAGGTGGGTTTCACCAAACACCACGTGCTAGCACAGTTAGGATGATGTTGATTAAAGGGACAGATGACTCTGCCCTGGGAAAGGTGGATAATCGAATTAGGTTGAAAATGACTGGAAAAACAGGGTTATAATTTTCTAAAAGCTTGAGTATTGTCTTTTCTCCAGTTCCTCTGTTTTTCAGTCTTCTTCTTTAAAAGCTAGAAGTGTGCCAGTGAAAGGAAAAGGCCTGGTTCCAGTCCAAAGACTATTCCCACACTTCTTTGGACCTAGAGCAACTCGCTCCTCAAACCACAGAACAGCCCAGCCTTGCACTCGGCTGGCATCCCACACCCACTGCCAGCCAGGATGGGCTGGTGCCCGCACCCTGCACTCCTTCCCTTCCGCCTGGCGATCTCCAGGTGGTTCTACATCCCACAGAGCCACAGCACCAATGGTCTCACAGGCTCTTCCTCCTTCCTGTCTCATCAGGGTGACCTCCAGAGAGGACTGGAGTTAGATGACTCCAGATCGAAGAAGATGTCACTTGGATGTTTTTCCTGCAAACACAATATTGGGATCAGAAAGAATTGTATGAAAAACCAAAGCATCAGAGCTGGCATTTCTCCATCTGGCTGCACAGCTCCATTTGGAATAAAAAAAACCACTTCCCCAACAGCCTCAGTGGGGTATCCAAAGTTTTGGGGCTCTGTTTTGAGTCAGTGCCCAAATTTCTGACGGTTCTGTTGTTTCATCATCTTTACTGCCCCATCACACCTGGCACTCAGCGCCAGTCTGTGCAGCAGCACGATGTGAATGAGCCTAACTCAGCACCAGCACCTCACACCAGGGTAAGGCAGAATTAAAACCTGCAGGTGGTATTTGTAGCAGCAAAATTGGCTTTATTGATTTTATTGCAGGGAGCTGTGACCACGGCAGGGGAGGCAGAGGGGAATGTGAGCACTTTCAGCAGTGGGACTGCAAAGAGTCACATCAGGGGTCTCCTCTCTCTGATTTTTATTAAATTTGCTTTCAAACCTTTTTCTTATTTATTTTCTACAAAGTCTGAGCCTCTTGAAATAAGTGGAAAATTTTCCAGGGAATCCAACAGCTTTTGGACAGAGTTCTCACGGTATGTGAACCCACCACCACAGCAAGAAATGCAATGGGGTTTTGGGAGCCCCTCTGTCACCCATGGTGCATTTCAGCTGATCTGACTCTCCAAGTAAAGTCGTTTTTTGCTAAAACCTGTCACAGCTGAATTGAAGAGGGTGTGGGTGATCTGCTTTTGAGGCAGTTTGATTGAAATAAAAAACTGAAGTGCTTGTTTTCCCATTTTGTCATTATTTACATATTTCATATGCACATTCCTTGGATAAATACAACGAAATTTCATGGTGTGAACTGTCTTGGAAAGCAGGAGCAGTTGGCAGAGGAAGGAGGAGCTTCCAGGCTGGAAGGCTCTCACGTGTTGATTAGAGCAGGAACTTCCTGAAGTGACTGTTTGCCCTGCTGACCTGTTTAATTAATTGACTCATTAGCAGTTACCCACCCAGGAGTTATGTAACATCACCCATGGGAATCATTTCCCTCGATATCCAGCCCATAGAGAAATAAAATCCACTTATTTTTCGTATTTCTCCGGCATATCATTTTCCTGCTGAGTAACACATACAGCTGGCCATGGAAGGATGAGAACTGAATCTGCAAATATTACAGCATGTTTTCATTTAACAATTGTTTTTTAAGAAAGTGAAGTGTTTCTTATAGGCTGAGTTCCATGTAAGATTTGCTCCTCCTTAGGGGGACAAGCCTGGCTGGATATCACCCCTGGTCAGTGGGAGAGCAGCAATGCTCAGATCTGCAAAGGCCACATGATTCCAGAAGATGAGATGTGTCCACTGCACCAAGAAGGTAAAGGAAAGGCTCAGGCCACCCAAAAGACAATTTTTGCAAGGTCCAGGGACCAAGGAGCTAAAGAGGAACGTAAAACATGTAAACGTAAAACCCAGCACGACCCTGGGTTGAAACATTTTGTTTTGAACTCACAGGAGAAGAACAGAAAAATATCAAAGCATGTTACAGAATATGTTGCTTGTCATTAAAATAGTGTCAGTGGAAAATTCTAACAGCTTTATCGGCATGGTTTATATCTGATGGAGGCAAATCCATCAAGCAGCATGCAAGCTGACCACAGAATCACAGAATATCCTGAGTTGGAAGGGACCCGCAAGGATCACTGAGTCCAACTCCTGGCCCTGCACAGCACCATCCCCAAGAGTCACACCATGTGCTGAGAGCATTGTCCAAACACTCCCTGAGTTCTGCCAGGCTGTGCTGTGCCCACTGCCCTGGGGAGCTGTTCCAGTGCCCAACCACCCTCTGGGGGAAGAACCTTTTCCTGGTATCCAACCTCAACCTCTCCCGACACAACTTCAGGCCATTCCCTCAGCTCCTGCCAACACGCTGTGTGTTTCCTCCCAGAAGAAGGAGATGTGAGGCANGTTTTTTCCCACTCCTCTCCCCTCCGAATCCCGGCGAGGAGTGAGTTTATCAGTTCCCAAATCTCTTGTTCCCGTCTCCGCCCAGCCAGAAAGTCTTTGTCTCTTTAGTGAGAGTAAATGCCCCTAAGTACCAATCGTTAGTTACCTGGCAACAGAATGGCAAAAATTCCACTCCTCCCCCCCAACCTCCAACAGAGGCAAAGCAATTGGAACCTGCCTGAGAGCTGAGCACAGGCCAGGCAGGTGCATGCAGAGGATCTGTGATCACCATGTGGTCATTTATAACTGCAGTTATTTACAGCTGTGAACTCTCCTTTATCTTGCAGCAGCATCAGGCAGATCTGCACACCGCAAACAGAGTCATCACATCTCAGCAACACATCCCCTTTCATTTTCTATTGGATGATTCACGTAGCTTTCACCCGAACCAAAGAAACCCTCTTCATCTAAGCAAGCTCAGATAAAGGCAGTGAAGAACATTTAAGTGCTCATGAACTTCTGTGGAGGTTGTGTCCCCTATTCACGCACAGCAGACGTGTGCCCAAACACGAGCAGCCCCATAGCTGTCACAGCAACAGCATAGAAACAGCATAGAAATGGGCATGAGGCCCGGTGAGACTTGTTGGAAAGCAAAACACTTGATTTTAGGGAAATTGGGAGGAATGGCTGACAGTTGCTTTTGTTCTGGACTTCCAAGCCATCACAATAAACCTTTCACACTTCTCTGTTTCTCTCCATCTCTTTTGAACTCCATCCTTTGCCCAAGAATGAGCCATTAAAACTATACCACTCAAAAAGAGTTGTTTGACCACCATCCCTTGATAAAAATCATAGTTTGGCAAAACGTTTTAATTGGCAAATTCTTTCCCTTTGATTCTAATTTCTGCTGAGGTTGGCGGCTGAGCCAAGGGCAGGGCTGGCCTGGCTGCAGCAGATGGTGGATTTGCATCATTAACTCTTGCTCTGTTAACCTTAAGCATATGCTGAACAATTTCTTGCACCATTGTGAGTTGGCTGGTGGCTATGGGAAGAGGAAAAGTTGATTGCTCAGTGACGGGGCTGAGGATCTCCCCCTGAATGTCCTTGCAGCCTTCAAAGGAGTGGTGGCATTCATGGACAGAGCTGTTTGCAGAGCAGTGAAGGTGTCCAAGCAGGTGCTTCCCTTTTATAAATGTCACATCACACCCCTGAAATCCCAACCACCAATGTTTTCCCTCTGCTGGGCTAAATTAATCTTATAATTCCATTTGTGAAAACACCTCTGAAAATCTGTGCCTGTTATGACACAGATCACCAGTTTGTCCCAACCATGCTCTTCCAAGCGAGCTGATGTGGGATCTCTGCCTCTTCCCATGCAAGCCATGAGCGTTCAGTCATTCCTTGGTGAAGTAGATGCTCTGTATTGGTGGCCAGAATGACCACAGAAATATTTTAGCCTTACTTTCAGCACTGTGAAATTCATTAAGCCATTCAACAAGGAGGTTTTCGCCTCTGATGTGCAATGAGAGAATCTGCGGAGAGTTCTAGAAAGCCTCAAAATAGAGAAGGTCGCCAATGGATTAACCCATGATAATTCTGAATTAATTTTTCCATCAAGGATGCATGAAGTAAGTTTAGTAACCTCAGTCTGAGCTTCCATGCTGGGAAATAGAAAAGACAAAATTAAAGATGGAAAATGCCACTTCAGAATCTGTGGTGATGATAAGGGATGAACCCAGAGCATCCTTTTTCCTGAACAGCCATCTCCATTATGAATCCTAAGGAAGACACTTCTTTAGCAGCTTGCAGGACCAGGCAGAGTGTGGGATCCTGATGCCAATCAGGATGGAGCTCAGACCACGTGTTCCACTCCCAAAATGAGAATTTCCCCTTCTACCCAGGAGATGGCACTCAGGCAAAAAGATCAGCCTTACCAAAAACCTGTTTTCCCTGAAGTTGCATGTTGGGGGAAAACCTTCCAATTTTATATTCACTGGATTGTGCTTCTTGTGATCAGACCAGCTGTCCTGAGAGGGAACACTTTCCTGGCTGCTTGTGGATGCTATCACTTGGATTTGAAGAGGATTATCCTTCTTGTGGCTCCAGTGAGTCCTCACCAGATCAGAGCAGCCTCCTCACAGGGATGTTCCTCTGTTTTGGACACAGGGAAGCACCACACACCCTGAAGAAATGTGCCCAGGCTCAACCATAGCAGTAACGAGGATCCTGGACAGCATCTCCAGATCTCCACCAGCCACACTCTGGCTCACACCCAGCTTGTTTCTCTGTGTTGTTTCAGGGTTTTTCTCTTGGACTTTGTTACTACTGCAAAACCTGCCTGCGTCCCTTTTTGAATCCTGTTGAGCTCATGGCTGGTGTCATCTTGGTGCTGCAGAAAAAGGATGAAAAATGAGGAAAAGCCAGTATTATCTAGAGCTTCTCACCTCTTTTTGATGCCAGTGCTGTCTGATGTTAACCCTGTGTCGCTCACACGAACAGGATCAATCCATTGAAAAGCAGGAGCATTGAAAAGGCACCAGGGAAACAGAAAAACTGATTCTGTGTCTGGTCTCTTCTGTCATCTGGATCCATTTTCATGAAGCAGTGACTCCCTGGGGAGGTGTGAGAGCCCTTTTGGGTGTTTGAACTGCCTTGGGACCATCACCATTTCCACTGGCAGGGAGTTGGGGCGGGGAAAAAAGCACTGACAGCGATCACTGCCGTGACACACAGACACATATTGGGAAGGGCAATGAGGGCTGGGGAAAAAAGGTTTGCAAGAAACTTTTGGAAAGAGAAATGGCAGGAGATGCGGATGCAACAGGCTGGATCCTGGGTGGGGCTGAGATGTGAGCACAGGTTTTGAAAGCTGCATCTCAGCCTGGTGTCCAGAGTGGGGAAGTGCCTGAGCAGGCACGCTGCCAGAAAATCCGGGAAGGACATTTATCTCCAACATCAGCAGCTTCCTTCCTCCTCCCTGGCACAGAGTTAGGGACCACTTTAGCAAACTCAGCATCCATCTGCCTGGCTGAATATCCTCATTAGTGCTCATGACAGGGTGTAGCACAACCCTAGGTTCTGATCCAGGCATTTGTCTCCACTGTGGCTGTGATTAGCATTTAGCAACACACTTTTTCCTCATGAAGTTACCTCGCACATGAGATCTGAGAGCTCATCTAGGCACAGCCCCTGTCAGTGCAGCAAAACACAGCAGTGTGGAAATCAGTTTGAGGAGCTCAACTCCAGCATGGGGGGCAGAGAAATGATGTTTTTTGTGAGAGAAAACCATCAGTAAGGCCATGGGGTTAATTTTAAGTGGTGCAAAAGTATACATTTCTTTTAAGACCATCTCAATTCTCACAGTCTTGTTTTCCTCGAAGTCAAACTCTGTCTTCTCTCTAATGTGAGCATGTGGTTTTCCCTATTTTTTTTAGTTAAAGGTAGTTTTATTGTTTCTGTCCTCCAAAACTGCCACTAGTGCACTATACTTAGCTAAAGTGGGAATACCCCGTGTCACCCAAATGCTGCATGGGTTCCGGTCAGAGCAGCTTTGCAGAAACACTGGCCCCTTCTACTTCCCTGTATCATCTGCTTGGAGCTTGGCCCTGCCAGACATCATTTTGCTAAATCCCCCAAAGCTCCTCTTCCCATGGAAAAGCACAGCCAGGCAAGTGACTTTCCTAAGGTCCTGCAGCAAGCGAATGGTAAAATTTGCGCTGGGTGAGTGGAGATGGACTGAAACACCTGTAGAGTGCAAGGAAGCAGGAGAAGCGATTCCCTCAAACTATGAGCTCCTTGGGGCAGGGACCATCATGCTGCTGTGTCTGCATAGTCCCTGTCACCAATAGGTCTGGGGATACTTGATATTACTGTAAAATAAGTTATTTGTTGTCATTATTATTGACATTTTAGCTGTATCTGTTAAAAATCTCTTGCTATACCTCACTACTGCAAGGATGTCCATTAAAAATACCTTTTAGGAGTCAGGGAGAGGTTTCTCCATACCATCTACTCCTGGATAGTTTTGGCACCAATTTAGAAGAGCCAGACTCAGACCACTAAAGCCACACAGAAGCGCTGTCAGCCCTTCCCAGGTCTGAGTTCGGCGGCTCTCCATTGCCATCTTCAGGCTGGGAGCAGCCTTGATCCTCCCAGAAACCTGGAAATCCCAAACGGATGTGACAAACTCAATTCCAGTTTACCCTGCGTTCGCTGAAATTGATGGCCAAACCCTGGAAAAAGGCGTTCAGTGCCAAGGAGGGGAAGGAGCTCTGCAAGGCTGGCACTCAGCAGCCCTGGATAATACAGATATTTCCCTCCCTGCAGTGCACAAGGCTTAAGAGAGTAAATAAATACAAGCAATGCTGTTTAGCACACACTGCTTCTGGCTGAGAGACAGTTTATCAGCACGTTTTCTTTAAAGTGCATCAATTGAAACTGAGTGATTTTAGCTCTGTAGCCTACACTGTTCGCCCCAAAAAAGCCTTTTTCTGACAACAATAAAAGCTGAGGTTCTCGGGAGATTTTAATCATAATCTGCACTTAAAGAGGTCTTGGCCAAGCATTTCACATCCGACAGACACAGAGGTGGGTTTGGAGGAGACAAAGTTTTCCAAGGCTTTAAGGTCTCTGATGAGCAATATCACACAAGCAGCTTGGAGGGCCAAAGAGCTGTAATCACAGAAAAACATGGTAATACATCCTAAAGGAAATCAGAAAAACATGGGAAAATGTAGGTGTCCTGGTCCAACAGGACCTGCTCAGACCCAGCACCGTCACCCAGTGAACATCTCCATGCCACTGCCCCACCTCTCCAGTCTCCAGACAGTGTCTGACCACCCTCATGGTGAAAAATGTTCTCCTAATGAGGTCTGGTTAGAAAATCCCATTCTAGGAGCCCAGAAAGTCATAGAATTATAGAACAGTTTGGGTTGGAAGGGGCCTTTGAAGGTCACCTCGTCCAACCCTCCTGTGATGAGCAGGGACAAATGCTGCTACAAATGTTCTCCTAATTAGGTCTGGTTAGAAAATCCCACTCTAGGAGCCCTGAAAGTCATAGAATTATAGAACAGTTTGGGTTGGAAGGGGCCTTTGAAGGTCACCTCATCCAACTCTCCTGCGACGCGCAGGGCCAAATGCTGCTACTCAGAACATTACAGCAGCAAAGCTCTCACCATTTTATCTCAGGTCTCGGTGGTCCGTACCAGCTCCCACAACTGTTTGTAATTTTTCTCACTGCCCCAGTCCCTGAAATCCCAGATCTCAGGGCCAAAATGGATGATCCCGGGGCTTACCACGGCCACCTCATCACCCTCAGTTAAGAGGCTCCCTCCATCGCGGCGTCCACCGCGCGTCCTTCCCGAAGGGCAGCCACTGCGCAGAGATGGGAGAGGACCAGTCCAGCTTCTTCAGGAAGATGCTGTAGCTGTCTGCGTACTCAGAAACCCAGCGGCTCCTGCAGGGAACACGGAGAAGGGGATGAGGAGAGGACCTCTGTCCTCTGCTTGGTGTGCCAGGATGAGGGACCTGCCTCCCCTTCTGCAGCATTTGACCACCCTGCCAGGAATGTGTGCAGAGCAAACAAAAGCACGTTCAGATGGGATGGGAGAGAAAGGGAAGTGGCTCCATCAGGAACGGGGCAGATGCTGCGGCACACGACTGTCATTGGGGTGCATCTCCCACCTGGACCAACCATTACACAGGCCTGGTCTCCAGCCCACAAATAACTCCAGGATCACAGATTAAAATCTGCCATGCAGAGCTGAAATATCTGTGCGGTAGGGAGAGGTGGGGGGCATGAGGCAGCAGGGAGGAATTGCCTCTCCAGTGAGAGATGAGAGCTCAGGAGCAGTTGATGCCTGTTTGGTTCATAGTGTGCAGATGAGTCACGTTGCAAACAGCTCCAGCCCTCCTTGATTTGAGAGGGCCCTTTCCCAGGGGAAGCCTGGGCATGGAAATGATAAGACATTCCTCCTGCCCCAGCCCCAGGGATCTTCTTTGCACAGGGATGAGGCTGTCAAAGAAGTTGTCTCCCCACTCCTACCAACCCCACTGCAAAACTCTTCAAGAAAAGGCTAATGAGGCTTTGAGTGCAGATTTGTCCCCGCGGGAATTTCTTTGGGCTCATTGCATGACAGGGACAGGGAGAAATATGCTTGAGAAACACCTTCCAATTCCAAGCAGCTCCAAAACCTCTCTGCCCTACTCTTACCTGTCCCCCACTCCCAGCAGCCACCCTCTCCTCCCCATCCCAGCTGTCCCTTACTGATTGAAGCGGTTATCTGTAGGGAAAATGGGCGAAGGCCTCATCGCCTCTGTGAAGAATCCACCGTGGGGTCCTGTCCAGCGCTCAAAATCTTGCTGGTAGATACTTTTCCAGTCAAGGTTGGATAAGTCTAGTGAAAGAGAGTCCAAATAATTTAAAGACTTTGTTGGGTCTCTGTCTCCTGTATTGCACAGTCTGAACGTTTCCCCTTCCCCTGAGCTCCATTGGCTGTGTGTCCTTCCAGCATCGCTGCCACAATGAAGGGATTAACCAAGGGAAAATGTAGGAATTGCTTCCCAGGTGTAGATAAGGTCATCCAGGTGAGATTATTCAGCCCTTATTTTCTATGGCCTGTGTGAGGGAAGCCACACAAGGCAGACCTGAAAATGGCATCTTGTGATCTTCTATCCGGACTCTGACTTGTCACCTGGTATATATTTTCCCCTACTGTCTAGATTTTCATTTCCATCGTGCCATCAATCAGGGACTAAACCAGGGGAGAGATCCATGGCTCGCTTAACCCCTGAGGACCACCACTCCTGCTGTGATATCTTCCCCAAAAATCCCTGTGGGACCTGGTTTGAAGAGATACCATCTCCCATCTGATTCTCCCGAGATGTCTTATCTGTGTGTTAACAGCTTGGTGTGTGTCCTTCTGATGGAGCAGATCTGCCTGGGGATAAATGTGCTGTCACTTCTCACAACAAAGGAGGGAGGGCACACAAAGAAGAGCTGCGCATCGTGGATGCTTCAGATTTTCTGGGTATTTTAAAAATTACACATTCCTATAACGAGTCATTAGTATTTTTGTTGTTTTCACTGAGGCTGAGGTTACAGGTGTCTCACACGTGCACGACCACGTCAGGCTGTTAATGCAACCCAGCAGCAGTTCCTGTGTTATGACATTATTTTCCATTATTTCCAGGGAGACCACATGGAGCAGGGCTGTGCTCCATGGGGTGGCCTGTCTGGAAACTGGAAAGAAACACCATTTACAACCCTCCAACCTCTTCTAGAAGATCACTGTTCTTCTCTGCCCTGCTTCTTCCCACCGATGGGCAGGTGGTTAGAGAGGATCTGTGAACACTTCCTGACCCACTTTCCCTTCACCCTCCTCAGTCTCTTCCGGAATCAAATTCAAAAACCCAAAGCCAGGCTGAAGGCCACGAGTCATTCTCATGGGGCAGCAGGCACAGCCTCCATCCACTGACCTTTCATTAAAATATTCGAGCTGCGGACCTTGGTTCTGTTTTTATCAGCATTGAGCAGCCTTTCCAGGTACAAATCCCGCGTGAATTGCTGGTAGGTGACCAAGGGTGAGGATGACATCTCCCTCGGCACCAACGCCCCTGAGACATGGGAGGAGAGGAAGGTGCATTAGTCAGGAATCACCATCAATTACACACCCAAATCCTACCCTTGAGGGCAAGTTGGAGTCTCAGCTGGCACTTCCAAAAAGCTTTGGTGCAAGTGGGGGAGGGATTTATGTTGGTGCAAAGCAAATGGAAGGAGCCACGCTGTCTCCACATTGCCCTGCAGTGCTAAAAGGAGCTGAGACCCTCTGTGTGTGAAAGGGAGAAAAACTGCACTGCTGGGATACACAGGGGCAGAGCAGGAAGGGAAAAGCCCACTGGGGTTTTGTCACTAGCACAAGAAAGTTTCAGATGGGCTTGGCAAGATGTCTGAAGCCTTCAGACATAAGTGGAGTCCATATGGACACATGTCCATCTGAGCTGCGTGTCCAGACTCTCCTTCTATTGAGTGAAGAGTAAAAAACCTGCCAGGGCTCACTTCACCTCATTGTCAGGTTGGCATTTAAGCTACAGGAGATGGCTGTGTCTTTGCTCCCTTCTGATCATGAAAGAATTCAGACACAGGCATCCCACGCTGGGATAGATCGGCTCAGGGAACAGAGAGGACATCGCTGGCCGTGTCTCCCGTTTGTTTCTGGAGCACTGCTGAGCAATGCCACCCTCTTCAAGCAGGAGCTCAGAGGAAAATCCCCACTGCTTTGGGATGGTTGAGCATGGCAGAGTGATGTCCGGTGACCACTCCTGTTGTCTTCCTGTTTTTCAGCAGCATTTAAATCCATGCAAGTGAGCTGTTAAACGGTGTGGCTGAGGGCTACCACCCCTTTTGCTGCATTTGCTTTCAGACAGGAACCCTTAGCAGCAGCATTTGAGCCACCCAAACCCTTCACACCCTACCAGAATCCTTTTCCCTCCCTCCACTTCTGTAACATGGGGTTGACTGCATCTCCCTCTATCCCAACAGAGCTGTGAAGATAAAACCCTTAAAGACCCTTGCTAGCAGTGGCTCTTCATGCACCGAGGTGTTTCCAAAACCCAGCTCTCTACACCCATGCTTCAAGGTGGCCTGGGAGATGCATATTCATGGTGACAGGGCGCTGTCCCCACACTGCAAACCCCAGGCTCAGCCCAGCACCGAGGCATCACCAGGATGCTGCCATCCGTGTGTGTCCAGCCAGCATGGGCCAGGGGCTGGGGGCTGGCAGAGGCCCGGCAGACAGCCCCTGGGGCAGCTGGACAAGGCCAGTCATCTGTTCACAAGCCGTGCCAGCAGCAGCATTACCCTCTGTCATAGATGTCGGAGCAGGAGCTGGCAGGGGCGGGCAGCAGCACAGGTCGTGCATCGGATCAGCGAGAACCTCCAGTTTCCCAGCCCGCCTTATTGACAGGTCGGAGGGCTGGCACTCTGGCAGGTAGCACTTGGGTACGACTGGAAGAGGAGGGAATGAAGGTTTCTGCGGAAAAAAGTCCCGTGTGAGTGGAGAGACAGCAGGTGGGGAGGGCAGTCACTAAAAGTTGCTAAGGCATCGTCAAACACCTGCCCCCAGCAAAGCCTGGGCTTCGGTGGGGTCAGCATCCTGGGGACGCGATGGGAGCAGCTCCATGGCTGCCCAGAAAGCACGTGGACCCATCCCAGCTTCCCCTGTCTGCTCATTTATAGTTTGGGACTCTGCTGGGCAGTGGGAGGGAGGCAGGGAGGGATGGAGAGAGCCCTGGCATAAGCAGGGCTTTGATGGTGGGAGAGGGAACGGCTCCAGGGTTCATGCCAGGGAAAAGCTGCAGGCTGCTGCTGTGGCTGATCTTGGGGGCTGCTGCCTCCAGCCTCTCCAGCTGCACACTGCAGCTCCAGACGCTTTTTTTAGGGGCTCAGAAAGGGATTCTCCTGCTGTGAGCTCCGCCAGGCTGCTGGCCTAGCAAGGACCACCCCCACAGGGTTGGTCTGTCGTTGTTTTGAATCTCCGTGGGTTTCTGTTTGTCCCTCAAACTCCGGGGTCCTCAGGGCAATCCCCCAGGGTTTCTCCTTTGCCATGCTGACATTGGGGGAGGTAGAGGCTGCAGACCTACAGGAACTACCTGTATCTGGGAGCTTCCCCCACTGAGGATAAACAGAGCTCCTCATGGGGCATCTCCAGAGGGACAAGAGCCTCCAGGAGACCCTGGTGGGGACGGCTCACCAGCTAGGGCTTCCTTCCTTAACCCAAGGAGCTCCCCACACTCCCCTTGGGAGCAGGTTACTGCCCAAAATTTCACAGATAAAAACATCACAGTTGTTTTATCCTCTAAAAAAGAACTAATCCTATCAGGGCCAAGAGGGAAACCTGGGCCTCCCGAGTACCTCATCATCATGCTACCCAGTGGGACAGCTTTCCTTGGCAGGCCTTTTGGGAATTAAAAAAGAGCCAAAGGGAGCTGCAGCGCGAGAGAATCAGCTATTCCTATCTCCCAAACCACAGCAGGGCCTGCGTGCAGCCTTCCAAAAGCAAAACTAAGAACAATAAACGAAGTCAATAATGAAAAAGGAGAAAGGGAACTGAGACGCACGGCTCGGGAGCTGCGCTGCAGCAGGCAGGGGTTAAAGGCTGCTCTCCCAGCCGGGCTCCGGGCCCCTGGAAGCAGAGCAGCCCCCAGGGCTGGGGCTGCCCGGTTAGCCCTGGCCAGCCCGGAGAGCAGCGGGAGCCCCGGGCAGAGCGCTAATGAAGGCTGCTGGCAGCGGCAGCGCTCCCCGGGCCAGGAGGAGGGGACAGGGGACCAGAGGAGAGCAGAGGGCTCCCCAGAGCTGCCCAGGCGGGGGTGGCAGCGCTGTCCTGGCCCCAGCCCCTCTGCCCCGCCGGGCACCTTCACACAATGATTTCTCTGTTGCTGCCCCCCCCTTTCTCAACTATTTTTTTTCCCCTCTCTGGTGAGCGTACGAGCCCAAAGCCCTCGAGCAGCCGCACATGCCCCCCGCCACTTCTCCGCAGTGGCCCAGGGCAGACCGCAGCTGTCCCCACCGCGCTGCCACAAGCAATTAAACCCGGGCAGGCGGAGCGAGGCAAATCAGATTAAATAGCTCAGGGGGTCGCTCGCACCGCAAGGAGATTAGAAAAAAAACAACCCCAGCTTCCCCGCAGAAGCCTTCTCAGGCCCGTGTCAGGGCACGGAGCCATCCCCATCCACAATCCCCCTCCTCAGGGCGGGACCGGGATGGGTCTGATCCCGACGCGCTCCCTCCGCCCCACGGGGAGCGATCGCCGTCCAAGGCTTCGGCATCGGTTCAGCAGGCACTCGTTAGTGCCCTGACTTAATGAGTGTAATTAGCATCGCTCCCCACCAACAGCTCCACCGGAGGGTGCCAGGGGGATTTCCCGCAGAAGGGATGGGGGCACAAGCCGAGGACGTTTGGGCGCGATGGGACCTGCAGGTGGGTCACAGCCGTGGGGACCACAGCCAGCGCCCGCTCCTGCTGCCCCTTTGGCACCGTCCCAGCTGCCCTGAGAGGCGAGCTGACGGCTTGGGCCGGGGATCCGAGCCAGGAAAAGCGCACAGTACCGGTACGTGTGCCTGGATGGGCGAGTGGTAGTCGTTGTGCCAGCCGTAGTCCTTGCGGTAAATGGTCTTGTACTTGTCCAGTGCAGCGGGCAGCTGCAAGGGAGAGAAGGCAAACACAAAGAAACACTAAGACTTGGGGGAAGCCTTCAAAAGTTTGGGTGATACAAACCCAAAATGCTCCCTCATAGCTCAGATGATGAGCTGCTGTTCTGGGCGCAGTCTCCGTCCCCTGGTCCACCTGGGGCCAGTCCAGCAGCAGTGACCCCTTGCTCATTAAACCCCAAGAAGGGTGGCCAGGAAGGTTCCACACTCTCTGGCAATGGTTTCTGGGGCTCTTCTCATCCCAGGATTTCCCTTGCAACAAACACCTTCCTCCTGCCTTCCTGAAGCCTCCTCTGACTGCCCGAATGGCTCCAGGCAGAGCACTAATACAGAGCTGCCGAAATACTTTGATCAGCTGCTGAGGTCCAGTGTCACTCAGGTTAAATCAGCGCACGCTTCCATCTTCTATTTCGGTAACATTTGCTATGTGCTTATCACATATTGAAAGCGCTGTCTGATGTCAATACTCATTCTGCAAAGCTGTGGGAGAAACTATGGAGGAAAACTCTGCCAGGGGATATAAAGCCTGTGGCACCTGCCCTAAGACCAGAAATCCTTGCAGTGCAAATTTCTGGGGACAGGGAGAGGATTTAAGGGAGAGAGCGCTATCTGTGTGTCTTCTCCCTCAGCAGGCACCATGAGAGCTGGTGGGATGAGCCTTCAGGCTGGCTCCAGAGCTGGTTTTATGCTAAAGCATTAAACCTGGTAACTCATCAATGCATGGCACGGGCTGGGGGAGACGAGCTCTAATTGAAGGTGTCACTGTGATCTCCACTGTCACACTAACACATCCACCATCGCAGGGGTGGCTTGGCCAGCCCAGTCAGGGCTGCACTCCCGTGTCCCTGTGGTTAGGGACACTGCAGCAGCACACAGCACCCTAGGGAGGGCTGCTTGTGCCTTGCCAACAGCCACCCACCTCGGGCAAGAACATATTTCATATTCTCAGTCCTTTTTTTCTAACATTTCACTCTTTTCCCCCTCTGGGCTTCCCAGACAAGTGTTTGCCTTTGGCCAGGATTCAGAATCCCATTGTCACCAGTTCCTATTTTCTCCCCAGACCAGCAGACCCAGCCAAACCCATTACTGAAACACCAGTGAGGATGTGAGTCCTGTGTGTACTTCACCTTCCATGGTCTTGGATCCCTCATTATCTCCATGGTGTTCAGGAACCTGCACCAGAAAAGTCACTTAGTTAAAAACCAGCAGACCAGATCCATTCCTCCATCCCACCTCAAGGGGTAAGGGAACTACAGATCTGAAGCTGGCTGCTGGCAGGAGGAAGGGGATTCAGCCGGGAATCAAACTGGCAGAGCATGATTGACATCATCCAACTCCAGCAAAGCAAAATATACCCAACCAGGACGTGAGGAGATAGACACCTCAGGGGCTGCAGTCTGTTGGAAGCCAGAAGGGATGAGATGGAGACATCCCACAAGCAGCAACCCCAATGTCACCCAGAGCGTGAGCAGGTGTGACCCCTTCTGGGACAGGGAACATCAGTGGTGGTGTCCAACAATGCCTGCGTGGTCACAGTGTTTCCAGGGTCAAGGGAAAACCCTGTCCCATTGTGACACAGCTGAATTTCAGAACCTTGGTGGAGGAAGGGGAGCCTGAGGGTGTTGGGGGTGTTTCTTGGAGGTGAAGCCATCCAACAATCATGCTGGGGAGCTGTTAGCTACTTCTTCAGCTGCAAACAGCCGTGCTGGGGACACGTGGCCAGGAGAGGGACAAAGCCTGCCCTTCGTGAGCTCTTGAAGCACCCCCAGCTCCTGCTAAAGAGCTGAGCGAAAGACAGGGAAACTGAGGAGAAAAGGACACATTTTGTGGGTGTGCTGAGCAGCAAAAAGCAGCATCCTTACCTCCCTGCATGGAAGGATGGGGAACACTGCAGAATCAGGGCAGGCAGGAATCCCCACTTGAACTCAGAGGGTGGCTGAGGACAGCTGAACTGTCCCTTTCAGATGCTGACTTCCTCTTCCTCTGGTGAACTACAACAGGAGACAGCAGGGTACGCTCAGATGGAGTCCTCTGTCCCATTAATAGAGAGGAACATCACACCCGATCCACAGAGCACTATTTACTCTTTAAAAAACACCAAGCCTTTACCAGGTTTGGATGCATTTAATCAAAAGACTGGTCTTGCTTAATTTTGGATGTACACAAGGAGGACATCTCCCTTGGAGCTCATCATTCCTGACTTCCTGGCTCATTTAGGACAGCTCATGTTACCCGTGCAGGTACATAGCTGGGGCTGAAATAGACCCAGAAAACCTGGGTTTGGCGAGCTGAATCTCATCCAGGAGTCCAATTTCTGTAGCTGCACATGAGCCTAGTGCAGCTATTGATTCAGAAATGAGATTCTCTGCCACTACAGTGATGCAAATAGTAGTAAATGATGGTGATGAGGCAGGAAGATGAGATTTCAGCTCCAGGAGGAGAGCCAGCCACGGACCCGCGCTCAGAGGCAGCGTCGGAATGAGCTGAATTCCAAGAGTTATTTCTCTCTGCACACTGTTAGGCACCAGTGTGCAACTGGAGGCCAAGGATGCTCTGGAAAGGGCTTTGTTCTGCTAACAGCTCTGCACTGTTGTCGGGAAAGAGGAGAAGCTCTTCATCCTCACTGCATTTTATGCAAATTAATAGTAGAATAAATAATGCAACAAGGAAAGAAATTATTTCCAGAAATGTGAAACTCTCATGTTCTCCTGTGCTTATATTAAAGGGATTACACTCCATTTCCTTCTTAATACAGCTAATGCTCTATGGGAAGCCCTCAGGCCAGGGATTAAAGCACTTATTCAATTAATTAGGAACAAACTTCTGCCTTAAAGTCAAACACACAAATATCAGTAAGCCCTTGAGAGTGTCTTCCTTCCCGGGCAGAGAAAATGGATCCTATTTCTGATGTAAATGAAACCAAGCCTGCAATCTAGAATTATCAGGAATAATATAAATTAAGAAGAATCACTTTTAAAATACCACAATTCTTTAACGCAGCAGAGTAAAAGAGCGATGGTTCCATCATCTTGAACTCAGCATTGGAACCCACATCACGAGGAGCAAAATCAGGTCGTACAAGGATAATATAAATGAGATACAGTTTTAGGATGTAACATTGGTAACAAGCTCCAAGCTGCAGGCACAGCAGTGTTCGGGTATTTTTGAAGTTAGGGGTGAAATCCTGGCCCTGTTAAACATAAAAAAGGAAAATGCTTATTCAGTAGGATCCGAATTTCACCTAAGGTGTCTGATTCATTACTGAGATAGGAGACAATTTCCAAAACCTGGCTCCAAATCCTAATCTTTCTTGATGATAGCTTGATCCTTCCGTCTTCTCTCAGGCAGAGCTCACATGAAATTAAAAGGCATTTTGCCAGAATAGTTTATGCAGGAGCAGCCCACTATTGCTGTTCAGTTTCCCATTTCTTCTTCCCAAATATCAAAAGATGGGGCTGATAGTTGCCAACATAATCCCAATTAGAGGTGGATAGGAACCAAATCCCAGCTCTCACCTTCCTCTGCCTCCAAGAGAATTTATTAGCCTCCTCACTGCTAATTCAGGTACGGAGAAAGCTGTGCCCTGCGTTGCCTCTCTCTGTGTAGCTGTCTGCACAGCCCTGAGACAGAGGATAATGCTGAAGACCAAATAAACACCTGCAGGAGGAAATTGCTCTTAAATAATTGGCTTATTTTCACAATACTCCAGGGAGAAGATGGCTCAGATTCCCAGAGCCAGGAGCTTAAACCACTCACCTGAATGGCAGTGCCCCTGTTTCTCAAGGCAACGACAACTCCAAACATCCAGGGAGGTTTTCGGAGGCTGCTGGAGCTTTTGGCCTCTCCACATCATGCTACATGCATGCACAGAAGCAAAGTACATGTCAGCCAGGACCACAAAGTCAAGAGCAGAAAATTACGTGCTTTAGTAGCACCTTGGGAGAATTTGCCAACGGGCCCAAATGTGTGATGGCTGAGCTCAGGCCCTTTACAATCAGACAGGAAGAGTTTAAGTTAGAATCAAGGACCTTAATTATGATGTAAAATGATGAGATTTGTGTACCTGTCCTGTGCAAATCCTTCCTGGCAGCCTGCTGCTCATCCCCTCTGTGTTTATAGGTACCTCTGGAAAGTCAATCTCATTGCCTCACTAAGACTGCAGCTGCATAGAGGGCATGATGCAGGACAAACGTCACCTCAGTTTGGCCCTAACTTACCATTTTTGCCATCTTTTCCCACCTGTGAGACTCAAGAGCTCTCTCTAAGCCTGTACTGCCCTGGTGCAAGGCACTGCTCTGGGCACTGGCAGGGTTTGGGGGAAACCTCAAATGTTAATAATCTCAGCTATTAACAATTCCACGCACGAAAACATGGCCAAGGAGGACATACCTCCCTGTCAGCCCAGCCCTTGACAAGTACTCCTCGGGCGAGGAATAAGATTCATTGCCTCCACGAGGATGTTGAAAGAGGGAAGTGATGGGTAAGCAGGACCCCCAGCTCGTGGCAGAGGCAGGGTGTAATCTGGGAATCTCCATTCAGGTCATCACCACCAGGAGACAAAGTGCAAAGGGGAGACTCTTCTTCAAGGGACGAGTGTTGACAGCCCATTCTGTCAGCAGGAGGTCAGCCACCCATTTGGGGCTAAAAACATGAACTTTGGTGGCAGTGCAGCAGTCCGGCATGGGCATGTTTCCCATGAAGTTATTTGCTTCATCCTTCTCTCGTGTTTCCTTGATAAATTAATGGAGGCTTTTTTGGCACCTCCTGAGCAGAAACAAGCAGCATCCTTCAGCCTAAATTTGAGGTCGCTGTAGCTCTCTTGCAGCCACCTAGAGCACTCACAGGACTGAGCCCTCAAAGCCAAACTCCTTACAGACACTCTGCAGAATACAAGGGCAGCTGGCGAGCTCAGTGGTGCTGTTCCAAATCTTTGGGCAGATCTGCTGTATCCTGCTAAAACAATCAACTGTTTTTTCCTGATTATCCCCCCAAAATCATCCATCAGCAGAGGATGGCTGAAATCTCGTCACCGCCTACGTGATTTGTCCTGTGATATAAATCACTGCATATTTATGCACCTGTGTGAGGCAAATACATATAGGTATTGTTGGAGAGCCTAAATCTGCTCCCTAATGCCGTTGTTTAAACAGCCCTTTAACCACATCACTTTTCTCCTCGTTAGGTTAAGTTGCTGGAGGTGAAAAAGTCCTTCCAAAATGGTTTTCACTCACTCACTCAGTCCAAAGTAAACATGCCTCTGGGACCATTATGTGTATCAGGTATCCGAGGCTTTGTTAAGAGCTTGCCTGTTGGGTAAATTCTGCCTCTCTTTTTCCTTGGAAGAAGTGGGTTAAAATTAGAGGAGTAAAGCAGAGCAGTGTTACAGAGAAATAGGAATAATACAAAATTCAGAGCAGCACACATAAGTGACCAAAATCTCAGGGAGTCTCGTGATCTAATGTAACTCTGCTTACAAAATGACATTGGATTGACTTATACTTGTCACTTGTGATCACCTTCATCCCAGATCTGTGCTGGACATTTTCTCCAGCAGTCAGCAGAGCCATCCTGCAGAGCTGAGAGCCTTTGCTAACAACACATAAAGAGGAAATGTGCATCTTTAGCACATCGTGAAACCCTCTAGCCCTATGCCCACATGCCTGGAGGAGCTCCTGGGCTTTCCTTGAGTCTCACCTCACATTACAACCACCCCTGCTTCTTAAAGGCAAGGCTGGCAGGGCAACCACCACTCCGAATCAGCTCATCCAGACCTCATCCTCACCTGACTACAGTGAGGAGGAGCTTTTTCATTGACTCCGAGGTTTAGGCTGGCGGGGCCACTAGGAGATTCTCTCCTGCAGCCATTAGAGCTGCTCAGCTCATCTGAACTTGTCGGGGAGAATAAAGCAAGCACCTGCTTCCAGCGACAGGAAAAGTAAAGTGAGATCAAACGCGAGCAGGAGGAGAGAATTTAAGCAATGTGAGAGGTGGCTGCATGTCATTTCAGAAGTCACCTTTAGTCTTTGATCTGTGCTTAGGAAGTGGGCACCTCCTGGATCAGATGGCCACTGGAGAAGTGTGCCACCGAAGTCATCCCACCTTGAAGTCTCAAGTGTTTGCTTTCCCCAGGGATCCTCCTTCTACTTCCGTCACCGTGTAAATCATCTGCCCTAAGATTGCCTTCAGAAAAGCCAAATAATACAGGTTAGGGAGCAGGGACCAGGACTCGTGTCCTCCCCTAATGCCAGGATTATTCACTGAAATGAAGTTGAGTTCTCTTTTAAAATGCACACATAGGTAGGTCCCCTAGAGATCAGGGACTTATTATAAAATCTGCTACGCAAACAAAAACGCCCTGGCCCTGAAAAGCTTCCAGTCTAAGCACACGAGACACATATAGGACTTTGACTTGGAGGATTTTAAAGACGAAGCACTTTGAGACAAAGCAAGCTACAGATCACACAGAAAATCTGTGGCAAAACCGTGGATAAATCCCACTTTGCTGAATCCTCACTTCTGCTCTTAACAGCTCCTTGGAGCGCTGCCTGGGTTTTGCTAACAAAGCATTTGTTTTAGCAGCACACTTTGGGGAAATAAAACCCTGCCATTTTCGTGTGGCAAGAACATGCAGCAGCTTTCTGAAGGCGTGAATGCAGACATTCACCAACCCTGGGCATGCAACAAAATAAACCCTCTGCATTTAGTTTGTTGATGCCTTCAGTGAGTGTTAACAAGTGGAAAAATCATGGGGAAGAGAGAGCCTGGTCTCAGGTTACCCCATAAATTGGTTAAGGCTGCAGAGGGGATTACAGTCCCAGAGCCATCCTAAGCACGGAGATGTCATTACGGCAAAATCAAAGGTAACCATGGGGCTTGGCAGGTAACTGTCAACAGCCACGGGAAAGAGCCAGCCTGGGAAGGAGCTCCACGTCAGGATGAAATTCAGTCACCTTTATTTTCATTTCAGGTGAGGGGTCAAGCAGAAAAGCTATCCCCAGCGGCCTTTATTTACAGTTTTCAAGGGAGCGGCTGATGAAGCATTTAGAGGAAGAAGGATGAACCTGCTCGCCCCTCACTCAGGGAGCCCAGCCCGATGACAGACAGAGGATGCTGTAATGGCACAGGAGCTGGGAAGGAGCCTTTTATGAATGAAATGGCTGTGGTCTTAATAAGTCACTCACAAAACTGCCAGTGACTTGAACAGGGACAGGACTTCATCTGTAATATCTGCAGGGAGACCAAGGAAAATATCTCACCACCAGGACACTTTCTGCAGCACAGGAGCTCTCTCCCAGCAGTGGTAACACACAGCCCCATAAGCAGATTTAAAGGCATTTCTTCAGCTTTTTTCTTTTACATTTCTTCTCTCCATCCTACCTAGGCAACCAACCTGAATTTCTAGAAAACCACTATAATTTTTTTTCCTTCTAGACACATTGAAAATTGCAAGGTTTTTGTATTTCTCTGGATCTCTTGCTGATGAATAAATACAGAAGCTATAAATGGTTTTGTGTTGTCAAGTCAGCTACATCCACACTGGAAAAAATATCAGGGTCTGTTTTTGGCACCGAGCTCACATCCACATAGCCCAGCCAGCACTCCCAGTACCAGACTGGTCCCATGGACACTGTTCACTGGAGAAGTTTATAGCCCCAGAGCCACACCTGAGGATGGGAGAGTACTGTGAATCCCAGAGCATGCCTGGTCCATAATAATTGGGCAGCATGGACTATTGCAGGTCGCTGGCCGGGCCCATGGCAGCAGTGGAAACAGAACCACAGTGCATGTTCTGGGCACCCAGTGTTCTCCTGTGCTGCCATCAGGTAAATGCAAGATGGCTTGCAAGGGAGTTTTGAGTCCTCACAGCTTCCAGCTGACCAGCACGGGGAGGAGAGGGCGATGGCATCCCACAAGAACCCCACAAGACACAGCTCCTCCACAGATTTTCCAGAGATCCCCACCCAGACAATGAAACACACAACAAAAGGCAAAAATTCTCCTATTCCACTCAGGCACTGGAAACCTTCCTTCACCCTCCCTCCTCTTTAAGGACCTAAACCCAACCAGCAGCCAGTTTTGCAAGGGTTAACCAGCATGAAATGAATGTGGAGAGACAGTCCGGGACCATAATCACTTATTATTTTCAGGTAATATGCTTTATCTCCGACTAATCTCCTCATCTGGAGAAACACTCACTGCAGACAAGAGTCACTGAGGTTATCTCTGATGATGGGGCTCCACGGGCTGCTGGCTGCGAGGGACCGAGGAGAGGCCAAGGAGAGGACTTCAATTATGGCCTGAACTATGCTCTGCTAGCTGAAAGGCCATTGTTTAATCTACTAGAAATCATCTATTTTAGCAGATAAAGGGATTACTTGGGTTTTCTTTTCCCCAAGAACAGCATGTTATTCCAACTACTAATGGAACATTCGGTATTTAATTAAAGAAAAAGCACGGGGAGAAGCAACACAGGCATCAACATCACTTCTGGGGAAATTCAAATTGATTGTCACCCTTTGATGCTGCTCAATCACCTCTATCTCACTCACCCTTCCTACAACCCAGATTAAATCATCTGGTTCTCTCCATCCTGAACATTTTTTTTTTTTTTTAGGGATCCCATCCAAAACTTTGGGACTATGCGATGTGAATTCACCGCTCTGCAGAAATCTCCTGACTTGTAAAGGTCAGATTACACTCTTCTTGTCAAGAGGAGAGTGTGGAAATTCGAGTTGGGTTTTGCCTCTTCCACAGGTTTGGTGCTGGTTGCTGTCAGGGCCGTGCCTGGCTGGCCCATTAGAGTGACCTGGTGACACAGGTCCCACATTTGGAAACTCAGAGTGGCTTCACTGCTCGAGGATGAACTGGAACTGCTGCATGCAAAAAACTGCTCTTTCTCCCTTTTCCCTCCCAGTTCCCTCGTCTTTGCCATCTCCATTTTCAGAGGGATTTGCCATTTATTTTTTGTCCCACAGACTAATATCCACAAAGGGCCACTAATAACCACAAGTCATTCTCAAGTGCTCCTCCGTGCTCAGCAAATAGAGGTTCCTTTTTCTTATGTCCTCCAAACCTTCGATCTGCAGATTGTGGACCCAAAGGGTCTGCGGGGGAATATTCAGAAGTAGCTGCTTACAGAGGCAGGTGCAAATGGAGCACATAAGGGTCCACGCCTCTGTTGAGAAAATTGTAGACTAACAACAAAAAATCAAAATGAAAAGCCATGAACTGTTAACATCTGGGTCTTAAGGCTCTTCACTTGACCAGAATAAAGAACAGGGTGTCTTCAAAGCGATTGTCCATCCATGCAGCAGTCAGAGCTTCCTCACGGAGGTGACTTTTTGCATATCCTGCTGCTGACTGAAGGATCTTCCTTGGCCTCACAATCCGACACTTCACTGCACAGACCAGCCGTCTTTTTTTGTTTCACCTTCCCAAACATTCCTTTCTTTGCACACAGAGCAAGGACAGGGACCAGCTGAGCAGCCTGATTTTCTGCTTCCATCATTTGTGTCTTTTCATGACTGTTTCAGGTGATCCATGCCCACGTGTGCCAGCTACATTCTCCTTCAGATCTCTGTGAGGGATCTGCTGCTGACCTGTGCGGTAAAAAGTCTCAGATAAATAGGGCTGTCCATCTTGTCCGCCCGGCTGCTGCCTGTCCAAGTAGTCCTCATCCTTTCTCCCTTTCCTCCTGGTCTCTGTCTGGCTCATGCCAATGTTTGATCTGCATCATTCATCACGGGACACAGCAACCTGGCTGCACATCTGATGAGCTGGCACTGCCACTGGAGATGTGGTCATCTTCAGGTTTTTCATCTTTCAACTTTGCCCAAAATCTTTGGCGACTGCAACTCCATCCTTTGCTTCCTACAGGCAGCTCCAGAAGTTACTGGGAATTATCAAGTGACCCTGTCTGCTACCAGTCATTGTGTTGAACCAGTTGTTCAGCTTGTTCTTGACCAGGACTGCTGACCTCACCTCTCCATCGTGTTTTTCAGCAGCTTCTTACACATATCATATAGCCCTAGGGCACTCCACACACCTATTGCAACACACCGGGTCAAATGACTTTTTGAAATTGTGCAACTGAGGAACTGAAGCGCTTCTTGATATCTCTGAACTTGCCAGCGATCAGCCCCTTGCACTGGTTTTGCTCTACTGTCGCTCTTGCTTTGTGGAAGCTGGATCGACCTTCTGAATCCTCCAGCAGGGAACACAGTGAGGGATTTGCCTGGGCATCAAGAAACACACAAAATTTGGAAGGTCCCTTGTGGGAGCTCACCTACTGAGAACACTTTTCCTTGTTTAAGGGATCTTTTCTTTCCTGATATGGTACAACTGACCAGGTTGGGTCAGTGACCCACGCCACAGCCACATCGATCCATTCTCAGCCCCTCAGAGTTCTTCCGTCTCCTGACCTTTCATAGGAACACAGAATGATTTGGGTTGGAAGGGACCTAAAAGATCATCCTCTTTCAAGCCCCCTACCATGGGCAGGGACACCTTCCACTAGACCAGATCACTCAAAGCCCCATCCAACCTGGCCAGGGATGAGCCACAGGTTCTCTGGGCAGCCTTACAACCCTCACAGCAAAGGATTTCTTCCTCATATCCAATCTAAACCTGCCCTCTGTCCATTCAAAGCCATTCCGCCTTGTCCCCATGACATGCCCTTGTAAAAAGTCCCTCTCCAGCTCTCTTGTAGGCTCACTTCAGGCACAGAAAGGAACAATAAGGTCACCTCAGAGCCTTCTTTTCTCCAGGCTGAACAACTCCAATTCTCTCAGCCTTCTTTGCACCTCTGCTAGCAATATCTTCTTAACAATCTGCTTCTGAAGCATTTTAATCTCCCAAACACTGAGAATCTCTAAATCTCTTGATCAGTCACCTGTAAAAACTCTGGCAATATTTCACCTATCTCTTCAGCCTGTCCTGCTCTGAAAGCAAGGAGCTCTCCTCAACATTAAGATTGTGGAGGATACACTAGTTCTTCTTCCCTAATATAAAAGGCCATCTTGACTTGGACTTTCACACGAATGTTTTAATGCTGCCTTGCTTTTAAACAAATTCTCCTTGACTGCCCTTCACATTTTCGCTTTTGCTCTGTGCATGCCTGCTCAGGATATATCTTTCCACCAACGCACCCTGCTGAGCACTGGCCAGGTGGAGAATATTTTCCAACACCCAGGCTCAGTGGCTGCCTGCTTTCTTTCACACCAAGCAGTGTTAAACAAATGTTGTTGAGACAGGTGATGAGTCTAGGACTGCAGAAGACCCCAGGGGAAACCCAGGTCTTGCTCTTTCTCTCCTTGCTAATTCTGGTTGTCCTAAACACCAATCAAAGCTTTTCAGCTCTGTTGCCTGTTTAATTTGCACTTCTTTTTACTCATGTAGAGTCTGCAGAGCCCCAGGAAAGCCTGCAGGCCCTTGCCATGTCTGTCCTGGTTAGCACTGCCTTTGCCAGCCTTTGCCATGTGCCAGTCAGCCACAAACATCAGCCCCATGGCACATGAGTAAAAGTAAGGCTTAGGCACACCTTGACTGGCAGCAAAGTCACCTGGAATCCTTCAAAAAATCAAGGAGGTTCTTCCTCGGCATCTGTCGTAGGAGCACATAGAGGTGTGAGCATCAGGGAACTGTTCCACAGCCCTGAACAGAAAGGCTGATTTTCTGATATCTGTTCTTTGTCCTTTATCCTCACACTCCAGCTCTTGCACAGATATTTATAACTACAAACAAGTCACCCATAATAATCCCTGCCTGTAAGTAAGTAAAGAAAGTTCCTTGAGAAGCTTCAAGGCACAGCTGCACATTGTGTGGTGGTATCTGCTCACAAACGTGGTTCCAGTTTTATTTTAAAACCCCTAGGGTATTTGTATTGTATTTAACTGGATAATAAACAGCTTCACCCCTGTTACTTTACCCTGCTACTCATGATTTTATAGGTGCCACCACAAATTCATACAGCACCAATATAGAGTTATTATTATTTCTTATTTCTCTGCCTCATTCACCCCAAAATCACAAGGAACAGTTGATTGTTCTCAAAGAGCATGATAACCTTTAAAAAAAATTATTGATTTTAAAATATTTAAATAACATTTTTAAAAATTATTGATTTCCATCACCTTTTCAATCTCAGCTTTTTTCCTAAATGCATCCTTGTGCTTCTCCATATCAAAAGTTACTCTGCCTATTTGCCCCCTGTTCCCAGGCAGAAATAGCTGTGTCAGTGAACTCTTCTCTCCATTATTTAATACTCCATAGCCTCAGTTTTAGCCTCCTTCACATTCAGTAGTCAATGATTCTTTATTTTCCCCTAAATCGATGACAGAAACAAAAGAATGAACCAATTTCCACAAAACTTCCCTGAGAAGAGACTCAAGGATTCATTTTTCACAGTGACATTCTGAGATCTCGGTTTAACCAGTTGGATCCACTTAATTTGCACCATGGTGATTTTACACCAGTTTGTAAAGTCCACCTCCAAGATGAAACTAATCAAATAATTTCAGAAATCAGTTGCATCAAGAGTTGCTCCCTCTTGGCGGAGAACAACAGCAAATTAATTTGACAAGGTCTGTTTCCTGTCTACACACAATCATTGGCATCAGTTTCATTGCCTTCCTTTAAGAAGTAAATTAATCATTAATCAGGTGATGTGCCCACCATTTCTTGCCTTCAGAGTGAAGGGCTGACAGTTACAGCATCACCCAAATCTCTTGCCCAGTCCTTTTAGATAATGAGCCAATATCAGCTTTCTCAGTGCTGTAAAATCCTCCCAGTGTCCCAAAATGAAATGGCCCACACATTATGTTCTTGGTTCAGAGAGTTCCAAAACCCTTGGCTGTGAATTATCGGGACTGGCTGATCATAAAATATTTCATTTATGTGGTTGCTGTTTAACATAATCCCTAGTTATTAATGGAGCCCAAAATGCTCTTTCACCAGCACCTGAAACTAATGCACTATCTGATTTTTTCTGCCCCAGACAAACATGGAAAAGAAATACTAATTTAATACTCCTCCGTTTCCCTGTGGTGGTGGTGATGGCAGCCACTGCCTTTATCTGCTAATAGTTTCAATTATTTTTACCTTAGCTGACCATAAATGTATGTTTTTCTGTTTCTACTACTTATTCCAGAGCGGAGGTGGCTTATTCAGACGAATAAAGACTGAAAGATATCAGCCTTTACCTTACCCTATAGGAGTGAGCACTAAAGGGTAACCAGCCCAGAGCACCAAGCTCCACTTCAAATATCCCATTACACATCAAAAACATGTCAAAAGCAAGGAGATGCTTTATTTCAGCCCAGGTCAGTGTCTTGCTTTGAGCAGGAGGGAAGAAGCCCCTTGCTTAAAAGAGACAGAACCCAATAGTACCGGGTCAGGCACACGTCATTGCCAAGTGGACTTTTTTACTGTTGTAAAAATAAAATGAGGAAGGATTAAATTCATGGGATCAGAGTGAGGATTTTAAAATACTTTTTATGAATCTTAAGTCTGAGGAGGGGCTGGAGGAATGCAGGGCACTGAGAACTTCTGCAAATATGTTTCCAAACCCCTGGAGTGTGTGCTTAATCCAGCCACAAACAGGGGACTTCCTTCTGTCTCCCACCAGGTCCTTTTCCCCCCAAAACACAAAAGTTAGGCTTCTTTCCCAGTTTCCGTAAAATCACCTCTGATACGCAGAGTTACTGAAGCCTGGCCACATCCCTCAGTCCCTCCGAACTCTGAAATTCCCACTTGCAACTGTCTCACTCCCAAGGTGTCTATTTAATCCCACTTTTATTAGGACCACAGCTCCGGGTAGTTTACAGAGGTTACAAACAATGAAGCTTTTATCAAAACTTCGGCTAATCAGTCGCTAACAAGCTCTCACTCAGGAAGGGGCTAGGCAGGCCCAGGCTAAGACTAACCTGAGGGGATAAAAAAAAGAGGGGAAAAAGGGATTGGGAAGAGGGTGTTCCTCTCAAACTGGATTAGTGCCCCAGTCAGCCACAGAAACACTTGTACGAGCACAGCAGCCATAAAAAAACAGCGAGGAGTGGACACAGAGCAGAAATGCTTCTTTCAGCAATGGTGTTGGCTCCCGGCAGCCTAAAGTGCTGCAGCAACCACAGCTTGTGATGAGCTATGATTTATTCCTTGCTTTGTGGCCAGGTCCAGGGGCTCTATGATGCTCAGCAACACAGAAATGCACTGGGAAAATATTAATATAAATATTCCAAAATGCCAACCCTTGGTCTGCAGCCTGCAGAGTTTAACAGAAACTGTGAACTCGAAACAGAACCAAACCAAGCTTGCTGTCAGTAGCCTGCACATCGTGGGATGAGGACACGTCCCCAGGAAACATTGTAGGTTCTGAAAAAATCAGGAAAATATTTGAAAACCTCTGATCCTGTCATAAGGTAAGCTGATAAAATTACATCACTAGAACTTCAGTCCTGTAGATGACTAGATACAGTGAGGGAGGAATATGCATCATTCTCCTATGGTAAGGGATAAAAATTACTTTAACCTGTGTACACATACACAGAACACCCTTCCCAAATTGACAGCAGTGAAACACCTATTGCACACCATCAGATATTCTCTATTAGCCATTCGCAGGATAAATTGAGGTTGAGTGAAAAATAGAGATGGTCTTGTATTATATTAATAATATAATTATTAATAGCACATTAATAGGTGTAAAGTACCCAGAATAGGGAGGAATATGCTTGGCTGTAAGGAAGGGAGTGATACTAGATCTTAAATTTAATTTGAGCTGCTCTTAGTCAGTTCCTTACTGTTCTTGAGGGTAGAGCCACAGTACTGGACAACAGCAAGAGAAAAGATAATTTTTCCATCTTGCCTCTGAGGATGAAGAACTCATTCCCAATTTCACTGATCACTCTGGAGAAAGATATAAAAGAACTCTTCATTAGCAGATTGCATGTGGACCATAGAGTTACCACCTTGCTTCCTGACAGCCCTGGGGAAAAAGTGAGACTTAGATTGCAAACGCAGCCAAAACAAACCAAACCTGTGGTTCCTGCTTCACTGCAGCACTTTGGAGCCATTGAAGAGATCCCAGTTTCTCTATTCCCCTGGTAAAGCCAAGAGCAGCCAATACAGGCTCTTATGTTCTGTTCCCCAACACGTACCCTGTGCCTAGAGCTCAGCATCCTTGGAAAATGGAGAGAGATCCGGGTGGGTGCAGGTACCTGTTCCCACTGCGAGGTTGGGTGCTCAGGTCTGAAGCATTTTCAGGTTTCTGTGCTCAGCTGCACACACTGAGATCCACAGCAGGAAAGTCAAGCCTGTACCTACATGTTCAGAGGAGCAGGGCCTCGGAGGCAGAGCCAGTGTCTTCCTAGAGGGGGAGAAAAGTGCTTGCTGCGTGCACAAGGACAAGCACAGCACCTGAGCCCGCAGTGAGGACAGCACCAGGCAAGGATGGGGAGGACCTTGCTCTCCTGCAGCGCTTGTGAAGCCTTGAAACAAACTCTCTCCAAGACAGCTGGTCGGAGATTTTAAATTTAAGATCTAGTATCACTCCCTTCCTTACAGCCAAGCATATTCTTCCCTATTCTGAGCACTTAATCACAGCTGGCTGTGGATAGAGCTCAGCCCAGCTCAAGGTGCCAGGGCTCCTCTGCCCAGCACACCTCACTGCCCACTCACAGAGCCAACACAGTTGCTGAAACCCAACCCCAAATCTGCTCCCACTGATGGACAGTAGCCTCAGACTCTTACCTTGAAACCAATTTCAGTTTTGTGTTTCGTCACCTCTTGCCAGCTTCCCGGTGCGTTTCTGCAAGGCAAACGTCTCCCAGAGCTCCCTGGAAAAAAAGCAGCATTTAGAAAGCAGAGAGGCAGAGTGCTGGAGCTCCTCATGCTCTCCTCATGCCTTGGCAGAAGGGAACAGCAACAGGTCTGTACTGAGAGCTCATGATGTTTCGAGGCAACACTGCATGCTACTTGCAGGATAAATGCATTAAAAAAATTAAATGTTTTTACAGCCGTCACACCATCAAAGCTTTATTCTCTCCACTCTTTAAATTAAGTGTTGGTTTGCATATCCATGCCATCCCAGCTATGTAATAACCCCTCTAAAGCTATTTTTGTTTAACATTTCTTACTATTTGGTAAAGCAAGCTGGAGTTTTCTGAGGACACGCATTTTTATTAGAGCTAATTCAGCATTATTTTCTAACCCGTTTCCTTTGTTGGAGGCAGAGAAATCAGCTAAGGAAAGCTCGAAGGCAGCACCTCATGCCTGTGAGGGAAACTGCCGTCCCCGCCTCGCCATAGCCGGGCTGTTCCTCTAGATGGCTCTGCCTTTGCCCCAAAAACATCAAATTCCTGGAGCAAAAACCTCAATTTCGAGCGATACGGTGATACCACTGACTGCTCCTTTCCCACCTGCAACGATCGCGGGGGTTTTCACCAAACGGATAAACATAGATTTGTTGTAATTTTGGAGAATAATACTTTCAGCTTAGCTCTTCAAAGTCAAAGGGAAATTGCTCTCTAAAAGTCTACCTGTTTCTTGTCCTTTAAATGTCCTTTCTAGCTGTGATTTCCCCATAAACTGCTTGTTTTGGATGCCTGTTGTCCCGTCAGACTTCAAACCGGCATTTTCCAGAGCGACCCTGCTCTAAAAAAGATGAGGAGCTATCATAAATCTCAAAGGCAAGAAAGCTGAGAAGCGAAAAGGCACCTTGTGAAACATAATGTAAACTTTTCTCCTGCTGTTCTGGGTATCCAAATACACACGGGAAGCTCTTTCCCCAAGGGAGGGAAAATAAAATCAGCAACAGCAACAGTGATGGAAACAAAATAACAACAGAAAAAGGAAAAAAAAAGAAAAGAAAAGAAAAAAAAAACCACACACACACGGAGAAACCAAACGAAACCAAAAAAAACCAACAAAACCCCCAAGTGCCTCCTCTTATGATCAAAAGAGAAAACCCCAAATCCTAATTCTTTAACCCAGTCACTTTTAAGTTATTCTCTGTCTCAAAAAAATGTTTGTTCACTTGTTTTAAAACGAAATACAAAGTTGAAAATCCTTCGGCTATTATATCCCTGCTTAGATCCCACAGGGGATGAAAATTTAGCATTGGAATCAGCTCGGGAAAGCTTCACTGGTTTACATGTGCTTTTATAACTATCTTATGGAAAGCATAAAATGCAGAGACTTTTCCCAAACGCTCCTCTCTCCCCAAATCTGATGTCAGCCTGAAACATCCGACGCTTGCAGAGAGCGTTTCCTGAATGCACCAGGAAAGGGCATTTTTTGGAGATTTTTACCAGCAGAAAAATGAATAACAACCCCACGTAAGAACGGGGGATGAAATGTACATCTTATGTATCTTGTAAGCGACCGACAGAGACTCTAAATCTTCCCGCACCACTGACCGTATTTTTGTTGTTACACGTGCGCTTTGCCGCGGACCAGAAGATTTGCCGGAGCTGGTCCCCCGTACAGATCGCGGGTGTCGGGATCATTATGAACACCGAGAGCTTTTTCTCTGCAAAAGGATGCGTTTCCCCTCAGGCTGCCCCGGAGCACTAAGGCGAAAATAACTTTTATTCACTAAATCTCGCCCCGCGCCCGCCAGCCCTTTCCTCCCGCGGTACGAGCGAACACGCCGCTGGTGTTTATTTGTTTGTTTGCTTAATTTCGGGCAATTCCTTATCCAAAGCAATTCCTTATCCAAAGCTAATGAACTACGATCTCAGCCCCGGCTGTTGGGAGACGGGAAGCAAAACTACACTTCGGGGACAGAGTTTAAGCGAATTTCACTCTTGGCGTTCCCGTCGGGGGAACCGCAGAGATGCTCATCCCCCTCCGACCTCAACGTCGGGGCCGAAGTGATCGGGGGCGATGGCATCCGTGGGAAAGCGGGATGGCATCCCCGAGAGCCAGGGCAGCGCCGACAGCCCCGCTGCGGGGGGACCGGGAGAGACCCCCAGGAAGGGGAGGGGGGGACGGGCACAGCCCGGGGGGTGGGTCCGGCCCGGGGATGCTGTCCCCGCGCTGCCGGGAGCCAAATCCCTGGCGCCTCCCGCAGCTCCC
>VZRL01002039.1:490708-534286 GCA_013397895.1 Origma solitaria
CGAGAGACTAGCGGCAGCGTCCCCGTGGCCGGCGGGTCCCTTGTTCCCTCTAGCCGGGGGCTGTCCCGACAACCGTGTTCCCCGTCCCCTCGGGGCCAGCGCTATGATGAGACCGTGCTTCTCCATCCCTTCTAGTCGGACGCTGCGAGGAGACCGCGATCTCCCGTCCCCTCGGGGCCAGCGCTGTGAGGAGTCCGCGCTCCCTGTCCCCTGATCCGGGCGCTGTGATGACACCGTGCCCTTTCGCCCCAGCCCGGCCCGGCGCTGCCCCGCGGGAGGTGTAGGCGGAGGCCGGCCGGTCCCAGCCCTCGCCCCGTCCCCGAGCAGCCCGGGAGCGCCGGTTGTGCAAGGCCGGGCTCCTTCGGCCGTGATTCACGGCTCCCCTCCCTGCCCGCCGCTGCCCTCCGGCCCCGGGGCACGGCCGGTGCCCGGGAGTGGGCGGAGGCGCGCCCGGACAGCGCTGGTCCGGCCCGGCGGGGCCGGGACGTGCCGGGCTGGAGCTGCTCGGGACCATGTGCGGTCACTGCGCCCGACCCGGCCGTGTGCAGGAGGCCAGTGGGGACAGCTGGTGCCACCGCAGCACCTCGCACCAAGTCTTGTGCGAGGGACAGCTTGGCTGCGGCTCCCGCAGCTCGGTGCTGCTGGCCTGCTGTCCCCTCGGTGTGCCTGAGTGTGCCAGCCTACCTCTCCATCAGCTTTTCTGAGAGCCATGGCAGGGGCACTGCCTTGTCACCCACTGCTGAGATGACTGCAAGTGCCCCAGCTTCTGTGAGGCAGCCAGAGCAAGGAGAGCCCCTCTCCACCTTCTCTTTAGCCAGGTGTGAGGTGGAGGTGCAGATCTGTTTCTGCTTTGGGATGGGGAGGTTCTCCTCTTCTGTGTGGCCTTAAGGTTCACTTGGGCATCGGAGGGATGGAGGTGGAGATGTCCTAGAGACAGGTTTTGAATCCATGTGCTGTCCAACAGAGGGAGGAGGAGCAGGTGCAGGAGGATGTGGGTTCTGTGCCAGTTAGACAAGACATGGACGCTGCCTGTCTGTCAGCGGTGGGGCTCACTGTCGCAGAAGTTGACTTTCTCTCTTGTGTCTCCTGTTTTCCACCAGGGAAGGGAAACTACTGGACCTTAGATCCCAACTGTGAGAAGATGTTTGACAACGGCAACTTCCGTCGCAAACGCAAGCGGCGCTCCGAGCCCAACGCCCCCGCCACCGCCTCTGCGGCCTCCTCTCTGGGGGGCCTGAAGGCCGAGGAAGAGCGACCCATCCCAGCCACAGGCAAACCATGTGGAAACAGCCCGCCCCCAGAGCTGGACCCCTCACCTTCTGCCAGGGACCATCCCAAAAGCTCCTCTCCCTCCAGCATCATTTCATCCACCCCTAGCTGCCTCAGCACCTTCTTCAGCGGCATGAGCTCCCTGAGCGGCGGAGGCAGCCGGCTGACGGGAGGTCTCAGCAGCGACCTGCACCACAGGAACTTCTCTGCTGGACAGCTGAGCAGTGGCACTTTCACCCCTTCCAGCAGCTCTTCTCAGGAGGTGCCTTCCCCCGAGCAGCTGCAGCGGGTCGCGGGACCTTCCCCTGCCTACTACAGCTCCTTCCACCCCAGCAGCAGCAGCCAGGGTGCTCAGTACAACCACTACTACAACTTCACAGTCAACAGCCTCATCTACACGAGGGATGGGACAGAGGTGTAGGGTGCTGGGGCAAAGGGAATGGGAGCTGCAGGTGCGCCCGGCAGCACGGAGGACCATGCGCTTTTGCAAACAGCATTTCAACGTGGACGCTTCCAAGGAGTTCTTCCAGGAAGATGGATCTTCTCACCTTTCAAAATAAGAACACCCCTTAAGCACCAGCAGAAGGCAGATGCAAAGTTTTTTTTCCCCATCCTGGAAAATGTTAGGTGGTGTAGATGGTTTGCCGTCTAAATTCTGCAGGCGTGAACTGAATTAATGTTTTCAGAGGTTTCTAATCCTGAATGTAGAACAAGAAGTTTAAAAACTATAGCCATAAAGTGGTATTGGCAAGAGCCAAGCGTAGACATCCAGTGAGTCTTAGAAGAGTACAGGAAAAAAAAAATGAAGAGATTTCTTATGAAGTGCCTTGTAAAATGTATTAAAAAACTCTTCTGCCAGCAATTGCCTCTGTAAACCCTTGCTTCTGCCCTGATCCTGCAATATGCAATGCACAGGGGGATACCCTGTATGAACACCTACCCAAAACCTCCTCAAACCCACGAAGGGTCTTCCTGTGTCTGGCATATTGTACAGCAGGGCTGTGTGTTGTAAAACAATCTTTTTTCCCTGAGCTTAGTACCAAAGATAACTCTAGCCACGCAGCTTTAGCACAAGAATAAACACTGGGGTATTTTTATACATATTTGTACGTAATGTAACTCTTCTGTACATACGTTTCTATGTGGTTTTATATTTGTAAATTATGCTCTGGAGCTGTACTTATTTATAATGTGTTTTAAACTTTGTTAAAGTTTATTTTACTTTGTTCCCCCCCCTTCTTTTTTGTTTTATTTGTTTTGAATATTTTGTTGGTTTTATTTTTGTTTTTAGTGTATTACTGAAACTTTTCAGGCTGAACAGCTGTTGGGAATAAAATATCAACAATTGTTAGATACTGGCCTGGTTGTTCGTCAGTATGTTTGAAGTATTTTAAAACTCTGTGGGAGACAGGTTTTTCTTTTACATCGTTTGGGATAAAAGGTGTAAAAATTTATGAACAATTTCATCTGCGCAGTGAGACAGAAAAAAACCTGCTTTGCGCCCAAAGGAGACACATCTGAGCTGTTTTGCAGCTTCTTGGAGTCTCGCTGTGCGGTGTGGGCACTCTTGGGGTTTTGTTTGTTTGTTTTTCTCAACGGTGTGAATTGCAACTGTCCTTTTTCAGCCTGGTTTGGTAAAAAAAATAAAAACTTGCAACAGTACAAGAGGCGGGACCGGTTCCAGCGTGGTGCCGGCTAGCAGGAGGCTCAATCCGTTTTGCAAATCAGTTTCTCTAATGGGATTGCACCTGCTTGCACTGTCTGCTAGGGAAGAGGTGGGACCAGGCAGGGCTTCTGAGAATCCTTCCTGATTTCCTGCTGCTTCGAAAGGGGAATCCCACCTCCCAGTAGCCATTATGCCAAACAATCAACCCCTCATTCTTGCCATTTTCATGAGCTATTTGTCGGGGGCTCTGTGCGGTTAGAGCACAACTCTAGGTGTCTTCATGAGGAATGTAGCATTAATATTGAAGTTAGGCATGAAATTGCAGCTGTTTAACATCCAGGCAATCTGCCGTGATTTAAGGCCATCCCTGCAGGCTATTCACAAAGCAAAATAGTTGGCAGCGCCTCTGCACTGGCTACCTGCAGAACATACAGGGCAGTGATGCAAGACAAACCGCTGGCCTGATCCAAAATATAATGAAGCCATGACGAAACATCAGATGACTTCCATGTGCTTGGGATCGGGACCAAGTACTTGCCCCGGCACTGGCCCAGCACCCTTTGTGCAATCGCTGAGACCAGTGGGCGGGTGGCAATCCTGCCTCATCGCCCTCCCCCTCACCCCTTCCCAGCACAGATACCATCTTCCTGGCTGCAGGGGTAATTCCTCTGGATTTTAATTCCATCTCAGGTGATGCAGTGCCAGTGACAATGGGAGGGAAAGGGCAGACTGTCGCTAGGAAAAGGACAAGGTGGTCAGTCTTGTCCTGCTCGAGTTCCACCCCACCAGCTTTGTTTGGAGTTTGGACTGCTTAGTTCATTCTAAAAGCAGTGGAGGGATTCCCAACACCTCTGAAAGATTTAAATCGAGTCCCTAAGTAAGACAGGAACTGCATACTCGTGTATCTAAGTGACCATTGCACCCCTTCCCCACTCTGCCCATCTGCTCTCAGACTTTAACAAGCGTTGGGCCAGTGCAGGACACTCGTGTGTGTCCAGCTCACATTCTTCCACCCAGATTTATTACAGCGTTTACGCTCTCTCACTTCCATCAGCTGTGTCTCTGCAGGCATTACTCATAAATGTTTGAGGATCCAGAATCAGTGGCAAATTCACGTTGCCCCTTCCAACAGCTGTATGTTTCTGCACAGTACCCATAAAGGTTTGTTCCTGAGGATCTCAAATCTAGCAAATCTCTGTTGTTGGGTGGCTTGCACCTGGCAATTGTCCTCAGCAAATATCTCATCCCTCAAGAGACCTTGTGCCACATCAGCTGGGACACAGGACATAGGGACATAGTCGGAACCTGCCAGTCAGAACGGAGCAGAGTCAGGGAAGGATTCACTCTCCATAGTGCTCCAGCCCTGCTCCTGAGGGATGGTGGAGGGCTCAGGGGAGGCTTTGGCAGGTCTGACTGTCCCCAGTGCAGCTGCCCAGCCATTAGCACCAAACCCTGCTTTTTCCAGGGAAAGCACATCCTTAGCTGGAACCAGGGGCTGCGCCCCCTCCTGTGGAGGAGCCACCCACGGTGTGCTCAAGGTAAAGGGACATTTGAGAGGAGAATTCAGCAAATAGACACCCAGCCTGCAGAGGAGACCAGTGAATGTGCTAATGGCAGCCTTTTAGCTTTCCTTTTGCCATTAAAAGAGACTCCTTTTCAACAAATCTTGGGAGAGGGAGGGCAAGAGGATTGAGTTTAATGAAAGGCATTTAAAAGCAGCAGGGCTTTTGTCATGGGTTTAGGGATTTACTGAGATTCCCCATTGAAGGAGGGGGAAGACAAAGGCAATTAGCCTGCTGTCCCACCCTGAGAGTCCCCACTCCCCTATAAATGCCAAGGCCATGCCTGGGCTGGTCAGTTCTCCATGACAATGAGCCTGTCCCAGCCTGGGTCAGCTGATGGTCCCGAAGCCTGGGGCATAGCCCACTCCCAGGGAAGTCAGCCGAGAATTGTCCTTCCTTAGGACAAGGCTCAAACTCCAGGCCTTCATCCTCTCTGCTGTGTCAGCCGTGAGGATGAGTCCTCAAAATGTGTCCTTCACAGAACTTCTGGCTTTAGGGGAGCAGTGATCTCATGCAGATCAGCTGGTAGCCCATAGATCTCAGCTGCTGGTCACTGAAGTTAAGCATCCCAAGAAGTCTCATCTTGTCTTGTTTTCTCCACTCTTTTTGGGCATCCAGAGAGAGGCCACCCCAGCCGTGGTGCTCGATGTGAAGCCATGGTTGTGCTGATGACTGCAGGCACAGCTGCCTGGAACTTCTGCAGCACCCCCAGCAGGGACTGCAGCTCCCAAAAAAAGGCATTCCCTGCTTGAGAAGAAGCACTGTCCAGAGGCATTTCAAGAGATGCATTGGATCAGTAACACAGATGCTCGCTGGCTCCTACGTGCGGCACTTCTCCAGCGCGGGGTCGTTCAACTCCGCTCGGCGCTGGCCTTATCGAGCTGCCAGCAGAGGTTGGGGCAGGCACCACTGCAGGTCTGCACTTGAGCTGCTCCACAGCACAAAGGTTCTGCCAGCACAGCTGGATCAGCCCAGGCCCCAAGAGGAGACCCAGCTCCCATCAACAAAGGGAACTCTTGTGCCAGTGGAGTTAAAACCCCCACCCCCAGCAACACCAGCCTTGCGGGGCGGTGGGAGGGGATTCCAGAGGCAGAACGGAGCCATCCGCGCTGGGTTTCATCGCCCGCCAACTCCTTTAGAAGTGGGGCTTCAATTACTGCCACTGGCCATGGATTGTGGTTTGCTTCTGCTCTGAAGGAGGAGGCTTTGATTTGCCCTGTCGCTCACCAAGTCCGTGGAATTTGGCCACAGTATGTTGTGCCTGTACAGAAGGCTTTATTGCCTCTTTTTTTTTTTTTTTAATTCTTATTAAGGGTGATTTTTCCCAGAAATTTTTAGGAATAGTTCAAATGTTACAGCAGCGTTCTAGGAAATTATAGCTGTCCTGCCCTTGCCCTCTCTGTATTTTTAGAGATTAAAAAAACTTCATCACACTCCTTGAGATAAGGCCCTATAAGCCTTGCAGATCTCACCTGACTTTGAGTGCAACGTACCTAAATTCTGCCCAGCTCAAAAATGGAAGCAGATCCTTCAGTCTAGTTCTGACAGCACACAAAATGAGAGGGGCAAAGATTGATTTTGTAGCTTAACCAAAGAGGGTTAAGATGAGAATCAGGCCTGGCTGATAGACCATGGGTGGCTGACACCTCAGCCAGAAATAGCTGCGCCAGATGGAGACTGCAATCGTTGGGAAATTCTGATTTCTCCATAGGCTTTGGGGAGAAAAAAGACTAGTTTTATTGGACTGTTAGAAAATCCCTTCAAAACTAATTTTTGTTCTCAAATCCTTTTTTTTCTTTTTTTTCCCTATTTTTTTCCAGGTTGCTGAAAGAAGGAAAACATGGATTTACCTTTTCTTTTTCGTCCTTTTCGGCAGAAATCTCCATCAAGCTGAATTTCCGCCTCTGTTGCCCCCCCTCAACATTTTCTATTAAAAAGAAGGTTGATGGAATGTTTTTGACCAAATTACTGAGTGCAATATTCACCTGGGTAAGGTGACGAGAATTTGCCCCTCAAGGAATAACTGAAGTGTAATGTAAGACATCAAAGGTGTTATTTTTTTTTCCTACCTTATACCTGAGCTATCTCTGAATCATATCAAATAATCTCCTCGTTTCATAACACCATACAATGCAGGCTGAAAGTGTATGTGATCTGCTTTGTGTACTGCTGAATGGATGATTAAACTGTCTAACCTGAGGGATAGTCATCCAGGGCCTGCCCCAAACACAGTGAAGTCAGGGGAAAGACTCCCACTGACTTCAGAGGGCTTTGGAGCAGACCCATAATCAGCCAGGCTCTCATATACTCCAGGTTGTGTCTATGAGACTGCCTGGGGACACGTAAAAGGAGCCGAAGATTGCACATTTGGGAAATAAAAGTTGTATTCCTGATCCAGGCAATTGGCTGCCGTCGGAGAGCAGAAGCGTCTCCCGGTCCACTGCGGTTCCTCGGATCATTTTCCCTTTCCTGCAGTCCTTTGTGTCTGGGATTTATTGACAAAGCAAAGCTCTCGCCATGCGGCCGATCCACGTTTGCAGTAACAGTGACAAATCAGGTCAGGACTGGTGCTTAACCTGCCCTCAGACCCTTCAACGGGTGCTGATTTTGTATCTAATTAAAGTAAATAGCGGAGCTGAGCTGGGCCATTTCCCTCCCAGGCTGGTTTGGAGGGTGGCAGAGCCCACACCTCACCCCAACACTTCAGAACCTCCACAAAGAGTGATCCTGAAGACACAGGGGCAGCGCCTCAACTCCAAAATAGTGAACACGGAGCAGAACCAAGCTTCGGCTTTCTTCAGCAGAGGGAACGATACTCAAATGGGGATAAATTACATTCCCTCTGTGTGGAAATGACATCTACACTCATGGCAGTGTTCTTCCAGTCCAGGCAATGGACATCTAATGAAGCTGTTGGGCAACAGGCTCAAAGCAGCCCAGAGCAGGAGGTGTTTACAGGTGACGGAGACACCCTGGGGATCTCCTCGCTTCAGGAGATTTGGTCTTACCTTAAAAAAAAAGCCGTGTAAGTTAGGGCAGACAAGTTTCTCTCTGCAGGCACCTATTTCCCTCCATGAAATGCCAAGGAAGCTGAAGAGCTAATTTAGACCAAGCTTTAGACCCCCTCCAGGGCAGGAACCCATGGATATCTGCAGATATGGGGCATCTGTCATTCGAGGACTTGTATCTGTTTAGAAATACTACATAACCTCCAGAGATGGAGGTTTCAACACAAGACACAGCCGTAATCCATAGGTGAGCATCCTTTGTCACGGCAGAAGAAAGTTCCTGCCAGGGAATTTCTCTGAGGTGGGATAGGAAGTTCTGATGAGCTTTTCTACCCTACGCACTTTATTCCTGTTCACACACTGCTGTAATCTGTGTATGCACCTTCCAGCAATGCAACAAGATCAGTGTATTCTCTCTTCTGCTGCAAGAATTGCTCATGAAGTGAAGATCTTTTGGGTTTAGTGATGTGCTGAGCTGCTTAGATGCCCACAAGTCGATGGGATGGAACAGGATTCCTCCAAGGGTGCTGCGGGAGCTGCTGGAAGAGCTCACCAAGCTGCTCTCCATCATTTATCATCAGTCCTGGCTCACTGGGGAGGTCCAGCTGGAGGTGCCAATGTGACAGCAATCCACAAGAAAGGTTGGAAGGAGGATCCAGGGAACTCCAGGTCTGTAGTATTGCATCTGTAGGATTGCTGTCTGTGGTATTTGGTCCCGGTTTTGTTTCAGACGGTCAGGATGGAGACGAGAGATGTCTGAAGTTTGGTCTTAGAGCATGAGGTTTATTGTGAAAGGTGTGGGTGTAGGGGAGCTGCTGGGAGCTGCCAGACACAGCTCCGAGCAGGGCAGAGAGGGAAGAGAGAGAGAGAGAAGAGAAGTACAGAATACAGAATCCCGTGGTTGCCATTTACAATACAATAAATCATCTTCTGTGCTGAATATTCTAATTTTCACTAACCAATCTGGAACAAGCTACAAATCCTACAACATTTACATACAGCCTATGAGAGTCATTGCATTACCATACGGCGTTATGTTTTAAACCCTAAAACTGCTTTTTGGGCCCTCTACCAAGTTGGCAGGGTCTGCTCTGACCCTTGGACCTGTCTGCAAGCAGAGGGGGTTGTTTAATCAAAAGGGAGATTACCTTCAGTGGCCACACCATTGTTTTCCAGTTGTTCAGTACCTGGGGTTTGGTATCTCAAAGCTTGTCTTCATTTCAATCTCGCTTACAGTTTCCATATTCTCAGCATCTTTTGCCAGGTAATCATATTTATAAGGCTTTCCTATTTCATCTTCCCCAACACAGGCCTGTCAGCCTGACCTTGGTGCCCTGCAAGGTTATGGAACAGATCATCCTGAGTGTGATCACACAGCACAGACAGGACAAGCAAGGGATCAGGCCCAGACAGCAGAGGCTTAGGAAAGGCAGGTCCTGCCTGACCAGCCTGATCTCCCATTATGACAAGGGGACTTGCCTAGTGGATGAGGGGAAAGCTGTGGATCTGTCTGCCTGGTCTTGAGCAAAGCCTTTGACACAGTCTCCACAGCACACTCCTGGAAAAGGTGGCAGTCCATGGCTTGGACAGGTGCCCAGGAGGTGGCAGAGTCACTGTCCCGGGAGGTGTTTAAGGAAAGAATGGATGTGGCACTGAGTGCCATGGTCTGGTTTGGCATGGTGGTGTTCAGTCATAGGATAGACTCGATGATCTCAGAGGTCTTTTCCAACCAAGTTGCTTCTGTGATTCTCTTTTCAGGGAAATACTCTTTCTTATTTATCCAGTCTGCTCTCCTATTCTCCTAGAAAAAGTTGTTCGTGAAGGGCAGTCTGGCTGGAGATGGCAGGAGGTGAGAGTTGTGGTGCACTGAGATTCACAGTTCCACTGTCCCCAAAACTGGAGCAGCAGTTTTGAAAATGTGAGCTCAAATCATTATTTGATTGGTAGCATCAAAACCATCAGCAGAAGGCTGGACAACCTTTGCTGGGCAGCAGGAGAGTAGCACTCCTGAGAGAGCTGTGGTGAAATGCCCTCTAAAGCACTGCTGAGGCTTCAGGAGAGCCCTTCATTGGACCAGAGCTCATCTTGAAGCCCAGGGAAACAGATTTCCACCCTGGTTAGGACAACATGGGTGTGTGGCTTTCACATAAGTGAAAATGGACAACAATCTCTTCAGCCAGAGCTTTCAGCCCATGGGAAAGGCAGAGGGGTCTTTGTCCCTGCTTGCATGTAAACCCATGTGAGCTGATGGGGAGCAGTTCTGTAGCTGAGGCAGTGCATGACAAAACGTGGGTATAGGTCATCAAAAGATAACAAGAGCTGCCATATTTCGGTGGAGAAAAAATTAGTGTCTTCCTCCTCTCCAACATTTGCCACTTATCTTTGTCTGCACAGTGGGGAAGCAGACCTGACAAGAAACCATGGAGACCCTTCAAGGAATCGGGAATGTGTTTATTACAATAAACACATTTTTTATTTATTTTATTTATTTTCACTGTCCCTGGCAGGGAATATGTGAGCAGTGGGAAGACTAAAGCAATGAGCATGTCATGAATGTTAAGGTCATTTAACTTAACTCTGAATTCTAGTTCACTCCAGACAGAAGCTGCTTGTCACACTGTGAAACCTCGTTCCCTGCCCTGGAAAGGTGACAATCCAGAGACAAGGATGACTGAGGAAGTGTTACTGGCCCCGTTTTACTGCAAGGGGTTAAGGAACATCATGGGAAAGTGATTTGTTAAAGGTCACACAGTGCTGTGGCAGAGTTAGGTGTCAAATCCATGCTTTGCAATGCCTCCATCCCTAAACTGCCCTGCTGAGTCAGCCTGAAACACTCTGGCTTGGCTCCAAACTCATCCTTCCTTCGTGCAGTTACAGGAAAGCCCTAAGAATCCCAACATTTCTTGCCTAAATCTTATCTATAATGGTTTTACACAGATGCGTGGGTGCTGCTGGGGGAACATTGGTCCTGCCTAGGAAATTCTTCAGCATTTAATCTTTGTCCGTCCAAACCCCACAAGTGACCTGCACATCCAGGGACTGCTTCTCTCCCAGTATGTAAGGCCTGATCTTAACCACAGGACAGCTGGAAATAAATAATAAATAACTGCCATAAATAATACCAGCAGTGAGAGCTGGTTTATATATCACTGGCATAAATTCCACTCACTGAGCTGCAGTGACCAGGAGCTTGTGATCCCTTTCCATGCATTACAAATCTGCCCAGGTTTTGCAGTGGGAATGTTTATTTTGCATGCCACAATATTAGAAGAAAGGGTTAAAATGCTTTATGTGCTGAATCCTGCTCTGGAGATCTGATAATCTAATTACAGCAGTTCAGGTCCCTTCTCTACCCCCAGTGCAAACATCTTTGCGTGCAGGAGTGATACCCATCTGATTCCCCCCAGCCTGAGCTCTCTCCAAGCAGCAGCCTTGCTTGTACTTGTGCACATCCATGTAGCCACCAGAATGCACTGAGAGCATCCATTCCTCCTGTTCCCAGGGGTGGAGGGACTTTTTTCCCCACCTTTTGGTGGACAGAAGAGCTCCTGAACTCTGGTTTGGTGAAATGCTTTGGATGCAAGAATGATGCATTCCTCCTTGCCACTGGCATTCTGTTTCCACTAGAAGTGGAAGCCCAGAGTCTCTGTGAGAAAGGTGCTGGAAGCAGGAGGAGGTTTGACTTCTGAACTGATCTTTTTTTCTTGGTCAAGTCACCATGAGTGGATCCTCAGCTGCTAGAAGGTGTTGGCTCAATAAGTCTAGGAAAACACTCCAATTTGCAGCAGAGGAATTGTCCCAGCTCACTTCATGTCAGACACTCAGGTGTGACATTCCCTGAGCTCCTCTGACTGCGCAGAGCCTATTTCCCCTGCTGCTGACAGGACGTGGCCATCTCCCTCACGTACAGACCCCCACCTGCAGACAGCTGTGGTGCAGTGTCTCACCTGCAAGCTGCATCCTGCCCTCCTGCCCACCTACGTGCCTGGCTGTCAGATCCTCACCAAAACTCCCCAGCTCTTTCTAACACTGGGATTGGTTTCACCAGCTTCAGGTGTTCCCAGCACAGAATGTCAGATGTCTACATCTGAGCTAATCACCCTTTGAACTGATAGAGAAACGGGGGTGATGCACCTGCTTTTTGATTTTTTTTATTTTTTTTAGGTTTTCTTCAAGAAGGGATTAATTGGTCCCTAGATCCCTACTGCCAATGGAGACATTTGCTTTAGCTGGCTCAGTTCCCTCTGCACAGTACAATAAGTGTGATTAAAGTCATCAAGGGCACAAAGGGCAGGGAAACACTTGTGCTTCATCAGGCCTGGCCTTCAGACCGTGCTGCTGCAAGGTGGGAGATGTGGAGGGAAGGAGGGGTTAACCAGGATAAGAAAAACTCATCAGGAACTGTTCATTCATTTCACTGCCCGTGGAAGATGTCCTTTTTTCCTTTTGCCCCAACACCTACAGAAGCCACTGTGTTTCTCTAATTGTTGAAGGAATGAGGCCAAGTCCCTCTTCTGATGCAAATTCCCTTGGATGCATCTTGCTATTCACAGTATGGACAACTTCATTTTCTCTGAAAGCAGCACAGGGAGCCACGCTGGGCGCAGGCTGACTGAGTGACACCGAGAAATGGAATTCAATGGCTCTGATTGTGAAATGCTGCTCAAGCAGTGAGGAGGAACAGCCCACACGGACCCTCCTAAGCAGTGAGTTATTCCACTTGTCTTTCCCTGGAAGGTTGCAGGCAAGTTTATCTCCTGCCCAATGCAGGTTTTCCACTGGCACTGCTGCTTGGAGTCCACCAATCCAAAGAATTGAAGGGAAATTCTCCTTTCTTCCTTGCCCAGGGCCAGAGGGGGCAGAGTCCTCTCTGTTTTCCTCTGCTCTCCTCAAGGTTTCCAAGCGAGGGAAGACCCTCCCAAACTATCCTTTCACACTCTGTTTTCGAAACCTGCCTGAGGTAGAAAAATCAGGACTGGGCACATCAAGTCACACTCGGACTTAAATCCCTTCTGGGTTTACAAAGCTTTTTCAAGATCTGAACTGCATTTCTAGTTGTCCTGACACCTGTATTAAAATGTACCATATATGTTAATTTAAAATTCTTTTCTTTGTCCTTGATCTTTTCAAGTTTTCTTGCACTCAGGCAATAAATCCACTTAGATCCATGGGTGTCAGTGGAGACCCAAATTCAACTTTTCAGCTCCAGGCATTCTTTTCCTTATTTTCCTTTTCTTTTTCTTTCCTTTATTTTTATATTTTAATTATTTTCCTTTCACTTTTTTTTTTTTTTTTTCACTTTTTGGTAGGTTTTTCTTCATCTTTTTCTTCTTTCTTATTTGTATTCCTTTCCTCCTCATCTCTTTTCTCTCTGATCCCTTACAGAAGTTACACCGGTACCTGGACTCTGCTCCTCTGCACGTTCCCCTTTCTTGTGTAGGCTGAAACTGCTGGAGGTAGAGGTGTGGCAGCGATGTTTGATCTTATTTCACATTAAAACTTTTCCACTGAGGGCTGATCCCCCCACGCACACCTTCACCTTGAAGAGCATCCTACCCTGTCAGTGCTCTGCGGGAACCAACAGGCAGGGAAAGGTAAAACCTGCTCTAAGCAGGGCTGGCAGCATCAGTCCTCGAGCAGGCTGCCATCCCCACGGGGCATGAAATCTGTAGCCTCCTCCGAAATAAAGGTGAACGTGATGGCACTGCCTTTAGACAGTTCGTGCCTCAAAGCGTATTCTGGCTCCAGCTGAGGATGAAACCTCACCAAGAGCCAGGATTTTGCCTGTGTAAAGAACAACACAGGATACTCCCTCTGAGGTGTCTCTTGGTACTGCCTGTGCTGTCTCTGTTCCAATGAGGGCAGAATTAGGCACTGAAGAGCACCTTGGTCTGCAGCCTTTTGTCTTTCCAGATGCAAATGAATGGGAGTTATGCAGTGACTGATTATATAGAGAGAGCAGAGAGGCATTTGCAGTGCTTAACAGACTAACGAGGATGGCTCAGGGGAGAGGAGCTGCACTCCCTGCGCTGGCAGGCAGGCTGCAGGATTGTCACTGAGGCACTCGCTGGCGTCTAAGCAAGTCCTTCCTCCCTGTCCTCAGTGTTACAAACACTGAACGGTTTCCTCACAAAACGTTTTGGATGTCTCTGCATGGAAACAGCACTTCAGAGCTGCTTTCTGCTGCCCATCTCTGTGCCTGGTGATTTTAACACCCTCAGCTCTCACCTTCAGGAGCTCACAGGGACAGCCCAGCCCAGCCAGGCAAGCTGCCCTGCTGCAGACCTCTCCAGGGAAAATACAGCTCTCTGGCAGCCAGCTCTCCCACAGGACTTCTGGGCGCTTGCCCCGCGATGGAGGAGACAGCAGCTCAAAGGAGGAAAGCCTGGGAGCAGCAAATCTTGGAATGCCCTTTACATGGCGTGTCCCTGCTGGGGACAGATCATGGAATCACAGAATGGTTTAGGTTGGAAGGGACCTTAAAGATCATCCAATTCCAGTCCCTGCCATAGACAGGAACACCTTCCACTGTCCCAGGCTGATCAGAGCCCCATCCAACCTGGGCTTGGACACTTCCAGGGATGGGGCATCCACAGCTTCTCAAGACAACCTGTTCCTGTGTCTCACCACCCTCACAGGGAAGAATTTCAGATTTTAACTAGAAAAGCAGAGAAGTAAAAGCCCCTGCCTGTCCAGGGTCACTTCATGGGGAGTACTTACAGCAGGGAAGGCAGGAAAGGTCACATCTGTTCCCAAGGCATGCAGAGGTCACCCAACCCACCTGACCACAGGTGTGGCAGCTGGAGTAACCTGTCCTAGCTCTGGTCCCTGCGGTGCCTTCAAGTTTCCCTTTGAATAGGTTCCCAGTGGAGGCCTCCTCTGGGGTCTTTCATAGGCTGATCATTGGCCAGTGGAGGAACAAAATCTTGGCTTCTGCGGCCGCAGGTACCACCACCACCACTGGTCAACACCCAGAGATCGGTGCTTCTTCAGGCCCTCCTTCCCCAGCAGGTTTGACTGGGGTACTTGGACATGGAGAAGACATGGACAGCTCTGAAAAAAATCATTAGATTTCTAAAAAAGATAGTGAGTGAGTGAGACACGTAGAGAGTGATTCAGTATGAATAGCATGGCAGACAAGCCAGAAACATGACCAATACCTAGAGGTGTGAAGAGTCAAAGGGTAGGGATGAAATATAGAGGACTGTGTTAGCAGCTATGAAACTAAATACAATCAGCTGATGTGGAATGGTTGCTCCCCAGCTCCTCCATCTCCATTATTTATGCTCATTGTAAACAGAGTATTTGCTAGAGACATAAAAAGGCCCACTGGGAGGACACTGAAGGTTTCTGAGGAAGAGAGGCTTCTGCACCTGCCCCTTCCTCACCAGATCGTTTGGCATTTGACATCACCTCAATGACAAACAGCCTGCCATGTGTCTCCAGCAGCTTCCTGAAGGTCTGTAGCATTTTCACTCTCCTCTGCTGCACCCACATTGAGCACAGGAGTCCTTACCCCAGCAAATTGGGGTGTCTGGTAAAGCCTGGTAATGTGCTTCATGGTTATGGATCCATTTGTCTCACCAAGTGCTTTTCTGGCTTTATCAGGGCTCTTCAGACTGTGGGGAAGGACAACATTTCCCCTCTACATTAAAGGGTTAAACTCCTGTGGAAGCAATAAGGACTTGCATTGGAATTACTGGCAGGGCAGGAGCATTGGTGTGTTCCGCAATGAGACTCACTTCAGCACCCCAATGTCTGTCCTGAACTGAGGGCCCCAGGGCTGGGCACAGCACTCAGAGTGCGGCCTCAGCAGTGCCCAGCACGAGGGACAATCTCTGCCCTGTCCTGCTGCCACACCACTGCTGACACAGCCATGGGGCCATTGGCCTCCCTGCCCACCTGGGCACAGCTGGCACAGCTGGCTCGTGTTCAGCCACTGCCACCAGCACCCCCAGGTCCTTTTCTGTCCTGCAGCTGCTCAGCCTCTCTGCCCCAGCCTGGAGCTCTGCAGGGGCTGCTGTGGCCAAAGCACAGACTCGGAACCTGGCCGTGCTGAACCTCAGACCATTGGCCTTGGCCCATGGGTCCAGCCTGTCCAGGGCCCTCTGCAGAGCCTTCCTGCCTCAGCAGATCCACACTGACACAGCTTGGTGTCATCTCCAAACTGACAGAGGGTGCCCTCCATTCCCTCACCCAGATCATCAATAAAGAGATTAAACAGAACTGCCCCCAAAACTGTTCCCCTGGGGACACCAGCTGTGACACTCCACCAGCAGGATGTGACTCCACTCCCCACTGCTCCCTGGGCCTGGCCATCCAGCCATTTTCACCCAGCAAACAGTGCACCCATCCAAGCCGTGAGCAGCCAGCTCCTCCAGGAGAGCTCTGTGGGAAATGGAGCCAAAGGCTGTCCTAAAGGTGGACAACATTCGCAGCCTTTTTCTCATTCCTTTAGCGTGTCACCTTGTCAGAGAAGGACATCAGGTTATTCAAGCAGGACCTGCCTTTCACAAGACCACTAGAGGAGTCACTGCCACCTCTAGAGCCTATCTCTATTCAACTGAAATTCATCTTGGACATTTCTTTTTGGTGAGTTACCTCGAGGGTGACTATCCCATTCATGTTGGGCGTAGTCCTAACTGTGGAATATCCCAGTTGGCTTTGGCTCTGAGGTCATGGCGAGGTGGCAGTGTAGTGTCACCAGCATCCTGAATATCCTGTGGCTGGATAACATCTGGCCACTGCCAGTCCCCACAAGGACATGTGACATAACCTGGGCATAACCTGAACATGCACCATGATGGCTGGGTACCCACATCTTCCCCCGCTCCCATGTCCTGCCACAGTAAACACAGATAATCCCCAGCTCATGCTCAATCAGTCCTTCTCAAACCACTTCATGGGCTTGAATTTAAGCTCTGCTTTATGACCGAGGGAGCACAATCCTCGCAAAGCCCCAGTAATCATAATACGCGGAGGCAGAATTGATACATGTGGGCTTTTTCTATCACTCAATTAAATGGTTAGTTTATGCAACATGCCGTCTTTTTGAATCAAAGCTGGGTCACTGTTAGGCTGAGGTAACATTAATTATTTTTCCGCTTGTCGGATCCCATGAAAAGGATGTGAAAATGGCCTGTTTATGAAAGAGTGCGGGCAAAGGCTGTGAGCTGATTATGTCAAACATATTCAAAGCTTCCTCTGCAAAAGGGATTGTGATCAACAAAGCATAGCCCACACCTGCACCCATTTCACAATGAAAGTTGTTAGGACCATGAAGCTACTGGGGGAAGAGAGAGGTTGCATTAACCCTTTTGGGGAATGGGATCCTCCACTGTAGGATTTACACACATGCACAAAGTCGTTTTTTGTATTCCCTCAAGTGGATCCCAAGAACATTACCCCATGAGAAAAGCCAGTCTTCCCGTCCTAACTTTTTCCATGCATTGGCTTTTCTAAGCTGTGTGGAACCATCAGATTGATGCATTTCCTCCTGCTCTTTCCTGAGCTCCGAGGAAAGTTACAGAGCAGAGCTGTCTGTGCTGGGAGGGCAGGCAAGCTCAGACCCTGGTCCCAAAAGCTCTGTTCAGGGCAATCCTGGCACCCTCAGGGCAAGTGCCTGTCACAGGGATCACACTGCTGGAGTCAGGCCACCTTCTTAATAAAAAATGTATCTGCCTGGGAGGCAGGGAGAGAGAGAGGTGTGCTCTCAGAGAAAGCTGAACTGCATCCCAGCTGCATCCCAACCCCATTTTCTTGCAGCCCTGCTGGATGAGATGGTCTGAATTCAGCACTCAGCCTGGCTGGAGCACGAGGTTGGACCAGAGTTCTCCCGTAGTCCCCACCAACCCAAGTGATGCTGTGGTAGGCAGAGCTATGGCTTCTTAAATTCTCATGAGATTTCTGAGACTCAGGGCAACTTTGCATCTGCTGCTCTATGGGGAAGATGGGACAGAGCAGTGTGCCAGCATATCTCTCTAGATTCTTAGTACCTGCCCTCCCTTCTCTCATTTGGGTGGCAATGCTCAGGAAAAATAGGTTTATAGCAAGTGTGACCTCCCTGGCAGCCTGTGGCGAGCCCTGGCCCGGTCACAGTGTAGGCTCAAAAGGCAAAGTGGGAGTGTTCACCTGCATTTTCCTGGAGAACCCCAGGAATTGTACAGGAAAGAGCTCAATGTTCAGCTTCTGCACACCCTGACACCTGCCCAGAAATCCTTCTCTTCGGAGCTCCCAGAAGGTCACAATCCCACCTGTGTCGGAATTTTCAGTTCATCCTATTACCTGATACACGTGAGCCCTCCACGAGCAGATGAGCTTTATGACAAACTCCCTTGAAACCTTCTGAAGTCAACCATTGCACACAAGATCCACCCCAGGATAAAGATGATATTAAAACTTCGAATTTCTGTTCATGACCCCTGTGGTTCAGCAGATTTTCCTGGCTCTGTCCACTAAATCCTTTCTGGCTCCTGTGCCAACTCAGTATTGTCTTACGGCAAGACCTGGGACAGCCCTTTAATTCAGCAAAACTTCTACTGATTAATGTAAGAATTCTGCCTTAATAAGGATGCCATAGACTAATTGCATTTGTTCTAATTAATGCTTCTGAGGGGAGATCTAGAAATGCCCTGCTAAGCATCACATAATATAAAACCAGATTAAGGAAAATCTCCACCTGAGTCTTATCAAGTTTGAAGTTTTTCCTGATTCATTGCATGATGGCAAAGAAAATGTTCCTCTTGTAAATATTAAGACACTTCCAGAATGATTTTCCTGTGTGTTTTCATGTAAAATAATGTTGATAGTAACTGTACCCTGAGTATGGAGCAAAAGTAATTACACAATAAACCTCTAAAACTCTCATGTTTTAATATCTTCAGGCTTTTGGGTTTAATATCTTCAGGGTTTTGGAGCCTTTAAAGACGAAATGCGATAAAAAGCATTGACTAAATGCTCTTTGGTTGGGCTCTAGGCTTATCTCTGGGCCATGGTGAGTGGAAATGAGTAAGAAAGCAAAGCATGTTGCAAAGAGGTGTCAGTGACTCAGGTAAGAAGGTGAGGAGGTAATTTTTCATTATCAAGTGTTCTCAAAGATACTCTAATCTTGTTTGGAAACAAACAATCAAACAAAACCTCGAAATACATAATCTTGCAATCCTCATAATTAGCATGGAGCAAGGAAAAGTGAGTCTGGTAAAAAAAAACTTAGCTAAGAAACTATTCTTGATTAATATGAGCAGTGGTCATCAGAATAATTGTTTTATTTGAAAATAATTATTTTTTTCTTTGGATAATTTAAATCCCTTCCCTCAGGAGTTTAAAATAGCTTCAAATATTTAAAAGGAGCAGAGGGTGAGAGCACTTTTGTTTAACAAATGCTACAAACCTTTTTGAGAGCCAAATGAAAGACGTTATAGATGATGGAGAATAGTCACTATTTGATTGTAATTATGTAGAAATACATGAGATCTCTCAATAGTATTTATGAGGGTCATTACACAAATCAGACTATGGCTTTCTGCACAATAGTTGGTTCAATCATGAATACACCTCTTCAGAAACCTGAATTTCCCACTTGCAGGATATTTTCTCTTTTCAATTATTTATTCCTAAAGCTTGAATGAAAAGCCAGAATACCATCATTTTCCTAGAAATTACAACCTGCATAATATTAATAAATTGAAAGTGTCAGCATGTGGACATATTTTCAATACATTTTTCAAAAATCTGTGGTTTAATGCACTAAATGCTAGTTCAAGACAAAATGTTTTGTTTTGATTTTTTTTTCCCCTTAGGAAAAAAAATTTAAAAATGCTTTTTAAACTAATAAATACTTATGACAATTTTGTGGTGAGAAAAAGGTGAGATAAGACCAAACCAGCTTCTAAAGGGACTTAAATATTTGTGAAAAAATGTAAACATGGACCCTGCTTGAAGAAAAGTTTCCAGGACCTGGCATTTAAAAGCAACCCCCTCCTCTGGCTGGCAGCAGCTGCTAATGCCAATGGCCCTTGGCAGCCTCTGCAGCTTCTTTCCCTCCAGTCTCCCCTGCAGGTGGGACTTTGGCAGCTTTGCTCTGTGAAATTGTGCTGGTGCTGTGTGGGCTGGGGTGGACACCAGTGCAGCACTGCCAGCAAGGCTTCTTGAGCAGTCCCTGCTACACCTGGAGACTCATTTTTTTCCCCCTGAAGATTATTTTTGCTCCTGGAGTACCTACCAAGGTGCATCTCATGCTCAGGGGCCAAACAGGTGAGGTTCATCTGAGCACAGGCAGGTGTCTGCCCAGTCCCTGCTCCATCTGAGCCAGCCCAGGGCTCCTCTTCCCATCAGGGGAGAGAAACTGGATTTCTCAGAGCCTCTTTAATTCACCATCTGCAGCTGACTGATGAAACAAGCCCTACTTGGCAGCTCAGGTGCAGATATCTACCATGCAGACATCTGCAATTAGGTGAGGTGAGTCCTGACTATCTGTCCACAACTGATTTGGCTGTTCCGGTTCCTTTCCCTTGGAAAACCACTGGAACACCTGGCAGCCAGTCCAGGAGCAGGAGAGCTCATCAGGCACTGCCCATAATCTGACATGTGCACCATGAGCTTCCTTTTCTCATCCTTTTTCCTTTCCAGCGTGGAATTGAAGTGAGGACTCAAACCCTGTGATAGCACAGATATAGGAACTACAGTGTGTATGTAACTCCAGATAAATTCTATAGGGGCCCCTAATATATCTTTTTATGGCTTTGACATGTGGGCCCTGAATTTTTCATCCCCATGTTCACATCCCAGCCTTGTGGAAGGGCAGGGACCCCTCACAGCCTGGCCCAGAGAGTCCAGTATTGCTCCACAGGTGATGTCCACAAACTCTGTCCTTGGTCTGGGAATGGGAAGCTCTGACATTCTGGCACAACTGCAAAGCAGGAATGAGGTTCCATGGTCATCTTAGATGGTTTGGCAGCCAAGATAACACCAACATATCGGAGGGAAGCAGAGGATGGACAATTATCTGTAACCTCTCTCCTCCTCAGTGATGGTGAGGTTTTCATGACATGTGGTTTGTTTTGTTTGTTTTTTTTTTTTTTCATTGGAGCTGAGTTCCAAACAGGTAGTGAATGGAATCAAAAGCTGCTTATCTTTGAATTTTAACCTGAAGGTGTAGCTTCCCTACCTCTTTGTATTTCTCCTTTTTCCACATCTTTCTCCAGCATCTCCAGTGGCAGGAGCAGTTTCTTTTCAAAGGAAATGCCAGCAGGACATTTAATGACTTTCCCTCTCTTTCAAGGGCTTGACTCATAATTACACATGGAAAGATACACAAGAGATTATAGGAGGAGTAGCAGGCAGCCAAAACCAAACCGATTTATGTATGGCGTGTGACATATGGCAACATGAGACAAGATCTCTGGCTCATGGGCATGCTGGCAAGACACGAGGAGGATCCTATGGCAACTCCCTGTGTTTGCACAGCTCCCTTTTCTGCTGCTCTGTCCTGTTTTTTCCTTCATCTCACCGTCAGGCCTTCAACAAGAGGACTCCAATCTTCCTTGGCCAGCTCTGTCTTAGGCATTGCGTAGACACATGCACGAGTGAGAACCACACCACTCCAAGGGATAAAGCAACTCAGGGAACATTTTTATCCCATTTTCATTTTATATCCCATATCCCATTTTATCCCATCTGACTGTAAATGAAGATAGTGATATCACTTTTATCTACCTCAAAAGGTAGCGCGAGGACAAGTTAGTGGTTTAAAGCACCACGTAGTTGTTGGTTATTTTTCCAATTGTCACAAAAAGTCAGAACACAAGAGCAGCCAGTTTGGCTCAGATCACCCCTCTGCCTGGCCCAGACATCTTCCTCCAACAGGACTGAGAGCAGGAATTTGGGAAAGGGTTGTTGAAATTAGGCAAGACCCTACTTTATGTAGCCTTCACTGAAATAATAGCAAAGAATTGACTATTCCCTTAATTGCCTTTCCTTCCTTTATCCCTGTTTCCCTGGAAATGAGTCACTGTGAGACTGGGGAGGCAGGAGGTGTCTGCTGTCAATGGGAAGAGCAGCTCTCAGTCAAAGGCAGCAGGGCAAACCTGCTTCCTACAGCCAGGAAGGGAGTGGAAATTTCCATGGGGCTGGTGCTTGTGGGTCCCACCAGTCTTGCCTGCAAACCCTCTGCCTTTGATTCCAGGGTCTCCTCACAATGGACTTTTTAATGCATCATTCTCCCTTTGATGACTACTGCCAGATTATTTTTCTTATCTGACTTAGGAAAGATCTGACAGGATCTGTTAGCTAGCTCGGGGGTAGGTTCTTTGAAAAGCAATGATTTAACAGGGTTTTCTTTTACCTCCTCTTGGGGTTCTGCAAACGTTCTGGTTTATCCAGCTCTCTGACACACAGCACTGCCCTCAGCGATGCCTGGTGGAGGTGCTGGCACAGCCTGACCCACGGCTGTAATTCCTCCCTCGGCGAGGATGAGGAGAGCATCTCCAAATACAGCCCCAGGAAAAGGGGAACCTCTTTGGGGAGCATGGAGGGGGCTTGGAGTTAGCAAGGGGGTAAGCACTGAGTTAATCTGCACTAAAAGAGGCAGCCAGAAAGCTCTGGCTGTGCATTCATCTCCCCTTTTGGCCTCTGCACAGCCCTCCGCGAGGGTGGAGGGAGGAATGATCCCCGCTCAGCTGGAGCTGGATGCCAATAAACACTGCAGTGCTCAGCTGGCTTCAGCCAGTGCCGAAGGTGCAGGGTTTGCTGGGATGGAGGGGAGAGCAGCAGCCATCCCAGATGGCTGAGACCCTCGCAGGAGAGTCAGAGGGACACAGGGACACAGGGACACAGTTGGGTGTGCTCCAGGGGAAGGCAGGCACACGGAGCACGCTGTGGAGGAGCTGCGGTGTGGGACCGTGGCTTGTGGCACTGTCAGACACGCAGTGGCTCACGGAGGGGTCACATGCTTGAGCAGAGCCGAGCAATTCACAGTCAGAGCTATCAAAGCAATGACCCAGCTCCCTTAACACGCTGTCTGAAATCGTGTTCAGGAGCTATAACACGAAATTTTAATGCTCCACTGTATCGTTACAGACAGGCCAACAATGATGTTTTACATCTACACGTCACCTTCCACACCAGAGAATCCCATTGCGAAGGTCTGGAGTGAGTTCAGGGGACTCTGGAGGCTAATGGCATTATGTAAAACGTCCATATGGGCACATTGAAGCTCAGTGAAGTATAATCCTGGTCTCCTTCCAAAGCTGGAAAATTTTTAATGGAGGAAGATAAAATTTCACAGTGTGGGCACACAGAGGATTTTGGATTTACCAAAATTTGTTGCCTGTGCCTAAGCTAACGCTGTCACTGTAGCCCTGCCGAGGAAAGGGCAGGCAGAGACACCCCATCACCATCCAAACCAGTGGAAGGCGATGGGCAGGGCCATTGTTCACCTTCAAGAAGGTGGAGGGACACTCCAGTGTTAGGATGACTAGAAAGCCCTGTATGGCAGAAAGAGAGCCCAAGCAGGAGAGAGGAAAGGAAGGCCTGGGGAGAAGGGAGGGGGCTGTGGGAACAGCACAGGGCTTGCAGCAATGGGGCTGCCTGTCTGCTGGGATGTTTGCCATTTGTCCAGATTGGAGCTGGTGATACAGCAAAGCTCTTTCTCTCTTCATTTTTTGTTACTCAGACAGATAGAGCGTTTCTTTGGTTGCCATCTAGAATTAATTTCAGATCTGATGCCAGAGGATATTCGATATGAGATCTAAACAGCTCTGTGTGTAAATTCATAATGCTGTCTGTGCTGGAACATGTTGCAAGACTTTGAATCTCACTCTATGTTAGTGCCATCAGATACACCTTAATGCAATCAAATGTAACACGCCCAGCCCGGCTAAAGAAAAGATGTGACACCCTCGCTGTAAAGCTAACAGAAAACTCACCAAAAGGGAACAAAATCCCATTTGGCAAAGCCTCAATCAGCTCAGGGGAAATTCAGCATTCAGAGTGTGCTCACAGTGCCCAGCACAGAGAGTATGGAGGGAATTCTCAGAGCAGAGAGGGAAAGGAGGCTTTGGCAGCAAGGTACTTTAGATAACATTGCTCCTGATCTTGCCTGAGATTCACCCTCTGCTCCGAGGCTGAGAACATCTCTCCTGGATTCACCTGTCTGCATCAAGAGCCTCCTGCCTCCAGCTCTGCACTGCCTCCCTTCATGCCCAGGGAATTGCACTGTAATCCCCACTCTTTAAAATGTTTCCTTCACGCCATTTATTTGGGAAATCTTGGAGACAATGTGTTCATTGGGCAATGTGGACCATGTGCAGTCCTGACCCCTGGTGCAGATGCATTCCACAACCACCCTGGAGCTGATTCCACATCTATGGCAATCACCACATCCTCTGCCACTTCAGACAGCGGAACCCTAAGGTGTTCCAAAATATGTGCAGCTATCTAAATTTCTTCTAACACAGATATCTCTCCCCCTCTGTGTGTTTGGCTGCTGCTGGGGGGGAAATCTTTGCTAGATTAAATATGGAAATCTACTCATGCAGAAATTAGGGTGTTCAGAATTCTTTAGATCCAGATCATTATCCTTCCCCCCCTTTTCCAAGCATGCTTTCATTTGGCTGTCCATCCCAGAATGGGATGTAGCACATGCCCAGCAAAAGCCTCATAGTGTGTAGATACAGCAGGGTGCCTTCAGCAGATTCTCGATCAGACAGCAAGATGGGAGTCGTGTATGAAAAGGTAATTGCCTTTGCATGGTTTCCTGTAATTTTAATTTTAAAGTGTGCAAAAAATAGCCTAGGTACCCTTAGTATATTTTTTGTTCATATCTATCATCTTCCAAATGATAATTCAGTATGCAGAACACGAAAAGCTAGAGAAGAGATTCTGAAACATGCCCAGTGAATGTGAACCCACAGCCAATATTCTGCAATAGTTTCATGATCTCCACACAGGTCCAGCACTCTCTGGCATTCACTTCCAGGGGGAAGCCCATGGTCATATTTCACAGCTGGCCCTATAAAATTAACCCAAATGGTTGTGATGGTGTCACATTTGAATAGCCTGCAACATCCAGCATTTTCTTTAGGTGAACCACAGAATCCATCACATTGGAGGATGGGATTCCTGACATCTGTTTTCACACTTAGATGTGCAGGAGATTTTTCTCGCCATCAGTATGGACTTCTCCATTAAGGCTGAGCATCATCCCTGTCACATTACCCCTTAGCCTTTTTATGGGAGTGATCCTGCAAAATGACAGCTGTCACTGAAGCTGGCATTGAGAGGGATGGCCACAGGAAGGATGAGTGGTGTGTGATGAAAAATATGTGTCACTGCAACAGGGCAGATTGTTTGACACCTTTTACTGCCAAAGTAGCTCTCCAAGCCCCGCAGCTACCTTCCCCACCTGCAGCCATTCCTTTTTATCAGGCAAATGAGGGTTTGACTGTTTTTCTGATGGTTCACCATTATGGGAACTTTCACACCCAGAGCAATTTTGTGGTCAGAGCACTAGGCTAATAAGCCGAAAATTAAGTTAAGTTGTGGCTTTGGAATAGATACCTACATGCCTATGAGCCAGCTCCCCTTCTAGAAAATGAACATATTAATACTTTCTTACTCTATTGATTGTCTTCTGTGCTTATGCCAGGAGATCTCTGCCAGGATGGTCTTTGGTTGCAGAGTAATTGAGAGGAGGACTCTGAGTTTTGTCAGCCCCTGTGGCCATTACTGTGCCTCTTTCCTCCCTCTGTGCCAGCCCTTACAGCCCAGCAGGTGAATTCCTCTACATCACGATAACAAAAATTAGGTATTCCCTAAGATAAGGTCTGAAGGCCCATCAGCATTTTGGTTTCGAGAGGTGACTGCAGTTGCTGCTTCTGCTATGGGACAGAGCTTCTGACCAGCCCAGAAATGTACTTCTGTTTCATTTGTGGATTAAAATGTGTTAGATGGCTAAAAATGGAAGGATGTGTTCAGTGCTAGGCACAAGGAAGGGACAAAGGGTCAGCCATGGTGACGGCCAGGTGCCGACAGTGTGACAGCCCCTACACAGAAGAGCTTTTTTTGTACAAGGATCTCATGTATATTCAACACACACAAAACACAGTCAGTAGATCACCTTGAGAAACAAAAACTTCCCTTCCTCAGAACTCTGAGACAGCAAATGCACTCTGCCTATAATTTTATTAACCACTGTAGATACTATTTCTCATGTAAATTGACATATGTTGAGTTACTCTGCCCATCCTGTTCCTCACAATGCTGTTAATGATTCAGTACAAAATGTACATGCAGAGTACAATGAAATGAACAGGCAGGGCAGAGTAAAAGCCAAATGCAGGTAACAATTAACTGTGGATGAAGAGCCATTATGATCACTGCCTAATGACTTGCAGACACCACACTCTATTCAATACCTGATTATTTCCCTCTTTAATTCATCCCACTTCTGATCCCCTACTACCTTTTTTTTTTTTTTTTTTTTTTAGCTTTTGTGAATAACAGAGTAGTAAATCTCAGCTCTAAGAGGTGGAATCTGAAGAAACTCACCTATGTGCCTTTTCTGTCTGTCTGCTGGTGGAAGCTCTTACAACAAGTCTGAGTTCAGGCACTGAGGAATGAGCAGTTGATAATAAAAAAAGTTTACATCAGTCATAACCTACAAGGAAAGATAGGACAAACCGTGATTGCTTAGCATAAGGATGAGGAGGCAGAGTGGAAATAGGCAATTGGCCTTTGAATATGTAAAAGGCTGCGGTGGAAAAGCAGGGAATGGTCTGTTCTCTATGTCCAGAGAGCAGCACAAACAGTAATGGTTTCTGAATTAATTTTAACCATTAGGAAACATTTTCAGCAGCAAAATCAGGAGGCAATGAGGTGGTTTTGCTGAGCAGACTGGGATACCTGCAGTACTGGACACCTTCAGAAAGTCTACGCAACTACCCAACATTATGGAACAGCCTTGAAGTGTGAAGACAGAATTTTTAAAGTCCCTTGCAGAGCAGTTATGATGCCAAAACCCGAGGCATTGGTTAGACAAATGGATTTCTAATATCTTTGCCCCTTTTCCCCCTATAATTTTTAAATGGAAGATGGCAGAATCCATGCCCTTGGATTGACAATTCTTATCAGAGGAGGAAAAAAAACAGCAGCAGAAGGATTACTTGTGCACCACAGTTTGCCAGACCAGGTTACAAAAGACAAAATTCATAAATCACTATAGGAACTCAAAAGTTACTGAATCTGAAGAGGAGATGAAGCCTGCCATTAAGTCCTTGTCTTATCAAATTGTTGAGCAAGAATGCAATCCTGCAGTTCAGCAAGGAACTTGTGCACTTGGTATGTACTCCACTGTGAAAGCAAATGTGTTTGTACACTCTAATTTTCAGGCTTTTTTAGTGGTGATAATGGTGTAATACTGAATGCAGAGTGGAAACCCCACTGTCCAAAAAAGCATTTGTTCTCATTCAAAAGCAAAAGTTTGTTTAGCCATCCTTACAACGATGGAGGTGCCATTCAGAATAGATCTATAAACACATTTTAGTAGCAAAACTCATCCCTGAGTTATTAACTATATGCATTTTCAATTGTGACCATCTTAAGATTAGAGACAAAATGCTATTTCTTCCGATTTTTGAGATACTGGCAAACGTAACAAATCGTTTGCATGTCTACATTCACTACATGTCTGGTTACACAAAATTAAAACTGCACGACCTATGCAGGTAAGATATGTCATTTATAGTGAACTGCATATTTTTAAAACCTTGCATAGACAGGAAGCACGGAGATCAATGATCATTAGCTGTAAAAAAATCACAGGTCTTTTGAAGATGTAAGCATTAAAATGTCACAGGCTTCTGAGCAACAGTATATGAGCATTTACAATCACAACACACACTTGATGATAATTTTTTATTAAAATAATGGTGGCTTGGTATTCTCATCCGTGTCTTACTTATTTTTCATGTGCGCAGATAGAAGTCCAAATATTGTTATGTCATTGGGAAGATGACATTGTTGTCCTGAAATTACATTTATTATCACTAATGCTGCTTGAGGACATGGGCCAAACAATAGTGGGTTTCTGTGGTCCTTAATGAAGGACATTTCCTGAGCTATAGGCAGAATTTGCTCCATGTCAAAAATTGTTATATATTACATGACAGTGGCAGCAGTAACTGCTTGTGATCATATCCCCTGAGTAGGTAACACTACACTGTGCTTTGTACAGCTAACTTGTAAACATTCCTGGGGAGGGGGATTCCTCTTGAGAGTCAGCTTTGTAACGGAGAACATTGCTAACCTTGGCCTTGTTGGGACTTTAAACCCCTTCCAATTCCCTCTTCCTGCAGTTCCCATGTCAAAGTACAAAGTACAAGCTTTCTGCTGAAATAATTCAATCCATGAATTGCATTCGCTTTACCTACACCAGAAATTCCTGAGCAAACTTCAGATGTCAGCTGACAGCATTCCTTGTGTCCACTCGTGGACTGGACACACTCGCCTTTTTCTCATCTTTCCCCCAACACAGCCTTTGCAAGGACTTCACACACAGAGTGTCCCCAGCGCTGCATGTCTGAGGTCCTAAATACCCCAAAGCCTCCCAGTCCCTGGGAGCTGCTCCGTGCAAGTTAAATTGATTTCAGCACTCCTCAAAGCTGGCTTTGCGATTAAAGACCTGAAACACCAATTCCAGACTTCTAAACTTGACCTAAACTTGGCTGCTCCTCTCTGCTGTTTCCCAAGGTGTTGGGCACACACAACACTGCCGTCACAGTGGAGTTTCACCCCTGCCCTTTGCAGAGCAAAGAGGAAGCACAAGGATAAAATAATGCACTTGGATGCCACTTTTGCAGGATGATGGCATTCCCTGTGCCTGGGCTGTGCTGTTATCCCGGGAAGCAGAGCCTGGATGCCAGATGCTGGCCCAAGTTCAGGTGCACACAGGCCTGTGGAGCCCTGGCCGCTGCCAGCACTGCCACCACAGCCCCGGGAGGGCTGTCAGAGAAACACAGAGCTCGGGGGGAACGGAACTCCCCAGAAACCCAAAATGAAGGGCAAGTGTAAGGACTGTCTGAGTCCCGCGATTCCTATTCTTTTACTAATGCGCTTCGCGCTGTTCTCTTTATAAATTACTGAATTATCCTTAGGAACAAAAGGTATTAGGGTCCTGCAAGCTTCTCTCAGTTTGTGGTAGGACTAATTCATTAATGTGGCTCCAACAGGAATGTGTGCAATGTTCTTTCTAATTGGACATGACTGGTCAAGAATGACTCGGCCTCCATCCAGATCACACTGTCACTTATGCTGTATAATAAGCTACTACTACTGGCCCATGAATCAATTTTTAAACAATCTCCAGTAATGAACTTGGACGGCCCATTGTTGTTGACAAAGAAATGCACAGTCCTGCTATTGTCAAGGGGCTCAATTATGGGTTCTTGCTGATAAAATAGAGGAGGGGGGAAAAGGGGGGGCGGCCCACGGACAGTAGTGACAGACTGAAAGAAGTGTTTCATCTCTGGGGTCCTTACCGAGGATGACAAGCCAAAAGGTCAGTTTCATAGAGGTTTAACTTGAAATGTCTGAGGACAAAAAAGGCATCTAGAATCATTAGGAAATGTGAAGTTTGACTCGCACCATTGGAAATCCTTAATATATTATTTTAACTGTAGAACTGACAAACTCTTTGCCCACTGGGTGGGAAAGAGAGGTTAAGGGAAGTAAAAGCTTTATATTTCTCCAGTGGGGAGGAATAAAAAGGTTAATTTTAGTAACTCTGGGAAGAGTCTGTGAGGAAACTGTCAATTTTTCAGCCCATTTGCCATTGTCCCGAGCCAGCGGAGTCAACACGGGTAGCGGCAGAGGCTGCTGCCGGCGCTGGCTGCTGGACGCCGGGCTCCCAGCGCTTTCCCCTCAAATAACCTCCCCAGTCACCGAAATGTCAGGGCTCTGCCCAGTTCCCCCTGCCTGAACCAGCCTCATCAGCACGGCAGCGCTGCTCCAGCGCTGCGCACTTTGTTCGGAATTACTCGCACGTTGCCGGGATTCCCTGAGCCCGGCGGCATAAAGGGAAGAAATATCTCTGCAGCGGTTCTTAGCAGCTGGGTCTGGCGGGGAAGAAGATGTGCTTGGAATGCTCTTCCTAGCTGAACAACACCTTTCAAAGCAAGTTCCTTGTCATGCCCATGTGGGGCCACAGTTGCCAACCCTTTTTTTAAGGCTTTAAAAACACCATGCGAAGTCAGGGAATTGATTCCAGGTTTCTTCCTGCTGTAATCCCATAGAAGAGTGCCCACCCAAATTTGAAAAAAGAACAAGCAGGGTGAAAATGTCCGAGTGAACCTGTTCAGTGGGCCTGTGATTAAAAACCTTCTCCCCTTCCTGATGATTTCATCACAGAGATGGAGGAGGGCATAGGGGGGCCCACCCCAGGCACCTCTGCTGTGTATTTCCCAGGAGGAAGAGTCACTTCTCCATCTGGGTAAGACACCTTGTGTCCATTCCCCAGCCACAAAGCAGGACATCCTCAGTGGTTTCTGAAGGCCAGCCTCGAGCAAGACCAGTGGGTGGGCTGCACTGAGGAGGGGTCCAGCAGGGAAGTGGGGAATTAAGCACGTGCAGGGAGCAGGCATGAATCTGGACATGCAAGGCTGACACCTGCTCAAAGGTGGAGCCTGAGCCACACCTGGGGCTTGTCCAGCACATCAGCTCTTCTCACAGGATAGCTCTTCCAAAGCCCTTCAGAAGAGAGGGGAAGGAAGGTGAGAACACTGAGCTCCACACACCCCAGCACCAGCTTGAGCCACAGGAAGAGGCTCCAGGAGCACACCTGGCAGCACACAGGGAGTGTGGAGTACCGTGTCCAGGAACTTCATGAAACAATCCCACATGGAAGCATGTCATTTGGCACTGTAAAGCTTCTTCTGGGACAAATCTGGGGGGACTGTCAGCAGAGGAAGGTTCTGGGTGCAGGGCAGTAATAAACACAAGCTGCCACTGTTGGGATATGTCCTTAGGACAAGATCCTGTCTGGTGGCACTCCTTCACTGCACTGCTGAAATAGCTTGCAGGTGACTCCCAAATTTCTCAGGGAAAGAAAGGAAAGCTTCCCCTCCTGATTTTCCCAAGTGGCAAGAAACTCTCCAGAAGGTGCCCTCCTGTGAATATATCTGGACCTGTGGTGCTAATGGTTTGTGATTCACCAGGCAGAAATGCATCTCTGCATCCAAGAACTGGGCTCTGTTTTTTCCATCGCTCCCTGGGACAGAGCAACAAGCAGAAGGAAGGGACTTGAGCCCAACTAGAGAGAAAAGGGCTGTGCAGTGAAGAGTCACAGGCACGGGGGTATGAGGACTGGCTTTCCACCCAGGATATTGGCCCACAGCTCCTTTCAGCCGGCAGAGAGCTGAAGACAGCCCTTGTGCCTCCTGACAGCATTTTGAGACACCCTCATGCCCTGGGCAAGTCACACTGCAGCAACCCTGGAGCAGGGGACAGAGCCAGGTGTCCCAGCAGAGGTAATTCCCACATCAGCCAAGGTCTCTGTAGGGGCTGAGTGAAGGAGAAAGGTCTTGGGAGCTGGAGCTATTTGGGCACTGGCTGAAAACCCTCTACTTACAGAGCCAGAGACTGCAGGGGCCGTATTCGGTGCCTGTCTCAAGTCTGGGCGACCCCGTCTGTTCCCATTAGGAGGCCCAGGCGGTAAATTGGGCCCTGAATATATAATTAAGCAAAGGGCACCATCCTGAAGCCAAGGTTCACACTGATTTGTTGTGGCTGGGGTGGGAACAGCCCTTTGCAAATCAGTCGCAGGATGTTGCTCCTAGTCAGCTGGAAACTCGGTAGCTCAGCTCCATAAAAGCTGGATCTAACGCTTCAGCTCCCCAGCTGGTTTCAGCATCCTGACCAGCACGCAATCCTGTGGCTTGCTTTTCTGCACGACAGTCTGGAAACCTTCCTTGAGAGCCTCTTGTTTGCTGGCTGCCAGGATTTGCCATGCAGATTCTTGCCAAAGGGATAATATAAACAAAGCATAATGTCAAGTTTCCCACACAAGTAAGATGATCTATTAGCACTGCACTTTGTACTAATTATTGCACAGTGGGTGGGGGCTTGTGAAAGGAGATTTATGCATTCAGCTAGCCTCACTTTTATTATTTGTAAGTACTTTTTGGCAAGGAATGAGCGAGATATGTATTTTATTGTTACACTGTTGCAAACATCCTAATCTTCCGCACTCATTAAAACCTCATAACAAATAGTAAGAATGATATATTGCAGCCACAACGAGCATCTCATTCATCCCCAGGTGGGGGGAGGGGGGCGAGACACGGGAGAGGAAGGACAGGGCAAATGGGAATGTGGTTTTTTGGACCATGGTCATGTTCGCATCACATGGAGAACCCAGGTACCTGAAGGGAGGAAATAAGGGGATGGGTGAGGAAAGGCTGCTGGGACACCAGGGCCGATGGGGAGCTCTGAGGTGAGGTATCAGCGTGGAAGAAGAATGCTGCTGCCTCAGAGTGTGGGTCAACACTCCCAGAAAGCAAAATCCCCTCCTGGCATGAAGCAGTTAAGTTATATATCCACTCTGGGGAGTCACATTGCTATCCAGGAGCAGCCAGGCTTGCAAGACTTGTCCCCATGTGTCAGGTACTGGCGTAAGGAAGAGTCTGGGGCACTCAGGAAAGGCATCTCAGAGTATTTCTGCACTGCCTGGACCAGCAAAAAGGACCCCAGAATTTGCACGGTGTCTCAGGTTGTCCTGAGAAATTCACTGCTGGGTGCTGTACCCATGGGGTTGATGTTGGGTAAAAGCCAAACTTTTTCTGATGTTTTAGGGGAAAAAAGTTCAGTGGAAAATGTTGTCACAGGTTAAAGGGCTCTGATGGTACTTCCAGGGCACCACAATGGTTGTAAGGCTTTTTTTTTAACAGAAATCCTCAGGAAAAGCACAGAAAAGATGACCCAGGGTCATACATGCACTCTTGGCACATTGGAAAAGATTGCAGGAAGAGGTGAACAGAGAGATGACAGGAAACCCAGTGAGACACAGTCCTACCTGCTCCTACCCAGATCTGCACACCACAGAGCCATCCCCACCCTGGCTGTGCTCGCCTGGGTGTGATGAGAGCTGAGGTGCTCTGCTTCAGAGCTGGTGATGTTTTCCCACCTAATCAGAGCCTTCCTTGCTCCATTGTTGAGTCACCTGTAAGGGCTGGGTTAAGAAAAGGACTTTCATTCTTTTCGTCCATCTTCATTTGGGCTCAATGGTCCTAATGGGTTCCTTCCCACCCTGCATATTCTATTTTATGATTCTGTGACGCATCATTTGTCCCACCCTGAATATTGTATTTCAAATAATGTAGTCAGGGCTTGCCACGAACCCCATGCTGCTGATCTTCCCCCACATCAGAGCCTGTTCAGTTGTCCTTTCTGTCTCCATCTGCTTCTTCCAAAATATCACTCTTGTTCTGTCTCTTTCTAGCCTTGCATAAGTTTCATCACTGAACTGACCTCTGGTCACAAGGGAGGAGACTGTGACCCATTGGCCACCTCTGAGTGTCAGCACCAGCCTGGGGCAGGGTCAGTGTGGAGCAGAGCTGGACAGAAATCTCAGACACTGTTTCCAGCACAGCTTTGGAGTGGCCATGTGTGTGAGACAGCCAGCTCGCCTTTCTCTAGGTGCCTCCAGGAAGGGGCTGAGAATTACAGGGATTTTTTATCCCTTCAAGCTCAAAAGTCTTGGCATTGTCTTTCTTCTTCAGTTTCAGGTAAATAAAGTTTTGGGACTGGTCAAAAACTACAACACAGAAGTTTTGAAATATTTGGGAATGTCTCCTGCATTGTCTCTTCCCCACATTTGTCTGAGTTTTCCAGCTGTTGTTGGCTTACCCCCAGATGTTGCTAGGGGAATGAGAAAAAATACAGGTAAGATGGAAAGGAAGAGAAATTGTTGAATTTAAGAAATTGTAGATATTGGCTGGACCTTCAGCCTATACAAAATGTCAAAGTAAAGTACATTTTGCCAAGAACATTTTGGCGGTTTTTGTTTGAATTTTTTTTTTATAAAGATGTCCCTTCTAATCCTAAAGGTTTCATTCCCCCTTGCTCTGGCTAAGCTCTGTTACTGCAGTGGCACCATGCTCCCAGGGGACCAGGAAGGCATGTCCCCACGTGGGAACAGAATAATCACACACCCTTGGCCTTTGCCCTCCCATGGATATAGGAGGTGGAAGAGTGTCCTGCTCTGCTCCACCATCTGGAAGCATGGACAGATTGTTCATTACGCTGGAGCCATGACATGGCTAATATAAATGCTGGGGATTAGGTCCTTCTGCGTTGGATGCTCAGCTGGAAGAGCAGCACTGGGTGGAGAGGCTGATTTCCAATCTTGCCATCAGCATGTCCAATGAGGGATGTTCTGGAGAGAGTTCCTGGAGAAAGCCTGGCTCCTCTCTGGGGTAGGAAGCATAAATAAGGGCAAGAAACCTTGTGCCTGAGGCAGGGAAAATGAGGATTAAGGGAGTTGTCAGCGTAAGGTAACTCATCCCTCAGGCTTAAGCTGCCATAACAGAGAGCAAGAAATACACCCCACAAGGAAGGGCTTGACAGTGTCTGGGGAGCCGCTAGTGTGAGCTCAGAATTGCTCTGTTAAGGATCAATTTCTCCCAAATGCTGAATGAGGCACTGCTGAGGCTGATGCCACTGGTGGTGGCGCTGGACCATCCACAAGTCTGCCCCACCACCCCACCACGGTGTGAAACCCCAGCCGAACAACCTCACTTCCCTCCTCCCCATCACCAGCAGCCCCTCCAGCAGCTAAACCCTGCCTCGCACCTGCCCAGTCCCTTGCCCACCCTTGTTTAATTTTTTCATCTTTTCAGACCTTATCCTGATAAAAAACTTGAGCCAGAACTGGGAAACTCCCTCCTTCAGCTGGTGTCTGCTGTAGTCTGGGATCACTTTTGTTCTCACCTTCCTCCCCATCCATCTCCATTGCAGTGCAGACTCTTATCCCATCCCTTCTCCCACCTCCCCCAGCACTCTGCGCTCACTCTCCCTCTGCACAGGCTCACCCTGAACAAACCTCTTTTGTCGGGCCACCCCACACAACAAGAAAATTAGCATAATTTGGGCATGTTGAGGCCACCACAGCAGCTACAAGCCATGACTACCGTGCATGTGGTTAGCACAGGCTGCAACATCAAACAGCGTGTTTACAACAGATGTAATCCCTAATGCTACAACAGGTGTATAACAGTCAATACCGGCATTGTAGCGATCAAATAACTCCATGGCACGTTCACATTGATCCGGTATTAATCCAGCCCCCTCGGGGCCTTGGGTTATGATTTATATGACTCGCTGGGAGGTTTCGGCACCTCTCTGGCACAGCACCAAACTGCAGGCAGGGATCGGCGTGTAATTTACCTTTGCAGTGAGAGCTTTTGGAATCCACGCTCTTCGCAAGCCAGGTCTGACAATGGCACTTTGAAAAGGAGGGCTTGCTGCAGCACGCAGGGGCACGTTTCTCTCAAAGGGTGATTCATGCGCTGCAGCTCCAGCCACTGTCCTGGTTTTACATGCTCCAGTGATGATGAATTAAAGCAGCAACAGGAGCACAGCCCACATCAGCTCTCACAGGCTCCTGCCCGCACGCTGAATTTCCTCTGCATCCCTTTATACATCAGCCCAAAGCATTTACCTTAGCGAGGAGGAATACAGGAGAGCATGGGATGAAAGCATACCGAGGGCAGGGAGCTTCTGAACGGGAATCAAAGGAAAATCCCAAAGCAGCACATCCAAAACCAATGGAAATACTTTTCCACCCAGGCCCTGGTTAAATTTTTTTTTATTTGGGACCGGAAAAGGGGTGAGATTCAAGAGAATGAGGACTGTTCTGAGGGATAACAAGAACATCTGCACCCACCTAAGACACGGGATGCTCACCCAGGGCAGGAGCAGGAGCCTGGCTCGTGGCTCTGCTCCTGCCAGACAGGAGTCAGCCCACCTTTGACTACTCCAGGGTCCTCATTTAGAAACTCATCACACACCTAATTTTAGTTTGCACCTCTACAGGCAATTTGCAGGCAAAACACCAGCAATCAAATGTGCACAGATATTAAATTAGAAGCTGTCTTTTAATAACGAGGGCAAAATGCACTGCTGAAGGAGCGTGGAAAGGAAGCTGGGGTTGTGCGTGCTGCAATCCAACAAACGAGCTTCGCTTGCAGTGGTGGCAAGCTGGTAACTTTCATGAGTATTAAATGCAATTAAAGAAACAAACACTCTCCATCATTCCCCAGAGTGAGAGATATTATCAGTTGTGGCTTTGTATTTTTACATAATCACAGTTTAAAGGAACATTTTTCCATATGTGGAAATTCCCTGTTTTCTCCTCCAAACGCTAACAAAATCCTTGCCTCTGGCTGGCTCCACTCTCTTCATGGCTCTCTGTTATGGCACTCCTGCTTGCCCCAAGGCCCTGAGGAGAAGAGATGGGCCCAAAACAAACGCCAGGGGTGAACGTGCTGGAGAACCAGTCCTACACCCAAACAGCACACCTTCCCTCCGCTCGGGGTGCTTTTGAAAATTCCCCTCTTCCCCGTGTTGAAAAGGTTTTTGTGATCTCACAGCCCTCCTCTCTCAGGCATCCCACTCCAGCGACGTGATCAGGCAGCACGTCCCACCCATCCCCACGCGCCCATCACCCAGAATCCTCCCCGGGCAAATAGCACGAAGGGCACAGCTGACCCAGGAAGCTCTGCCTGTACCACTGGGGGGACACCTTGGGATCTGGATAACAGCACCTTCCTCCTCCGATCCACTCAAGGAGGCTGAGCTCAGCCTCGCTCCAACAGGTCACATATGGCGCTTTGGCTCGGAGCTCTGCTGCTCTCTGGGAGTTTCATCCTCTTAGCTCTTCAACCCAATGGCCAAATTATTTGCCCCCTTGCTGGGGAGAGGGGTCAGGAACAGCAGGCATGGAGGGAGGTTTGTGCCATGGGTGCGCTGCTCAGGACACCCTTGGGCATGAACACCTTTGCATGCCCAGGTTGTCTCACACACCCAACTAAAAGCGTCCACACGTGGATGTCCATGTGTCCATCTACTCCCCATTTCAGTCCAGCACAGCCACTATTCCTCACAGGCAAGGCAGATGTGCTCCTCCCACGTCTTCAATCCATTGGCCCCAGCAGCCTTTGCACCCGACGGTGATTTCTGGCTGGCTCGCACGGCCTTTGCTCGATTTGTTTGTTTGTTTGCCTGCCATGCACGCTGTTTGTGTGCTGTTTGCCTGCTGAGCTTTTCTCTGCCTGCATTCAGCCCATGGGCTGCCCTGCTCCGCTCTTGGACAGCATCTCACTCACTTGCAAGCCTGCAGAAGCTGTCTGGTTCTCCTGGCAAGTCCCCAGCACCACCAGGACCATTCCTAGGTGCTGAGATGAGGGTCTTGGGGCTCCCTGAGCTCCCCCACCACCGCACTGAAGCTCCAGTAGAGTTTCTCTAAGAGCTGTAACCTTGATGAGCAAACCTTGAAGCAACAAAGGCCTGCTTTTCTGGTGGCAGCAGGGAAAAGTCTGATGGCATCAGCACACTGACTGGGGGCACTTCATTGTGGTTATGCGGTTATGGATGTTGTCTAAACGGTCGTAGAATGGTTTGGATTGTAAGGGACCTAAAAAAATATCATCTCATTCCAAGGCCTCTGCCACAGGCAGGGATGCCACCACCAGATCAGGCTGCTCAGAGCCCCATCCAACCTGGCCTCGAACACTTCCAGGGATGGGTAATCCACCATTTCTCCGAGTAGGAGACCTAAAACCACATGGAAATCATCCAGGAATGTCTATCGATGCTGAGCCCATCTCAGGAGACATTTGGGACCGGACTTTGAAACCTGCATCCTCCGGATGCTCCAAACAGAACATCTCAAGACATGAGACAGCAGCCATGCGCTCAGGATCAGTTAATAAAACAGGGCAAGAATGAGAACAGTCCCAGCATCTCTCTGCCAAGCCACGCTGTGCCATACATAAAATTCCTTGGGGAGGGGCTAAGCTCTGTGTTGTACTGACTGACCCATGCTGTGCTTTCACACTCTTCTGCATGCACATTCCCAATTTTGCGTGAGACAGACAAGAAGACACCAAGGCTTTGAAGTTTTTTCTAAGACCAAGGCAGTTATTGCTGTTATTTTCCATCTGGCAGAACTTTGAGGACCTATGGCTCTTTCCAAGCTTGTTTGCTGGGAATGTTATCATATTAAAAACCATTCAGATATAAAACGTCACCACTCATGGGAAAATCTTGTTAACGCGAAGCCACCAGCGGAAGCTCTCCTTAAAAATTCCTTTCTGCTTGATAAAGGCTTTCCTTATCTAAACAGCGGTTTGGTGTCCTCCCCCTGTAGGCTGGGGTTGTGTCACGGAGTCAGGGAAGCCTCTTCCTCGAAGGCAGAAGAGGAAAGTCGAGATGAGCTGCCTTTCGTGGCGCTGTTTTGGTGGCTGGAGCCCGGAGGGTTCGTGTTCGTTATCCCTGCCAGGGGAACTGCCTGGGCTGCTCTGCCCAAGACCAGCTGCTGCTCTGGGGCTGGACCCCCTGGCCATGCACCCACCCATGTCCTGGAAGCAGCACCAGCCCCTCTGTGGGCAGCCAAACCCTTCCTCTCTCTCCTTCCTCTTTCTCTCCTCTTCTTCCTCACCCAAAATCAAACCAGCCTGGGTACTGATCATCTCTGATGCTCACACTCATCCAGCTGCACAGGGCTACAGATTGCTGCTGCTATTTGATTTTATTTCTAATCTCTTGTCATTTTTTTTTACCAAATCCCTTTAAGTCTCTTTTAAATAACTCCAGGACCATGAAGGGCTATTCCCCAGCTTTGTTTTTCTCCTAGTGCCCTGCCTTTTTCAAGCACCTTTAAATCCTCACCATTTTACCCTTTCTGCTCTTGTCAAACATTGCCTACAGCAAAAGTTTGTCTCCTCTCGACTCTGATGGGCACCTTTGCAGTGGAAGGATCTCTCTGGTTCCCTACATGAACCTGATGCTCCTTTACTTTCAGCTGCAAAGGATGACCATTTTCCTGGGCAGCTCCCACCTTTCCATGTGTGATGGAAATCTCAGGGCTTGCAGGTTGAGGCGAGCTGGTTCCCTCCTGGGAAGGAAAATGCCACTAAGACCAAGAAGAACCACCAAAACCAGGTGTCCAAGGTTTCCTAAACCAGCACCAGGTTCTAAGGGCCCATTCCAGGATATCTGGACCTCAAGTTCAAGCCTGGAGCTGGAGGTCCGGTAGCTTCCAAGGGAAGTAATTTTATAGGGTAGGAGAGTAGGGGTCCCAGGGCTTTTGGGGTCCCAGGGCTTTTAGGCTCCTGGCTTGCAGCAGAGGCTGAAAGTCCAGGGATAGGTTTACATCTCCACCCTCAGCCTGCATGCCTAGGCCTCTGTTTCTGGTCCATGAAAGCTTGCTGAAGGCCAGAGCTTCCTTGCAGAGGCTCTACCTGAGGATGAGCAATCCAGCGTGTTCCTGCAGTGCTCCACTCGCGGTGTCTTGGGGCTGCAGCCGCTGTGAGCCTGAGCCGGGGGCTGGAGGCACCAAATTAACCTGAATTCCCTGTGTGCACCTACAGGAACCTGCAGGAGCTGAGCCCAAGACCCTCACCCACCCTGCCCCATGTGAACCACTGCTCTTGAGGAGCCTCAGCTCACAGACGGGGCAGCTCCCACTGAATCCATTGAATTCCCATGGCTTGGGAATACCTGCTGTATTTTCTAACCCTTCCTCACTCCTCCTCTTCCTCTGCAAGGTAAGTCCTTGAGATACCTGAAGGATTCACGGCAGAGCATTGCTTGCATTTTTGAATCTGCAGTTCAGAGCCCTCAAAAGAGCCCTGCAGCCACTTAGCTCACGATGATGACTGATACCAAACACTGCTTCCTCTTCTTGCAAGCGAGTAAAAATAAACAACATCCTACTGTACCCACCTTTATCCAAGAAAGCACCGTAACCGGTATTTATAGATAAACAGAGATACATTGCCTGCTGAGGTCTGCTGCAATGAATTCAGACCTGAAGATTGAAAATCCAATTGTGTTTATAAATCAGCTGTGACATGCCAGTGTCATGTCATCAGCAGAAGGCAAAGGGCATGTTTACTACAAGCAAAGGCACACGCTACAGTCATATGCATAAGCAAGTTTCTGTGCAGACAGGTTATTTTTTGCATAGTGGTTTTTTGATTTTTACATGACTTAAGGATAATGCTCTAGGAGCCTTCCTTTTTTTCTTCGTGTAATTTTTTTATGGTAACATTGTTTTTTCCCCTTTTGTGATTGACTGGAGGTTTTGTTAGGTTTTGTTTCTTTTAATGTTCTGAAGAATGTTTGTGCTTTTTTTGGCACCTTATTACAGACCTCAAAAAACCTGACTAAAACCCTGGCTGCTTCTAAAGCTCCTGCCAAAGGAATTCATGCTTCTCTAAATTTGCTGTTCACATTTATCATTCCAACTGATATTTTAAATAATAAATATGGTTACTAAGAATAACTGTTTACCACCTCTGTCAGCTCCAGTCTTTTATTTGAACTCAGATCTCATCCTTGGGTTACCTGTTTGTCTTGAACAAAAATCAGCACTGTCTATAGACTCTGTGGGGACCCTCCTAGCAAGTTGTCTGCTGTCCTTAGGACGTGCAGCAATCAACAAGCCTGAAAGTTTGTGTGTCACAGCCTCCTACCTGTCTGAGATCCCGTAGGGGCCATGATTTACATGGCTAAGCCCAGGCTTTCCCAATCCCCAATCCCTCTCTGTATATCACTTAATTTTCCCTGATGCATCTTGTCTCCAGCTCCACAGCCAGGCTTTCACATCCATTCCCTTCTATCACACTAGCCAGGGGTATTTAGCTGGGTTTTTTTCCCCCTTTTTTCTCTTTCTTTTTTTTTTTTTTTTTTTTATCCTCTAGACCAGGTCCTCTTATTAGATATGCNATCCATTCCCTTCTATCCCCCTAGCCAGGGGTATTTAGCTGGGTTTTTTTTTCCCCCTTTTTTTTTTTTTTTTTTTTTTTTTTTTTTTATCCTCTAGACCAGGTCCTCTTATTAGATATGCCCTTTTCACTGACCCTGAATTATTGCTACCCATGGTCTTAGAAGAACAGTGCTGTTTGTTAGTCTAAGAGCACATGTGACTACCCTCTTCCTGGCCAACACCAGAGGTTGCACCAGAGATTTTCAGGCCAAAAACCAGGCATTTCAGCAAAAGCTACCGGCTCTGAATGTGATCCGTGAGGTCAGAAGAGGACAAAGGAATCATCGTCTATTTGAGGACCTGCCGGAAGACACTAATCAGAAAGACGTGCACAAATTTAGTGCGGAGCATGCAAGAGTTTCCCCGGGCAGAATCTAACCTCTGTCGGTGGCAAACATCCCATTCCCGCTGCAAAGGGGCTGCCAGCAGGAGCTGGGATTTTAATGCCCGGGATTTTTACTAGAGCCCGTCTGGAGCGAGCGGTGCCTGAGCGAGCCTGCCTGGCGGCGGCGGGAGCAGGACATTAATGGGGAAGGGCATCCCGGTCCATAGGGGTCTGGGCTGGAGGAAGGTTCCCAGCTCGGCAGCTCTTTAGGGTTTGCAACAATTTGCAGATTAGTGTTGGCACTTCCAAGGCTGGGCTGGCAGCGAGACCTTTAACCAAGACAGACAGATTCCCTGCTGTGGCACTGTTCAGCGGGCTTAAATGGAATAACGACGTCTCTCCAGCTTGGGTGATATTGGGTCAATCTTTTTCTGTTTCACTGTGTTTCCACCCCCCTCCCCATCCCCATGGCCGTGCTCCCCCCACCGCAGGTCACGGCACAGCCCCGGCTGTCGGGAGGGCTGCGCGCTGCCGCTCCTCTGCCTTTGTGCTTTGGGAGCTTGGGCAGGGGGGGATCATTTTTATAACTCTTTGTACCAACGCAAGCAGAGCTAATGGTAAAAGGCAATCAAATCTTCTGCTCCAAGGCATAAGCTGGTTGCCTGCGGGGTCAGGGAGGAATTTTGCCCTCCCTTCTCCCCTGGTTTGGAGGCAGCTCGGCATCAGCACAGCTTGGGCCTCACCCCAAAAAACTCCTGTTCATTTAACTCTTCCTTATTTTTGCTGAGAAAAATGACACAGGGAATGAAAGGTGCTTATGGAGTCCCCAGGGCAGGTCCCCATCAGCAGTACAGCAGTGAGGCTGGGGCAGCTGCTCTTGGCTTTGCTGGACCTGGGGCAAAGCATCAGGTTGCCTTTCCTCCAGGGGGTTTTGACTATCTCCCTCTGATGTGTTCTCTCTCCATGGCACAGTGGGAGTTTTGTGCCTTTAAGTCCTTTCTTTTCAACTCCAAATCCCTATGGGTGCTGGCTCTACTCAGACTAAACATTTACGTGTGCCCGCAGGGTGGAAGCCTTGGGGTGGGAGATACCCCCACCACCACCCTGGCACCCCAGCCTGACCCCCTTCCCTGGGGAGCAGCTTGCATCAGCTTGGGTCAAGGCAATCCAGCGAGACACACGGCAAAAATGCAAGCAGGCACAAGCAGAGAAACAACCGTTGGGAAGGCAGGAGTTCAGAGGTAAGCCGGCTGTCCTCGGGTAACAAACTCTGGGCCACCCACATCAGAGCACCAACCTCAGCTCCCTCCCAGCAGAAATGACCAGGGGCAAATCTCAAAGGCAGAGCCAACGCACAAGACACACACACACACACACCCCTATCGGCACGGCCTCAGCATCAAAGGCATCGTGGCCTCTTCTCCCGAATCTGGCTGTGCCGGGGAGGATGAAGGTGCAGGGTGGCTTTGCTCAGGCCCCCTCCTGGTTCTCAGCATGCCCCCTTTACCTCCCAGACCCATGGAAGGGTGAACCGACTTTCCCTCCCTCCCACAAGAAAGAAAACACGCACTCGCCAAAAAAAAAAAAGGACTGGAAATTTTTTTTTTCTCCTCTTGTGTTCCGAAACCAATAATTAAATTTAAAAAATAACCCAACAATAATTAACCCAAATTAAGTGTGAGGTCTAAGCTACCGGCAGAAGTTTGATTTGAAAAGAGCAAAGCAAGCAGTTCTGGTTGAGAGCTCTGATAGTTTGTCTGGTACAGATGGTTAGAGAGGCAGAGCGAGGGAAGGAGGGAGGGAAAGTGGGTGAGAAGACACGGCTAATGCAGGGTGTGAGCCACAGATTGCAAGAGACCCTCTGGAGGTGGCATGTGGGTTACAGCAGCACTTTTGTCCTCTCAGTTTGCACCAAGGGAGTATTTGGGTGGCTGTGGCTGAGTGGCTGTGACTGCACTCTACCGTCTCCAGCATGCTCAAAACCTTGCCCAAAACAAGGCAGCCTTGGCCCCAAATCAGAGAGCTCTCAGACCGAGAGGGGCAGGGAGAAATGCTCATGGGTGTGATTGCACCATCCGTCCCTGCTAAGCATCTTTTTGAGGCATCCTCTTCTCCAGGGTGAAAATCCCGCTCTCCCTTCCCAATCCTGCCCATCTGCCCTGCTACCCTCCTCGGGAAAATTTGGTGCCTTCCTGGCCACTATCAAGGGTCCTGCCAACACAGGGGACAGCTGTGTCCTCCCGTGCTACAGCCTCCAGCTCGTCCCTCTGGCGTGGGGGAGCTCTTGTGTCACTGGAGCCACATCTGTGTCTCCCTCAAGGTACAGTCAGAGGGGCTTGTGATGCTACCCCCCAAAATGCATCACTGGGCTCCAATACCTTCCCCCAAGGGATAAAACCCCACAGTCTGTCCCTGAGGCCAACCTTTATGAATCTCTGAATTGTTTTCTTTCTTTTTTAACTGGGTCTCTTTGTCCACCCCGTATCCTGTATCCCGCATATAGGAAGATGGAGGATTGAAAAGTGCCCTTTCCCCGCAAGGCAAAAAGACACCCTCGGGTGTCTTCCACTGTACAGTCACAGACCTGCAGCATCCAGCGTCCCATTCTCTTGGGATTTCAGCTCTTGGGGGTGACCCAAAGAAGTGACCGGGTATTTTGGGCTCCCCTGTGGGGCGGGGGCAGCAAGCTGGCTCGGACCAGCCATCTG
>VZRL01002039.1:534393-612016 GCA_013397895.1 Origma solitaria
CTCGGCCGGGGGAGCCGCGGCACGGCGCAGCGTGCCCAGGGCTGGTAGGGCTGAGCCGAGAGAGAGAGAGACATCAAAGTCTGCCCTGGAATGTGTGCGGCTGTGCCGCGCTGCGAGAGAGATACGGAGCCAGGGATCATGAAAGAGATACTGCGATGCTTATCGCCCCATCAAATCAAGGGGAAGCTGAGCGGCAGGCTTGCCAACAATACCTGTTATTGTTCCTCCCCTGTGCGGCACTTTATTAAGCGCTGTGATCATTTCAATATTCATGCATCTCCGCAGCCATTCCACCCCCCCACACCCCCCAACTCCTCCTCCTCTGTGCTTTTCAACATATTCCACGTTGGAAAGTGCCTTTCTTGCATTTCCTGGGAGCTCGCTTTCCCTGCGGGCAGCAGGTGTTTCAGTCCGCAGTACCCAGGCACCGTCCCTGCCGCACCGGGAAAAGGGGATTTTCCCGTGGTCTTCTGCTACGCTCTCCCCCCACCTCCTTCCAGCCACCACCGCCCCCTTTTCCTTAAAGTAAAAGCTAATTAAGCACCACCCTGCTCAAATGATGGCATTGTTTCACTATCAGTGCAAGAGGGAAGCTTGAGGTCCTTGTCCAGGCGGTGCTCCCACTCCCGTGGGGTGTGCGCTCCCGGGAAATGCCCTCCATCTCCAGGGGCTCCAGAGTGGTCCGAGGGTGTCCCTGCACGGATGCTGAAGGCAGATGTTGACACTGGTTGTGTGTGGGTTGGTTTGTACCAGGCAGCCTCGGGATGAGCAGTCCAGGTGCAGCAGGAAGATTCCCTTTCCCATCCTTCGCAGGCTCTCCAAACTTCGTTTCTCAGCTCAAAGAATAAAACTGACTGTGGGGTGGGTCGAAGTGTGGGTACCCCAGAAATAATAAAATTACAGAATGGTTTAGATTGTTAGGAGCCTCAAAGATCATTTAGTTCCAATCCTCCTGTCATGGGCAGCGACGTCTTCCACTAGAGCGGATCAGTCAAAGCCCCATCCAACCTGGCCTTGAACACTTCCAGGGATGGGACATCCCCAGCTTTGCTGGGCAGCCTGTGCCAGGGCCTCACCACCCTCCCAGAAAAGAATTTCTTCCTACTCTTGGATCTAAACCTGCCCCCTGTCAGTTTGAAGCCATTTCTCCTTGCCCTGTAACTACATGCTCTTATAAAACATCCTTACCCATCTCTCTGGTAGCCCTTTAGACACTGGAAGGTGCTAGAAGGTCTCCCTGAAGCTTCCCCAGCATGAACAATTCCAGCTCTCCCAGCCTGTCCCCACAGCAGAGGTGCTCCAGCCCTCTGAGAATTTCTGTGGACTTACTTCAACAGGTCCATGTCCTTCTGATGTTGGGGACTCCAGAGTTAACCTTGTCCCACTGCTCCTCACCACCAGGACAGGCCAAACCCCAGCCAAACCATCATCTCAGAACCAGCCAAAAATCTGTGCTCATCATCTCCATCCTCTTCCCCATCCCTGGACCAGCGGCAGCTTGTCACGGCATCTTTCCTGCGGATAGTGACCATCGTGCTCCACACAACAGGTTCAAGGGGCAGGATGTTTATTCAGGGATTACAGCCCCAAGAAATACCTACGACATGGAGATTTATTTTGTGGCGTCCCATCCGTTCTGGGCTGGGCAGTGTTTTCCCAGGGGTGGAGGTGCCTGTCACCGGATCCCTGGGAACAGCAGCATGATCCACAGGCTGTAAGTCCTTGAGAAAACAGCAAATCTGGGAGTTGTTTCATGGGCAAATACTGTAAAAATCTCCTTCAAATGGCTGTTTAAGGGATTAGCTGCAGATAAGGGAGGAGAAGTGCTGCAGCCGGCAGGCAAAGGCTGCCGCTGGGGACATCAGGGGTAATTTGAAGAAGAAGCTCCAAGCCTGATCCTGTTCTGCTTCACCACTCTCCTGGAGCCTCCCTCCTGCCTCAGTTGTGATCCACCACAAAAAATGGGGCCACATATTGATGCACTCTCCCCAGAGACCGCACCCCACCAGAACTGGTGACAGGGAGAGGGACACTTCAGCAGAAAGCAAAGCCCAGCAGAAGCAGCACCTCCACCTGGGTTCCAGTTCCTCACAGAGCCCATCGCTTGGCCCAAGGTTTACTTTCATTTTGAGGCACCTAAATTAATTTTTAAACTCTTTCCTCAGTTAACTGAGTGTTTTCACTTGTAAATGAGATGGGGAAAAGGTACCTCTGAAATCATTAGAGTGAAATTAAAATTTAAAAAAAGGTATGGTGGGATAATTGCCCAAATTCCCCCAAGTAACTTGGGATGCCTTCCAAACCCAGCTTTTTGGTTACCATATTTGAGTAAAACCTTTCCCTGTTTGGAGTGTTCTGAGCACCTGTGGTGAAGGGTAGTGGGATAATCAGAGCCCAGCGGTGGCGATGGAGGTGTGCAGAGGGACCAGGAATTTCCAGGGCACAGGTGAGGGGACAGCAGAACCTGTCTGGGCCAGGAGAAAATGGCCATGTACCACACTCCAGGGACAGGCTCAGTGTAATCCATCCCAAAACCCGACAGAACTTCGAGGTGGGTCAGTTTTTGGTGCAGGGAAAATGTCCCACTCGTGCCTGTCCAGAAAAGCCCCTGTCCAGCGGCTGTTCCGAGCCCATCCCAGCACAGAGCAGGGTGCAGGATGCAGCCCCAGCTCCCCCAGCTGCAGCTGAGGTATGCACAGCTGGGGCTCCCTGGCAGGGCTCTGCACTGCCGTGGAGTTCCCCCGAGTTCAAAGCTCTGCTGCTGACTTTGTACCCCGCTGGAAGACACTTCCCCTCGCCGCCTTCCGGGTGAGATTTCATAGCTGCAGGAGAGAGGCCTTTTCATCATTTAGCCTCAGCCTTTCTTTTCTCTCTCTCCCCCCACCCCTCATTTTCTTTTTTTGGTAACAATATCCTATACAGAAAGGAAACAAACAATTTACCTGCTGGGTCTCCGGGCTGAGGCAGCCTCACCCACACGCAGCAGCCCTTGATCCCCAAAGCGCCGTATCCCCTGCACCATCCCACGGGCACGGCAGATCCCGCGGGGGCAGAGAGGGCGTTCTGCAGCTGTGTGGAGCCCCCTGAGCCCCACAGCAGAGCTCAGGGTCAGGAGGGGACATCTCTGCTGGGGCAGAGGGGTTCAACCCAGGGCTTGGCTCAAGGGTCGGGGATCCGCGCAGCTGCTGTGCAAACACACCCCTGCTTTGTTCTCCCTCTCACACTTGGGAGCATGCAGGTTATTGGATCTTTTTTCCTCAGAAGGGAGCATGAGTGATGCTGGGGTAGCTGGGCATGCCTGTGACAGTCACACCTCGTCCTTGGTTGCAAAGGGACTGCCCTTAAAGGACACCAGCGGGTGCTCAGTGCCCTGCATCCTCCTGCCCTCCCCATGCATCAGAAAAGGCCACCTGAAAGGCACAAGCGTCTGAATCACTGTGTCCCTCCTAGTAACTCTCTTAAAATTGCCACTAAAGCCAGGCACAGCCACCAGGGAGAGGAGGGACGCTCAGGAGCCCTCACACTCCAGCGGAGGTCACGCATGGAGCTTCAGGAGAGCTCTCAGGGATGTTCCATAAGCCACCATGAAGGGTTTGAGTCAGGGCACAACTGAGATCGGCAGGCAAAGCCGAGGCCTTGGAGCAGGGAAGACAACAGGAGAGCGATGTTTTGCCCCTAACACAGAATTATAGAACCATTTAAGTTGGAAAAGAGCTTTGAGATCATTGGGTGCAATCATTAACCAGCACTGCCAAGGCCACCACTAAACTGTGTCCCCAAGTGCCACATCTACACACCACTTACATCCCTCCAGGAATGATGACTCCACCACTGCCCTGGGCAGCCAGTTACAATGCTTCACAACCCTTGGAAGAAATTTTTCCGAATATCCAACCTAAACCTCCCCTGACACAACTTGAGGCCATTTCCTCTTGTCCTCTGATGCAAAATACCGGATTATTCCCATATCCTCCATGCCCAGCACCCCACAGGGCAGGTGGGCTTGGTTGGGTTGGGGTCTCTGCTAGCTGGGCTTAGCTGTGCTGGGAGGCTGAAGATGTCCCAGCCACAGCACAAGTCCCAGAGGTGGGAATGAGGTGGAGGCATGAGATAGAGAAGAGAATCCATGCAAGCACACCAATGGACCTGAGAATATACCCATTTTTCTTCTTTGTCAGCTGGTAAACGACTGCTGTCTATCTGAAAGCCTTTAGCACAGCAGAAAATGCAACTTAACTTTTGAATAGGTGGGTAGAGAGGAGATGTTTGACCCTGTATGATGGACTGCAGGGCCTGGGCTATGACCCCTGGACTGTTTAAAGGGGGAAAATGAAGCATTGCCACTGTCACGCTGAGCACCTCACAAGACACAAATCATCTGCACACCAACTCTCCTTGAAGCGTTGTTGTGTGGCCACCAAGCATTTCAAGACACAAGAGAAAATTTTGGTAATTGCTGGATGACCTAAATCCCATTCCTAATTTTGAAGCGATGTAAATCTAATATTTAACCAAGAGAATAAAGTAGCCCAAGTTTATTCCGGGGCACATGGTCATATCCATAGCTTATAGTAAATAGGTAAGGGAGGTAACTTAGTGGATAACAATCGTGTTCAGGGGTTAGGGAATTGTTAGGAGCTGTTTTGCCAAGATAAGGTTTCTGACATCCATCATTGCTTCTGTCAAACCCAAGAGGCTGTGAGCGTGGTGAGAAGCTGCCGTGGTTTTGCTGTGTTAAAAGGCTTTCTCGAGTTTACCAAAGGGATTTTTAGCAAAGATTGGTTTTGCAGTGGTGATAATTCCCTACAAGCAGGTACTGTGCCCTATAGCATTTAAATAACTGTTGTGCAGCTATTTTGGGAGAGAATTCCAGAAGTCATTTAATTATTTTTTGTCTGTGATCTATCCATTTATCTCTTTATCTATTTATCTCTCTATTTTAATCTGTTTCATACAAAACCAGCACTTGGTCCAGGCAGGTTGCTATTCCTGCTATTGCTGCAGCTCAGCTGAATTTGACAGGAACCACGACTTCCTGGGAGTCACATTAGGGCTCATGACCATCAGCCTAATGGGGATTTACCAAATTACCTCTCATTAGCAGAGCTGCATCAGGTTACCATAAACAGGGTAATTCAGCCCAAACCTCCCTCACTGAAGGCTTTGCCCCTCACTGGGGCTCTGCATCACTCTGGCCCTCCTCACCCTCTCCAGGATGGAGGCAAAGGAGCAAACTCTCCTCCCTGAAAAACTCAGATCACGTGGGAAAACCGCACAGAGCGTGGAGGGATCTTGACATACAAATGTGCGGCGCCTCTTCAAAGCTCCGGCACAGAAGCTGTTTACACTGTAAATAAACAGACACAAGTAGCGGGTGCAATCCTTTTCCTCATGCTCCACTCTGCTGGGAAAGACAGGCAGCTCCAGAGGTGCCATGCCCAAGTGCAACAGCAGAAAAATCCTCCTCTTTTTGTTTATTGGGTGGCGGTGGAAGGGGTGCTCTGGAATAAACTGGGCAAAAATGGGACAAGAAGGCTGGAAACAGTGAAATAGCAGGACTTCATTTTAATCTGCAGGTATTCACAGGAGGCAAGCAAAGGTGATGATGGATTTGCTCCTGCAATCCGCACCCAGGCACATCTGGCTTCTCTGCTGGCATGGTCAGGGCTGAGGAGCACTGGGAAACAGGGGCAGGTCAGGTCCCTTCCTCGCAAAGAAATGCTTTCCAGGAGGGAAAAAAGCAAACTTCAGATGAGCAACGAGTGAATCATTTACTTCTCTCTGATTGTTAGAAGAAAATCCAGACTGGGATGACAGGTTTAGTGAGTATCAGAGTTACTGCTGCAGGTTACAGCTTCCTTTCATGGTTGTGGGTTTCACCCGGAATATCAGGGGGTCCTGCATGTAGGACCCTGTAGTTGCACTGTTTTAGAAATCCTTCTCTTTTTTCTCATGGAGAATAGAGATAAGCTGCATTTCTTGGACTTTCTTAATTTCTGTGTCTTGTATTAGGTGCTGTATAGCTGTGACCAATGCCTTTCGGAGGTGGATTCTCTGCTGACCAATGGTTGCTAGATTATTAATGGATATATAAAGAAGTTTCTGTAAATAAAACTCTCTCTTTCACCATCTTGGGGTCTCTGCCTGCTTCCTTGCCAGTTTCCTCTGCAGCTGCCGCGAATCCCACAAATATTATGAAATCATAAAACCACAGGACCCCAAAAGCAGCCCTTAGTGAACTGCAACAGGGAGGAAGTAAAGTTTTTCCCCAGACTGGGTGGGCAGAGGAAGAAAGAAGGGAAGAAAAAGGTCTTGTCTCAGTGATGGGGAATGTGGAGCAGGGCAGAGCAGCATCCATCCCTGGGGAGAACAAATGGGTGCCCACCTGGTGTCCTGAGCACCCTGCAGGTGAGAAGGAAGGACAGGAGCACTGACAGCTGCTGTCTGAGGTGTGTAGAAGGTCTGTGGGTGACCCTTTCAGCTATGGGACAGCTCTGTGACATGTGTCAGGGCTTTCAGACCTACCAGAGCTTTTGGCACCAGGCACTGGAGGAGGGAAGCACAGCATGCCCAGCCACAAAAGCAGGATGCGACCTTCCTGTGGTCAGGGATTCCAGCAGCCATCCCTGTGCTCAGGGAAAGGTGTGGGGCAGCTCTGTGGAGTCCAGCAGCACTTTCTGGGTGGGGTGACACTGCCTGGACCAGCAGCCTTGCATCACCTCTTGGCTTTCAGCCACCGAATGCACTTCCTCCTCCTGTCCATCCCTGTGGGATTAAACTTTCCTCTGCCAGGTGCTCTGTGGTTGGGGCAGGGCTCAGAGAGGCTGGGTGATGGTGGTGAGAGAGCTCTAAAATAACCCAGGGTGTGGACACCTCTCTGGCAGTCCAGTTCTAGAAGGGCCTGGCTTGCCCAAACCTGTGCTGTGTGTCCTTGGCCCTCAGTGGTGGGGACCTGTGTGGTGATGGAGTTAGCTGAAGGTTCCCTCGTGGTGGCCAGGCCTGGAAGGCTCCTCAAGGACCAAGACTCTCCTGTGGTGCATGGCAAAACCATCCCTTGCCCATCTCCGAATAGGTAGGCTTTGGGTCAGGCTGCTCCAGGGTTTGCTGTCGAGCCTTGGCGAGCTGAGGTTGGGCTAGACAAGCTCCAGAGGTCTCTTTGCACCTGAATGATCCCATGATCTGAGGAGTTTCCCTGTGATGGCAGGACCAGCTAGATGCACATCACACGCTGCTCTGTAATGATGCCCTATCCAAAACTCCTCCAGACAGGGCTTGGGTCACACTGTCTCTGGATGTAATGACACCTCTGTCCCAACCAGTCCAACAGGATCCTGTTGTAAAACAAACTTTGCATGACAGAAGTATGAGAAAATTGATGCCCAGATCCACGGATGGGCTTTCAGCAGGAATTAGGCACCGTTGTGTCTCCAGGCATGAGAGCCTGGTGCCACTATAACCTGAGGCTGCCCAGCTGAGCCAGGAGTCACCACAGAGATGTCCCTGCAGCCTGTCCATGCAGCACCTGTCCTCCAAACCAGACTCCAGCCGTGGCCACCCCCACCTCTGGATGTGTGTTTCCCAATGTTCTTGCTCTTGTCCCAAATTATTTGGTTCACAGCACCTCAGCTGGGCAGCTAAAGCTGTCCAGAGGATGAGGTGGGTTGAGACTGTGTGTTCCTGCTGTGGGAAGAGGGGGGACAGGGCAGGATGATGGCAGTACAGCTGGGACAGTGGAGGTGGCGGCTCCAGCTGCTTCTGGATGGATGAAAGGCACAGGGACAGGCAGAGGGAGCTGCCAGCGGAGGGGACAGCCAGCCCTCAGCTCCCACCAGCACCACGGACCCTGCAATTGGGGGCTGGGGGCTTTTCACCAGCTGAGCACCCACAGTGCTCCCACTGCCGAGGGCACTGTGTGCCACAGTGCCAACCTCCCCGCCAACAAGGGAGCACTGACGAGATCCCATGTGTTTTTGTTTGTGCTAGCTTTGCTGACGTAATTGCCAGCAAACACTGGAGCTTGATAAGCAAAACATTGGCAAGATGCAATTTCTAAAGCATCTTTAGCTAAATTTGTAGCGGTTGTCTCCAATTTGCAGTCCTGTTTGTGTCTGCGAAGAAGATGCACACTTTCTCAGCTCCTTTCTCATGTTCCCACTTGCCTTGCACAGCCATGGAGGTAGAAGGAGGATTCCCCTCGCTTTATGCAGCTTGGCTTTGACTGAATAGCTTCCAGTTACCTTGAAACCTAATCTTCTTTTGAACTCTTTTTAAGTCGGTTGCATTCTTGGAAGGAGATGAGCCTGCGAACTTGTATCATCTGATGAGAGAGATAAGAGCCCTGCAGAACCTACGCCCAGTGGCAGGCACAAGCCAGAAAACATCTGCACCTGCTCACATGGAAAAAGCACGCGGGAATTAGAGGAGGCGATTTGCCTTTCATGAGTTTGGGGATGTTTATTCCGTGGAGAAAGCTTCTCCGAGATGTCCTGGCTGCCTGTTTTGGGACAACTGCCCATCTGTCCTATGGGAGCTCTGGGACGTGCTGCAAGAAAAAACATTGCTGAATTTCTCTGGATGAAGATAATAATTTGCTTTTTGGGGTGGTCTGGTGTTGTGCTTTGCAGCTGGTAAAGGGGACATATAGAAAGAAGCCGAAAACCTCACCGTTCCTTAGATCCATAACTCCCAAGTTCTGCTCTTCCTCTTGCCCTAAAGTAGGGTTTGAGCAACAAGATGTGCTAAAAATTTCGGTCTCTCTTTCTTGCCAGTCTTGTTTCCAGTGGTGGCAGCTGCCCATGTCCACCAGAGATTGTAAAACGACCCCAAGGGTCACATCATTCCTGAAGATCACACGGAGGTGATCCCCATTTCAGAGGGGTCTACAGAGCTCTTCCTATTTCCCCCATACCCCAGTCATTTGGTCAAGGTGTGACTTTCGGGTGGTCTGTCCGGTTTCCTGCACTGATGCACACCCCTGTAGGATCCAAGAGTCTCTGACAAGCATCTGAGCTCCCAGCTGCAGATCCAAGGGTTTGGTGTTCAGCTTTTTTCCTCCCCATGGAACGGCCTCGCTCTGCTGTTGGCTTTGCATTAGCAAAGTTCTTGCCACTAAGAGATGAACCCAAACAAGCAAGGAGAGACAGGGACGATGTGAGAGAGACAACCAGATCTTCTTGCTCTCACCCATCCCTCCACCCAAACTGGCCACAGTGAGACCAAATGGTGGCCACAGCCTGTGGTGTCTGCCATGAAGCAGAGGAGCATCAAAAGAGAGGAGGCCTGGAGAGACGGACAAAAGCCGCTGCATGTAGCATCAGGGCTGGATGCTGAGCATGGAGCAACCAACCTACCCAAGGGCGAAGATCTGGGCCCTCAGGACTCCTGCGGGGAGCTGGGGTGACGCCACCTTTTTTCATGTGCCTTTTGTGCTCCTCCATGGCTTCTTGGATCCCCAGCTTCAAACACAGCTGCTTATCTCCCTGCATTACTCAGTGCTTCCCTACGTGTGCTCTAATGCATCTTCAAAGCGCAGCGCTCGCCGCAGTGAACGGACCGGTTGATTCAATTAAAGAGACTTCTAATCAACAATGGTAGTGACTGTGAGGGGTGGGGAGATGATTTGGGGCAGCTGGGAATAAAATTGCCCTAAAATTGCTCACTGTCAGAGCCATCTGAGGTGATACCTGTAACAACTCAGAAGCCTTCTGTAAGGTCTCACCCTCACAGGAGCAGAGGAGCCTCTGCAAGAGCGGACGTGTACTAATGGGTTTTCCTTTTTTAGTAGTGTTATTCCCACTGGGATATTAAAGAGCTACCCCAGAGCATCTGGGCAAACAGCTAATTCCCCCGAAACCCAGGGCGGTTCATCAGCCCCGATACATTGGCTCTGAGCTGTTCTCAACACTCTGAATGCCAGATGCGGGTTTCAAATTGTAACAGGGAGGGCGAGCAAGAGGAAACAGCCAGCCCTTTTCCCTCTTGGAACTCCTTTGTTAATTAAAAAGGGGGAAAAAAAGTGGTGAAAATCTAAATTCTGGTTCCAGAGGGTGTGGGCAAAGTCTCAAACTGGGCTCTTGAAAAAAGCAGGCTCTTGGTCTGGAGAACCCCGTGGCTCTTTGGAGGAGTCTTTTCCTTTGTACACTGCATTTTCTGAGTCACGGCATCGCTGTTTATTTTCACCTCGCTCTCGACCATGGTGGGATGACACCAGGGCCCCCCAATGACCGCAGAGGAGCCTCTTGGCCAAGCACCCCAACTGGAACCCCACCAGGACGTGCCCGTCCCATGATGGGTTTTGGGGCTATGGGGAAAGGAGGCGAGTGGGAGCGGGGCCGGCTGCCAGCACAGTTCCTACAGCCCACAGCCGCTCCTGCCCACATCTGAGGAGCTGCTGGGAAGGTGAAGAGCCAGCATGGAGCTGCGGACCAGATGCATCGCTCGGTGGGCTGTCTCCAGCCCGCAGCCCTCGGCGAGGCGCGCCCGCACCAACGCTCCCGGCGGTTCTCTTTGATAGGAGCGAGATCTTCGCGCATCGCGGAGAGAGAGAGGAGAGATCCAGTCCGGGAAGTCATGTCTATCTTTGTTCTCCTCCTACCTGATTGTGGCATGACTCATCCCCTTCAAACCAGCGAGGCTATTTCTGACACGAGGTGCTGCTTGGCGTGAGTAAAGATGGAAAAGCCTGCCCCATAACTTGGATGATAAAAAGGATAATAATTATGCTTTATATAGCAGACTTACAAATAATGGCTTGCTTCTTTGGCTGTTCAAGACCACACACGCTTTTTTTTGTTTTTTTTTTTAAAGGGGGAGAGGTGTGGGGGGTTAATTTGGGACTTTTTTAGCTGGAACGGGAGATCTGTGTGGTCCCGTAGGCTCCTGTATAATAATTCTTTTAGCTTAATATCTTTTGATCTCCTCTAAGTTATTCATCAGCCCTGAATAACATGCTGCTTGACAGTCAGAACTTTTTATTGGTGAAACAGTGCTTCATTTCACCTTCAAACAAAAGCACGCTCGATGCTGTGCCTCCCCAGGAACCCATGGGCAGGTGTCAGGTACGTTAGGAGAAATGGGATACTAGATAGAGACAGGCGGGAACAGGAAGAAGAAAAAGGAGCAAGGTTGACAAAGAAAGTTACAAGGGAACAAAAAGAAAAAGCTGGCCAAAAAAGATGAGAGGCACTAGAAAGATAAAAACCAGCAAAAAATTTGGGGTCTTTTTACCCATTTAAATAAAAAATAAAAAGTGAAATAAGGGCTGAAGTGAAGGACAGGTAAAGGGAAGTTAGTTCAAGTCATCCCGAGGAATCCAGTGAATCTCTGTTCCAAGTCCCCATAAGCCTGGGGAAAGGGGAGTCTGGAGGATAAAGTGGTCATGGCTGAGGAAGTGGGTTGAGATGCTCACATCCAGAGAACCACATTGTGTCATCCTGCAAAAGCTGTCAGGCTGGGGAAGACACAAGTGCAGACCATCTCCAGTTGAAGAATGGCCCAGGCTCCCTGTATTTGTCAAGGGAGGGGAGTGGTCTGTCCAGATAAACCCTCTGACCCAGGATCAGCAGCACGGTGAGTATCAGAACATCTCCCAAACACCAGGAGGGACAGCACATTTTTATAGTGTAAAGGTTTTGAGACTTGAAAATTCCTGTAAGACTTCGGAGTGGCACACAGGGCACAGGAAGTTCTTCTGGGATGGAAGGAAGCAGTGACCAGTGCAGGAAAAATCAGCTGAAGGGAAGGGAGATCACTGATGGGGCTCCCTAGGGATCAGTGCCGGAAATCATCTCATGTCTTCCCCACTGACTTCAGCACAAAAAGCAACAGCATGTTGATAAATCAGCTGATCTCAAAAAATGGAGGAAGAAGTAAAGGCATAACCAGTCTGGAAAAATACATGAATAGCAGTCTAGAAAATGTCTCACTCCAGCAATAGGGACTCCAGAATGGCATTGAAGAGAACAGAAGACAAGCTGAGACACACTGAGGGTGGCATTCATCTGACCTTGCATTGGCCATCTGAAAATAGTCCAAACCAGTGTACAGTCAAGAGAGAAAAGCAGGTCCAAAAATTAAGTTTTCCAGCTGGAAGCAGCAATAATAATTTTTGTCACACAATGTATGAGAACATCATGCAAACCAGTGTAGAAGGGAAAAACTGATGTTTGCTCTCATGTATTGTTTTCCCTATAGAGAGGCACAGATGATGCAAGAAGGGCACAGGGCAGGGTGCAGTCACAGTGACATGGAGCTCCAAGGACATCGCCAGCATCTCAGCAGCATCTGCTTGGGAAGAGATGGTCACATAATGGTGCTGGCCAGCAGGAAATGCAGGACAATGCATGGAAATGCAGGACACCACACCAGTACAGCCAGGAGCTGCCTACCCCAGGTGGTGGCAGGAGATGGCTGACCAGCTTGGGATTGGATGCTGGCACATCCCCAGCTCATGGCATGGGATTTTGAGTTTCATTATCGAGTCTAGCTGGGACAGAGTGGTGATAATCCATCCTCAGGCCTCCTCCCATTGCTGCTGTGATGTCTGAGGAGCATTTATTCCTTGGCAATTCTGGAACAGGGAAGGACTCTTCCAAGGACTTTGCACTTCATGTAATACTGTAGTTTCTCCTTCATCTGTACCAGCCAGGATTTCAATTAAAGCCAGGATTAATAGCTGAAGGATGACATTTCCCTTTCTTTCCCCACATTTATACTGTGGGGTACAAATAGATCAAAAGAAAATGAAATTAAGCCCATCTCAAGGCATCTGTAACAAAGTCACCTTGGTTCTGACCCGGAGGACCTGCTGCTGCCAGGCTGGAGATACCCTCCTGTAAGAGCAGAGGTTTTGGGAGAGACCTTTGTGGTTTGATGTCCATCACATGCATCTGTCCATGCCGAGACCTGTGTCCAGTGAGAGTCTTGGGCTCACAGCAGCAAACAGCAAGTGATTTCTGATCTCTGGGAAGGAAAAGAACAGAAGCAGAGGTCCGAAATACAGCCCCAGTGACCTGTGGCAGCTGTTGGCCAGCTACCCAAATCAGAGTTTTTCTCTCCAGGTTTTAACTCCATCCTTGCAGCACAGCAGACAGGTCAAAGCCTGCTTTGAAGCGAAACCCAGGCTGTAACCTGTATGCCCAGGCAGGCACAGAGCCAGGTTCACACCGTGCATTAGCCCTGGCTCTCAGGGCTTGTGTGTGGACAGTCTGGGCCAAGGCTTTGGTGGAAGACTCAAAGCTGCGTGGGAAGATCCTCAGGAAAGGGGCCAGCTGCGGAGCCAGGTGGCAGTGCTGGTGAGTGAACTGACCAGGACAGAAGTGGTCCAGCACCGCTGGGCAGGAGCAGGGACCGAGATCCTGCACAGAGACACACTCCAGCCAAGCCCCTGTGCTCCTCCCCCTGGATGGGCATCTCTGGCATCACCAACCCACGCTGGCATTGGGACAAACCCAACAGTGGGCAAGGTACTCACAGTCCCCAGTGGCAGCAGGAGCAGGGCCGTGCTCTGCCTGCTGCCCCTCCTGGGGCTTTGCAAACCAGGCCCATCCCAGGGCTACCCATGGGGGTATGAAAGCGCTGGGAGGGGAAAGGCAGGAAGGCAGAGCTGCTAATGTGCAGTCTGGATCTGGGAAATCTGCAAGGTTGTTGGTAGTAATACCTTGGTTTGGTCTGGAAAACTAAAGATGGAGGGCAAAGGATGGTATTTAGGCATGGATTGAAGAAAGAAATAGTAAATAGCCGGCAAGAATATAGCCAGGAAGAGTATGCTTTGCTATGAGAAATTACAAAGGTAGGAAGGAGCTGTGGGTCTGTGTCTGAGTGGCAGAAGGAGAGATGCAAAGCAAGTCCAGGCTGAACTGGCATGCTGGTAAATGTCTTTGTGCCCTTCAAATGCAACTAGAGACAGCCAGGATCCTGATGCTGATTTTCTGTGGGGAGCCTGGGGGTGATGTTGGGGTGCAGGGGCTTGATCTAGGGGTTTCTGCACCTGTAAATATTGAAGATAAACTGAGCAATGGGCTCAGTGTCAAGGACAGTCCTGGCTCAGTATTCCTGAGACTATGCTCTGAAAGGAATTAACCCCCAATGGGGGAAATTGAAGCTACAGCTAAAATCTGTCCCTCTTGTCATCAACAGGGACTAGAGGAAAGTAATTTTAAACTCAGCTGAGATGCAGATTCTTTGGCTTAAAATCTGTTGCCTTAAAGGTGTTGAGATGTACTTGAGCATCCACCCTCTCCAGCCCCCAGCTGCTGCTCCAGCCCCCATGGATACATAAACCAGCTCTTGAGGATGTCTCAGACACCCCAGCACCTCTCAAAGGGCCTCACGTGCCCTGTGTGTTTGACAAAACGTGGTCCTGAGAGTTGCTTAGAGGTGCTGGCAAGAACTCGGACAGCCCAGACAGCCCTGTTACAGACATTCCCAAATTTAGGGATTTATGCCTCAGTTCTGAGTCCAAACAGAGCTCCAGCTGGGGAATCTTTTTCCTGCTCTTTGCTGAGCTGCAAGTTGCTCAGCCATAACGGTGGCTGCTGGCAATTGGCTCTTGCACAAACATAACACAAGGCTCTTAAGCAAAGCAAAATTCATATATGCAACACTGATAAATCCTCGTGAGACACCAACGGAGCCAATGGGTCAGACAGGTCACATTTCCATACAGCGCAAATCAGCTTTGCTGCATCCAAATGAAGGCAGTCACATCAATTTACACCTGCTGGAGAAGTGGGCCCAAGACACTTGATGGGAAAGCTATTTCATCTGCCATGCCTTCCCTTCGGAGAGCAGGTCGTGAGGCACTTTACTGACTGCAGTGCTCAGATTCAATATGATAAGGCACTTCCATGCCTGGAAGAAACACCTGTCTAGAGAGATTTTAATAATGACTGCCTTGCAGAAGGGTCGTAGTGTTGGGCAGCAAATGTCCTCGTTCAGTCTGCGAAGAAGAGCTGCATTTAATCCTGGTGCACCACTTTTCCTGTTAAACCAGACTCCTAGGAAAGACTAATGCGGAAGAAGATGCAATCAAGGCAAGCTGGTGGAAAGATAACCCATCAATTACCCAGCGGCTTGGGATATTCCTTCAAAGGCCCATTCAATTAGACATCTGATTTGCATGTCTTTCCCATTTGCTCTAGGTACTCATTAGGGGCATTTAAATACAACCCTGAGTGCAGCCCCACAAAGCCTTGGGTGGATGCTTTTGAGAACCTCATTTTAGTTTATCAGAGTTGTCAGAAGTTGCAATTACTGTAGAGCAAGAAACAAAGTGCTTTATCACCCCTTTGAATCTGCTGGGATTAACACCCCTCTTGCAAAAATAAGTGTCTTTGCAGTCTTTAAAGATCCCAAAGATCAAGATCTCTTAAGCCTCGTCAGAGGGACAGTCACAGTGGACCCCCAACACTGGACTGATGTGCAGCTCTTCTTCCCCGTTTTTAACAGATTTATGCCCAAGTAATTGGTTGCTATCCTGGTCCACGAGGACTCATACCAGGGTTCAGACTGAGTCAGGACCAGCTGCTCTCCCTTCACAAAGACACCAGGGCTGGGTCCTGGCTGCCCTTGGCTGCTGTATCTCGGTTTTCAGCAGTGGAGAGGGGACCACCCTGCAGTCCCCACGCAACAGGTCTGTCCTGTCCTCCTGCCCTCCCTCCCTGACCTTTGCTGCTCTGTCCGAGCCTTGTGCTCTCCATCCCAGCATTTTAGGGTGAGCTTCTGTTTCAACATCATCTGAACTGAATTAGGACAGCACTGACGTGTGGACCCCCATTCAGCTGTGGCCAAGGGCTCATCTGAGAGTTTGGATTCTCAGAGAGGGAGCACAGCCCTGCCAAGTTTGGCCCATGGTTGGGGCACTGACACCGTCCCTATCCCATGTGGGCACTGGTCTCTAATGAGCTCAAACCTACCTGAAAACTGCCCAGGAGTTTATTTTAAAATAGGATGTAGGAACTGAACATCTTCAAGTCTGCCTTCCCCCTGAAAATTTGCCTCAAGTTGGCCCAAGGTTTCAAAGATTGGAAGGAGGCAGTTGAGCGCTGATAGATCCTTGAGAAAAACAGATTAAAAAAAAATGAAAATCACCCCTCCCTTTCTCCTCCCCCCCTTTGGCAGAGCAACACAAGCAGACGTGGTGTAGACACAGCTGTACCCGCACCAAGGGCTTTGGTCAGTGTAGTGTGGTATCGTGGGAGGCAGTGCAGTGAACACGTTCTGGCAGGAGAAATCCTTCCAGCTTTGGCCCAGGCTCGGTCAATATTTGTCCTGGGTTTGCACAGAGCCAGCCTCAAGGGGGACGGGGATTCCACATCCCCAGCAGAGCTGGACCAGGCACAGGGGGTGCACACAGCGGTACCCCGTCCCTGGCAGGGCAGGAGGGGTGCTGGAAGAGCTATAAGAGACAAACCAAGGGCCCCCAAACCCCATCCAGCCTGGCGACACCAAACCCTTGTGCCTGCCTTGTGCACCAGCACCCCAAATGCAAGCAAGAAAGCAGACAGTGCTTTAAAAGAAAACCATGTTAGCCTTATGCCAGCCTTTGATTTCTTCTTGGATGTTCTTGTACAAGGTATAAAGGTAGTGTCTCTAATGAGATTACATATTATAGTCAGTCAGGAGCTGTTAAAAGGCTGTTTCTAATGGGATTAAAATGTATAGCACCCAGTTATAGCCGTAATTGCATTACACCCCTAAGGAGAGCCTGTAGTGTAAACTGAAGGCAGGTCAGGGATGCAGTGCACGCTGCTTCACTTCAGTATCTCCTGAGCTGCTTCCCTGTTTCTCCTTTTTTCCCCTGTCTTGGATGAAGAACAAAGAGGGAGAAGATTTAGCAGAGTGTCAGGAAGTGACTGGAGGCTAATCCCTCTGCTGACACTCCCCAGCACCAGGGGGAAGTAACTGAGATCAGCCAAATTGGCATATCAAAAGCCTTCTAATTATGTCACTGGTGGTTTAAGCCAATTCCTAACATTCTTATTCATGGAGTTTCCAGCACAAGAAAACCTTTCTTAATCTGAGCTGCTGTTGAGCAGAACTTAATGTCATGGATGGGTTTCTCTTTGTTGGTGCTGGGGATGCCAGGATGGCTCCCTGCTCACAGGCAGCAGCCCCGTGTGATGGCAGGATGAGGCAGGGCATCTTCCACTGCCTTCTGTGCAGCAAAATTTTGTAAGCATAGATGTATTACCTGAAAAATAAAACAAAATCCCTCCTCCCCATGCACTTGCAGTTTGGTCATGGAGAGCTGCGGTAAGTGCAGACCGGTTCTTTCAAGAAATGACGGTGTGACAGGAGATACTCTGCTTCCCTGCATGTCCACGCAGGGCTGTGCAACACCAGCCTCCATGTCACCAGATTCCACCATGCATTCACCTTCTGGTGTTAAACCCACCAGGACCAACACTGAAGCAACTTGTTCAGTTCCACCTCAAAATGTGAGTCTTAAAAATGCTCTTGAGCAGCTCCCTGCCCCAGGTTTGCATTCCTTGCTGCCACCCCAGTGCTATCAATGGTGAGGGTCCGTGCTGGACTGCACGTGGGACGTGTACACAGCCTTGGCAGTGAGGATGAGCCAAGGACCCAGGGCATCCTGGCAGCCCTGTCTGTCCTACCTGTTTGGCCACACAGCTCCCTTTAAACAGGGACAGCCAGCTGGTTTGAAGGGTGTGAGTTTAAAGCAGTAATAATACTCAGTCCGTAGGTAGCACTTTTCATCTGCAGCTTCAAATCTCTTGACAAATATTGCTCGCAGTAGCAGAGATCTGAAAAGAACAAAGGAATTGGGTCTGTGCCCATCTTGCTCCTTTGTAATATGCAAAGAGGGCCAGAAATCGCTTTGTTCATGTTAGATTTTATTTATTTTCTTTTCTAATGCATTAGAAATTCAGATCTTCATTGCTCAAGAGAAAACAGTGCATTCATATCACGAAGCAGATACTGAGCAGGTGACACTCAAGCAAACAGGGAAGTGATTTGTTCTCAAGCTACTTAAATCACCAGCTTTTGTACTTTTCTGTTGTTATTGTTGTTACAACTCAAGAGCCTGCAAAACACTTGGGAGCAAAGAGACTCCTGGTAAGAGCTTGACATGGCATTGTCACCATTCAGTGGAGATGAGATGCTCCAGCCCTGGCTGAGATGTTGGAGCTGCAGTGTCCAGCGGTTCCCAAGTCATACATGGGCCGTGCAGGGTATCTCGCCAGGCCTTGGGGACACCAGGGCTTGGAAAAGCTTTCAGTGTCCTTTACCTTTGCAAGGCTGGGGTTTGAGTCTGTGTTTGAAAGTAGCTCACTTCCAAATAGTAGCTCAAATAAACTCATTTCAAGTTTATTTTTCTGGAAAGCACCTTTTTAATGATGTAGCAAAGCATCAGCCTGTGTAGGACCAGCATCCAGCCCTTCCAGCCCTTTGAATGGTATCTGTCCTCACCAGCAGGCACTCCTGTCTGCAAAGCCACCCTCTTTTAACCCTTCTGAGACTTATCCCTGGCAAACACCTCTCCCTGTCTCCGGCATCTCTGGCACCACGTGGGACCCCCGGTGCAGCTGGGGAAGGGGTGATGGTTCGTACAACAACAGCCTGTTGGGCCCACGTGTGGGCAGCCGGGGTGCCCAGCAGACCCAGCGATGCGGGCACTCCCTGGCCCCCAAATGGGAAGGCAAAACTCTCCCAACCTACGCAAGGCAGGGCAAAATTCTGGCATCTGCTCACTGCCCCGCAGCGCTCGATCAAAGGGGCTCAGTCCACGGGAACGTGCGGAGCGGAGCGTAGTCCCAACGTGGCTCTTGGGGAGCGTGGGAGTGACGTGGGGGGTGCTGGCCACCATCAGGGCATTTGGGCTGAAGTGTCTCTGCTAACGAAGGGCAGTGGGAGCAGGGATGGAGAGGGGATTGATTGCAATGATCCTGGCGAGACAGCAGTGGGGACTGACATCTCGTGAAGCCACCAGGGGAAGTGGCCAGGCCATGGACCTGGCGCTGGATTTTAGCAGAAGACAGCACGGATCATGGCTCAGCCACATTTAAAATCTTTTCCAACTAACACTGCCTGTTTTTCTAATCTGGGAGCTTGAGATGGATATGGAGTAAATGAATAACATATTCCCTCCTACATGACACAACCAGCAAGAGAAGGGGATATAAGGTCCTGCCTGTCCCAAATCCTGTCAGTGCTTCACTGAAGGGACGTTACATCCAGGAGCAGGGCTGGTGACACCGGGGACATGTGGAGCCCTTTCCCAAGCATCTTCAGGCTAATAGAACAAGACAGGGGTGGTAGAGGGAAACAGGCTTTAGAAGCAGGGTGCAGACCCCTGGATGTTGAGCACTGAGCTACACTGTCAGACATCCTTCCATCAGCCTGCCTGACCTCCTGGGTCAGCTGGCAGAGAGGACACCCCCTTCCCACTCAGCCCCATCACAAACCCTCCCTCCTCAGCCAGAGCCCTGCACTGGAGCTCAAGCTGAAGATGCTGGGAGCAGGGCACTCATTTCCATGCCTTTCCCCTGAGTAAGCTAGAGCAGAAAGGAGCCATGCTGGCTCCCTTGAGATGCTGATGGGCAGAGCCGGGAGCCCAGCCAGGGGCTGTGTGCTCCAGATGCACAATCCATCCCCTACCCTGGGCTCTGTGTCTGACTTGCCTCCCCCAGTTACAGCATCACCTGCCTGTTTATACGGGAGATTTGAAAGCTGTTACCTCCAACTCTTTTTATACCTTGGTCTAATCTAGATACTGTTAATGATATTTACTTTCAAGACGCTCACCTTAGATTGGCTTTTCAACATCTAAATTAAGCGTTCCATCCCAGTCTTTGATATCATGACGGCACTTCAGCTACCTTTGATCATATCTACTAAGTATTCTCATTAGTAATCAACATTACTTACTTAAAATAAACACATGTTTTCTTGAAGCTTTGTGGTTACGCTTAATCAGCCGCAAAAATTCCCCTTAAGACGGTTTGTATCATTCAAGGGCATTTGCGTCCATAACCCTAAACAACAACCATAAATAGTTGTTGTTTTCCCTGCGCTCTCCAAAATGCCGTCTGCCGAGATCTGCCTTTCCAGTGAAAGGATTTGATATCTCTAACACCCCCCCAACAAAACCGCCGTTCGATACTGCCATGTAAACTGAATCACGGGGGGAATTGCTCTTGGCAAACTCCATCTCTCCCATCCTGGACCGCCGGCTTTGGCAGAGGGCAGGAAACGGCTCCTGTGGTGCTGAGCCTGACCCTTGACTTCCCAGCAGTGGCGAAACCACCCGAGTCACGGCTGAGATAACTGCTGGTGCTTTGGATGGGGCAGGTACCGCTGGCTTTGCACAGTGCCTGTGCCCTCAGACCACGCCGCAGCATTTAGACAATGCAGGTCCTTACAACAAAGGTCCCTCTGACATGCAGAAAATGGTGAGAGGCTTAAATGTTTTGGGTAGGGTGTGTGACTCAGCTGCTCTTGCTGCACCCTGGGCACATGAACCCTGCCTGGCTCAGGGTCCTGCATCGACATTTCACGTTGCTAATGAGCAGCTTGTGTATGAGCAGCCCTGACTCACCCCTGCCTGCATTTGAGGAAGCTCCCAGGAGAGGTAAATAGCTGTCTCCCTTCTTCTCCCAGCTCTGAATGTGTCCCTGTGTCCTCTTCCACCTTCTTTCTCTTGTTCCCACCTGTTCCTCACCTCCTCTCCCTTGGGAACCTCATTCTGGCACCCCACATCTCGGGGTGGCCCCAGATCACCCAAATCCACCAGCAGCAGCCCATGGTGAGGGATGGCAGAGAAGGCAGCTATGGTGACAGTGGGCTCCCACCAGGATTTCTCCATCCCACCTGTCTCCAGTGGGAGAGGACCACGCCACCTCGCTGCCTGACAGGCACAGAGGGATTAGGAACACAAACCCCCCTGCTGGTGGGTGATTCTGCAGGGTCTAAGTCTTTCCTGCTGCTGATAATGCTTCCTCCGGCTTCACCCCATCCCCTTCACCCTTTGATGTCAACTGGAGGCACCAGGTCTAAAACAGCCACTGCTGTTCATTAGACCTAATTAGCCCTTAATGCCCTCTTAAATCCCATTTTTAAAAGGGGCCATTCAGCACAACCAGGGCTGAGACAGCCCTGGCTGAAGACAAAGTTAAGGGGTCTGCGATCAAAAGGAGGGAGAGCACTCAACAGGTAATTCAAGACGGATGGATTTGGGGCTGCTAGCAGCTCTCAGAGCACCAGCTCACACAGACTGGGCAGGAGGGCAGGCAGCATCCCTCACAGCTGGGAGCAACCCAAACCCATTGCTTCTTCTCCATGGAGGAATCTCTGGTGTTTGGGACCACTTGTGTCTCCACTGAGATGCTGTTTTCTGTCAGGGCCAGGCACCATCAGCAAGGTGAGCAAGAGGAAAGGGTCTGAAGGCTTGGGCAGTCCAGGAATAGTGCATCTGGTCTGACTCTCAGTAGCAATGTTTTTCTAACCAGATGTATTTTTAGAAATGTGTTGAATCAATCTGCTGAATCAACACCTCTTGGGGGCCATCCCTTGGCTGGGGAAAGGACAGCATCTCCCCCTTCATCCAACTCAGCTCCCATGAATGTAAGAACACAAGCCAGGCCTGTGTGATTAGGGCTTTAATTTTGAAAGACTCAATGGGGATCAAATCCTGTTTATCACATGCTCTGGTGCCACTCAACTCCACTTCTCCTTGCCACTCCATCCCCGTCCCATCTCCTTTGTGAGGCTCAAGAGCTGGAAATGGGATATTCCCCAGCCTGGGCCTTTGCCTGAGCCACACGACCAACCTCCCGCCTTTAGGTCCAACTTTCTCTAGAAACCAGGCCCACGTCCAAATTAATTTTCTGTATGTGTTGTTGGAGTGATTAGATCTGCAAATCAACATAGCCACAAACTGAATAATGCACCAGCACCGAGCGCTGTCGGGGCAAAACCCCAAGTTCCTCGTCAAGTTCAGTCCTGCAGAGCCTGTAACTAATGATTTTTCTCGCTTGGCCTGGAGTCAGCGCTCTGTCTCTCACATGCACACACAAACATTGTACGTGTGCCTTGTTAGCATAGCACGATCTGCAGATAAACGGAGGGAGGGAGAGCAGAGCACCGGCCCAGGGACACTTGTGTGACACCTCGCCCTCAGCTGAGCTGCTAAAACCAGGAGAAATGGCAGGATGTTGTGATAACCATCCCACCACCCAGCTCTGGCTGTGTTGTGCCACGTGCCCTTCTCCCTCGCTGGGACAGTCTGCAGGTCTCCTTTTGGATGTGTTTTTGAGGGCTGGCCCAAAGGTATCAATGGGTATCTCAGGCATCAATGAGAGCCAAGGTCAGTGGTCTGGCAGGTCCCGTGTCTGGACACCACAGCCCTGGCCACACAGTCACAGAAGCAGAGGGTCATGGTAGCACCCAGAAACTCCCCAGGTGTCACCTGTTTGGGTCCAGGAAGAAGAAACTTGCGGGAGAACCAGCTTCAAGATGTCTTCTACTGGGCTGGTCCCAGGGTTTCTTTGTTGGGCCCTGACAGTGTCCTCTCCTGAAAAATTAGCGTTTCCATCCACGCTCGCATCCTTCTCCAAGACACAGGCTTTCCCTCGGCCGGTGGGCTGTCCCACAGCTCACAGTGCAGAGCTGTAGACCCACGGGGCAGGCTGGTGGGACTCAGGCGTGCCCTGCAGTGGGGCAGGCAGCACACAGCTCTGGGCTGGCTGCCCTGCAGTCACCCTCTTGCAGTGAAGGGTCTACGCCCACGAGCTCCCCAGCAGCCTGGTGGGAGGCAGCGTTCCGAGACTAAAGGAAGGGAGGATGCTCGTCTCCTAGGTGACCTTCTAGACGCCACCTCTAAAAACCTTTTAGCCACCTAAAACAGCTACAGAGCTACAGTCCACAGCCACAGACAGGATGCCCCAGAAGCCCATCCTGCTCTGTCTCTGGAGACGTGTCTAGGGCAGGAAGGCTGAGTTGCCCTGTGGGTATTTTTCTCTGCTCACTGCTGGAGGAGCCCAGAGCCAAGTGCGACCGGGGTGACATTTGCATCGTTCGACAGTCAGTCTCTGTAGCACTGACTGGGAGCAGAGCAGGTACCTCAGCTCCCTTTGTAGTCACCAAAGGCCCTCTGGAGGTAAAATTCACCCAGCCTGCTTGCAGCTGCTTCAAGACAAAATGCACTGCACCCTCAGTTCCCCTGGCTGTGCAGATTACATCTCCATCAACTACAAAAGGAGCACAGAGAGACCTCTGGGCCTTTTACCTGTCTGCATTCAGTCATTTAGTTCCCACCCTTGGTGACTGAAGCTGGGTGAGATAAAGATTTGCATCAATGGAGGATAAGACAGCATAGGTGAGGACCCCATGGTGGGAAAAAGGAGAAAGATCAGCAAAATGGTCTTGTGGGTGAAGAAATTGATCTGCCCCACAGAGTTGTCACTGCTGCTGCCCGGACAGAGTGGGGGTTTAGTCCCACCTAAAGCCAACCTGCAGGGTGAGTGGCATCCCCTGGACTCTCAGCACTGCCATGCACTGACACAGTTAGACAGAGACAGACCACCTCTGGCTTTAGCATGACCAAACTGACCTACTGCTGCACCAACCCAACCCACCCCACTGGTGCCAGCCCAGGGAGATGTCATTTGTCGGGACTATCATGACATTTGCTGGAGAAGCACCTTTGGGAGCAGTCTGGTCTCCCAGCCTGACATCCCTGTGTTTCAGACACACGGCATTTAATGTAAAGCAGAGCAGAAAAACTTCCCTTACAGTGCTGAACAGGACGATTTTGTGCTCAGCTACAGCTTTAGCCATAATTATCAGTTGTATTACCCTCTCCATTACCCTGGTAATTCAATTTCCATATGATGAGGAAATTAGGATAAAATGATCATTTTTTCACGTTATTTATTCTTGGTTGTCAGTCAGGTGTGATAACAGTAGAGGAGGTTATTCTTTATATTACACATCCTAAACAGACTGGGACATCTAATCTGACACCAGCAGGAGCAGCTGTACCTCCATCAATCTTCTTTCCCCAAGCCATGAGCTGGCTACCCCTGAAAAGGAGACCCTCAGTGCTGGTGTTTCTACTGTAGCACTTCTAAACACACTCCTGCAAGGTTCTTTCAAAGGATATTGCCTTAGCATTGGCCCTGAGAAGGAAGTTGTATGTTTAACCCAAAACCATCTGTCCCCTGCTCTATCCATATATCCCTTTCCCTCCTCCGTGTGACCACGCAGTGGCTCGTCCAGCTGAACACTAACCTGGCAAAGCTTGGTCCCGAGTAGAAAAAGGTTGTTTCTACATGGCTGGGACCTTGGGGAGGCTACAGTCATGACCCAGGCACTCAGAGGATGTGCCAGCGTGCCAGGTGATGGGAGAGGAGCAGCATCACCCCGAGGTGGATCCCCTGAGCTAGCCCTCGCTCACACCAGCAGAGAGGGAAAGGAGTCCTGCAGGTGAAGCTTGTATGAGCTTGCCAGGCAGAGATCAGTGCGAAAGAATGTACCCACAAGTACAACTTCACGGGTTTCCCTTGGGGCCTCTGTCATTCAGACCATCGCACCAGCTCACGCCTCGGCCAGATGTTGCTACACAGCAAAGGTTTGGGGTGAAGTCACCTCAGGAGAGGAGCAGCCTAAGGAATTTCGCTCCAGCCTGGCTGTGCACTGTACACACAGCCACAGGAGGGACATCCTGGGCTCCCCAGGGAACCACCCAGCAGAGGCCATCCACCCCTTCTGTGAGCATCCATCAGCCACCGTTCTGCTGCAGGAACTTGCCGGGGACCTTTTCTTCTTTCCATGGTTTCCTCTGGGAAGCAAAGCTATAGAGATGGCCAGAGAGAAGCAGGACATCCAGGAGCCTGGGCAGGGCATGCCTTGCACTCACTGCTCAGTTTAGCTGCCTTCAGAGACCATTGACCAAAATCCACATCCTGCAAGCAGAAGTCTTGTACAGACATCTCCTTTCTGCAGGAGACAGGGAGGGACAGTCACCCCTGGTGGTCCCCATCTCCTGTTGGTTGATATCTAAGCAGCATCAGGGATGTGCCCACAAGGCCCCAGAGTGCACCAGGACACGGCCTGAGGGTGATGGTCCCCAGCTGGATCCTCACACAAGGGGCTTCGTGTGGGAGATGTTGCCCCGGGCTGGTCTCTGCCGCCCACTCGCAGAGCATCTCCCGGTACCCCACCACGAAGCTTCTCCTCTCAGCGCCTTTGCTCGGCAGTGAGATCAAAAGGCATCCAACCCACCGATCGCTGGGTTTTGTGTCGAAAGGCTCCCTGATTACCTCACCATTAGCTGCGCCCATTAAACAAAATCCTAAAGGTTTTACACAAAGCTGAGGTTTCAGATGAGAGGGCGAAGGAATGACTCAGTGCCTTTAAACGCCAAAGTCTTCTCCTCCGTCCTGTTTGTACAGCACCTAGCACGAGGGGTCCAGGTGCATGCCTAGGGCTCTGAAACACCGCCACAATTAACTAATCAGTGTAATAGCAGCTGTACTCCCACCAGCACGGTTTCGTTTTATTATTTAAATATTCAGTTGCGCTGGGTAGCACCTCTCGGAGACAAAGTTTAATTCAGTGAGGTGGAGAACGACCCCCTGGCTGGCCAGTGCTGCAGCACAGGTACAGCCAGGAGCCACAGGAGCAGCCCCGGTGCTGGTGAAATCAAGGATGGGGCAGAAGGTAGCAGCCCCAGGGTCCTGCTGCCCCTGGAGTGCTGCGGCAGAGCTGGGCAAGGGGGTTTTCAGCCGATATTAGAAGGTGATAGGGCCGGCACAGGTGGTGAGATCTCCCTTGGGATTTGTCCGACTGAGACCCCCGGCCGTAGGTATCTCTCCAGCTGGAAGCATCTGGGGACAGTGGTCACAGCAGTGTCACCTGGAGTGAGGTGCAGGCGAAGGGGAGCAGGGAGAGGCACAAAAACTCTCTTCTTCTCCCTTTCCACCTGGAGAGTCAGCAGCAAACAGCGATTTTCAGCCCTGAAAAAAGAGTCGATACAAAACAAGCAGCAGAGTGTTTTGGCAGCGTGGCCTGAGGTTTGTGCTGGTGATCATTGAGTCACTGCTGGGCACCGAACCCAAGGCAACCTCCAGGAGGACAGGGCTCCACGGGGACCCTGTGAGCTTCCTACCCGGTCCCAGCACCATGGCATCCCCCTGGAGCCCTGGGCTGGCTCCCAGCGCTGATGGGGCTCCTGGAAAACACTTTGCCCTGAGCCTGGTGCTTCCCCTGGTGCAGCGCAGAGCCCTGGTGGGAACCACCTGCTCCTATCGCAGAAGAAAGAGTGCCATCTGCTGACATCCCGGCTCCGTTCCTCGAAAGCTGGGGCGGGTGCTTATCTCCCCACTGGGATCGGCGTTTGGGGTCGTGCCAGCCTGAGGAACACCCGCACAGGGCAGGCTGGTGGGACAGCCCCGCAGGTGACCCATAGGGCTGGGGCGTGCAGGCAGCCTGAGACCCCCACAGACATCCCTGGTGGCCCTGTGGTCAGGACAGACTCACTACTGCGAATGCAGACCCTAAGAAGCCCTGGGAGCAGAGCTGGAGGGAAAGGTGCTGGTCACTGCCACCCAACAGGGTTTGATTAACCTCTTATCCCCTTCACTGTAATTAATGAACACGGTGAAACCCCTCCAACAGGCTGCTCTTCAAGGGACATCCCCCATCGCCTGCGATTCCTGAGCACAGCTTTTTCTTCCCTACCTTGTCTTCTACCACCTCTGGTCCTGTGGGGTGCTGGAGTTACTGGGACTCCCGAAGGAATTGCTGAAAAACATCTCTTGGCTGGTATGGTGAGGGGTCCGATTTTTTTTTTTTTTTAATGCACCCTCCCAGAATCACAAAAGCCTCAGCTCCCATACAACTCCCTGGGAGGTGACTGTACTTAGCATGATGGCCCCTGCTTGAGTTCCAGACCAGATGTTAGGAATAGATTTTTTTACAAGGAGAGTGGTGAGGCACGGGCACAGGTTGCCCAGAGAGGTGGTGGATGTCCCATCTGTGGAAACATTCAGGTCAGGCTGGACAGAGGTCTGAGCACCCTGGTCTAGCTGAAGATGCAGGAGGGGTTGGGCCAGGTGACCTTGAAATGTTCTTTCCCACTAGGATTGTTCTGTGGCACTATAACACATTTATATACATTAAATGGATTTGATCTATGTCACACCAGGGACCATGGCAGGAGATGCCACCTGTCTCAGACACTGGCAAGGCAAAGGTCACTGCTCATGGCCAAAACTTCCCTAGGAACACCTTTTCCCACACAGGGAGGCAGGTGGGAGGAACCCTGTGACAGGGAGATGTCCCACCCTGCCACCTCCCCAGGGACACGTGAGCTACAGGGGAGAGGGTCGAAACAAGATCCTGGTGGAGCTTGGCCTGGGAATGGCCCGTGGAAAGCAAAGCTGCTGATTTTCTGATTTTCCAAACTGACCTACCAATGGCAAAACCATCAAAGCAAGAGACACATTCCTGAGGTCTGACCCAGCGTGGCAAAGTCAAGGAAAGATTCCCACTGAACTCAACAGCCACTGGACTGCGGCCACAACACTTACATATAGCCAAGATTTATTTATTATTTTTCCCCCACGGTCTTAATCAAGACTTCATCCTGCTGGGGCTGTCTCATCCTGCAACAAGGAAGTCAAATTTATCTTACAGAGTCATTTTTAGACAATAGATAACCAAATATATATAGTTAGACATATTACCGTGTATGTACAAATATAAAAAACATGTATGTATTTTATATACATACAAATAACCTCTTAAACTAGAGGCCAGCATAAAAAACAGAGTAAACACTGTAATAATTTTAATTATGCAACATATTCTGCCTAACATATTTATTTTTAATGGCAATCATTTTAATAGCTCTAAGGCCCTGAATTAGTCCAATATGTTCTTAAGTATGTTCACTTTAAATACAAATGTTAATGACTTTTCCAGAGGGTCCAGTGCCCTGGATGAGCTTGCTGCACACCAGTATATTCTCCTTAACGTGTTTACTTTTAATAACAGGTTTAATGATGCACTCGGGGCCTAATAACCATGTTTAGTCACAAAGAGAAAAACCAGCTACAAAATACTTTCTCTAAAAACTAGGCTACAGGGGATTGCCACGCAGTTTCAAAGCCGCACCAGCCATCCTTTAATGTGCCTCTGTGTTTTGGCTCTGCCTGCACCCAGGCTGGGGAGCCTGGCCATGGATGAGCAGTCCTGATCGATTTTTGGAGCTGGTTTTGGGGTGACCTGGGGACCCTGCACGGCAGCTGAGCTGTTTGGGGTAAAGGACCATGGCCAAATGTGGCTTCACCTCCTCCCAGCCCCAGTGCTCAGAGGTGGGACTGGGGAGACACGGGGCAGGTTTCAAAGGAAGGTGTTCCTGGGCTCCAGCAGAGGCATCCTGGGGCTCTCACTGACACTGCTGGCAGAGACGTGCCAAAGGGAACGCGTTTGAAAAATCACACCCACCATCCATTAAAAAAAACACAACAAAACACTAAAAAACACCACCACCAGCAGCAAAACCTACATTTAGCTTTACGAGAGCTAGAAATACAACCAAATTAGGAGGCAAGCAGGCAACAGCACTCTCTCCTTTCATGCCCAGATCAAGCCATTGCCTTGTGCCTGCAGCCCCAAGTGTGTCTCAGCCCCTCGGGGGGCAGGCAGGACCCTTGGGGCACATCCAACCCAGCAGAGAGCTGCTCCCAGCTCCCCAAAAGAGAGACTGACCCCACGGTGTGGCTGGCAGGGCTTCTCTCCCCGGCTGTGTCCAGAACTGTCCAAGACCAGAGCTTGGTCTCTGAGATCTCACATGCCCAGGGGATGCTCAGAGCTGCCTCCATGACCTGTGCACATAGGACCAGCCCAGCCCATCCCTTTCCATCCACAGTGTGAAGGGTCACCTCCCACAGGGTGTCACAGATGTCCCCAAAGTGTGGCAGGGCTGCAACAGCGTGTGCTGGCAAGGCTGGAGATTCCCCAGGGGCAACACCCTTCACCCTCCGTGCAGAAGCATTCTGGGGCATGCATCTTGCACCAAAAAAACCTTATGGTTTGTCCTAAATATAACCATGGCAGACTTTGCCAGGCTTCAGCTCCACTTGCATGAAAAACACTTGCAAGGCCTGAACCAGCTCTGGTTTTTCTACCTTCTGCCCCAGGGCCTGAGCGAAACGGGAGGGTGGAATCCAACAGCATGTTGTGCATAAAAAGATTATGCCAAAGATAACCTTATTGCTAATAATAACCCTGGAATCTATCCTGTGAATAGGCCCTATTGAATGCTTGAACACAGGCATTCCTCGGTTAGGTTTTTCTGCCTACAAATATTTCACTCGAGTCTTTAAATACTAATCACAGAATTCAGACTAAGGGGTTTTTATCTTCAAAGTGCTGCAGAGAAAAAAAATTAAAATTAATTCATTAATCAAGTATAATTAAAGGGTATAAAATATGCCTTTTTCCAGCGCAGGGAGCCAACCAACGCAGCGTGAAGCCATCGTGGGGACTCCAAGCATCTTTCCCACCGCGAACGTGATTTTCCCGGAGCAGCGCCCGGGCAGTAGCCGTGCTTGTTCCCAGCAGCTCTGCTCAAGCTGTCTTCCTGACATGTGTTAGGCTGTATGTCTGCCACGCAGGAAATAGGGTTTGAAGCTCACAGCCAGGAGCAAAAGCTGAGATTGAGGCTTTAATGAAGCTGGGATTGAGTAGCTAGGGTGGTTCAGTGAAGCAGTAAATGCAAACACATTATCACCTGAGAACTTGCTCCAATTTCACACCAATTAAGTAGGAATGAGAGAGGAGGGCTGGGGCTGGCTGCAGAGATGGCTGATAATCCTGTGAATGGGCAGAAATGGCTCGAACGCGCTTGTGCCAAAACGAGTTTGTTAGATAACGCCAGTCCCGGCAATTTTGTCTTGGGGAGGGAGCATGTCATTACTGGAGCTGCTTTTATTAGCAAATATTAAAAACATTTGCCGAAATACAGTTGCCCGTGAGGGAAGCAGGGGTGGAAAAAGTAATAAAGCAATAGCTGATTATTTTATTTCTCTGCCAATGCGTCACATCACAGGGGAAGGGAAGGGAAAAAGGGAGAGGGAGGAGAGGGATGGGATGTGAAGGACTGTTGGGGCAAAGTCGGCAGCTCATGGAGGGGAATATCCCATCCTCAAGGAGCCCCTCAGGATGCTTAGTTCTGGATTTCAGGTGGGTTTGACTTTTAATCCACTGCCAGCAGATGTAGGTCTGAACAGGTCCCCAAAACTCACCTTGGCAGCAGCGATGGGGCCCATCCCCGTCCCCTCCACCTTCACCCAGGCGCCAGTTCACCTTCACAGCATTTTAATATTTGAGTTGTTCCCAATTTTTCCCCTGCTGTGATTATTTCCATTTTAGGAGTTAGGGTGGAAGAAAGGCAGCAACTTAGGGGAAGCGCTAATAAATGGATTTCTATGAACTGAATGCTAAAACAAATCACACCCTCGGTGTGCCAAGCCCCACATCACCTCTCCAGTAACTGCAGGTTTCAATGTCTGCGAGCAACCAGCCGGATCCTCCGGATCCACACCAGCCAGGAGACATCCTGCAACCAGCAGGATGAGTTAGTTCTTGTACTTAGATGAAATCTTGTTTTCATTTTAAAATGCATCAGTGATAAAGGGGTTACTGCAAATGCAGAGAAAAGAACCCCTTGCTGGGTTTCATGGTGACACAAAGGGCTAGAGATCTCAAAAGAAACCCCCTGTACATGGTGAGCCCTGGGGAAGGTCTGTGCTCTAAGAGGGGTTCTCAGTGCTGCCCCAGCTCTTCTGTGGCAAGGCAGCATCCAGGGAGTTGTGTTATTCCCAGGAGCTGCTTCCCTACTCTCCAGCAGGGAGCTCCAACAAAATAATTGCAAGAAAGGTGCAAACAGAGGAAAAGCAGTGAGTGCAATCCTCTCACTCAATATTGAATTACTCCAGGCTATAGGCGGGACAGAGATATCTCCTTTTAAAATCAGGCAAGTGTTTTCTCGGATGATGGAGGATGGGTAGTCAGCAAGGGACCAGAACAAACCATAATATACTAAAATATCCACGTATGGTCCACCTCACAAAGAGCCAAGGAGAGTGCTGAGCCTCATCTGCTGATGCCTCCTCTCTGAGCAAGGTGGGCCCTGGATGCTCCCTGCCCCACTGCGAGCTTGATTTTCAGCATCCTGCTCACTTCAGGTGCACATTCCCTTCTGAACAGATGGTGGGAAGGAGGAAAAAGCTGCAGCTTAAATGGGCAAGGGTCAGTAACTGCCGAGCCAGGTGCTGGGGGATTCTTTCCCCAGGGCAGGTGGAGTGGGATGCAGGGGGACACTTTATTCCAGTTTTTTCAGCCATGGGAAGTGAGGATCTGCGCTCCTTCCCAGCTTGTGGCATGCAAACCACTCTCCCAAGCAGGAAAAGCACTTCCAAGTGGCAGATATCCCATTCCGTACACAACGGTGCTCCCAAGCCCCGGTGCAAATCCACAGGGCTCTTCCTGTCCGCGCTCTCCAGCCTGTAATTATCTTAAAGGCAACAATTAAAACTATTGAAACACATGTGATGGGTTTAGGGAGCATAGCTTGGCTAATCCCCACAAGCATCCCGGAGGAGCGGAAGCGAGGAATTCCCAGGGTGCTGCTGCTTTGCCGGGCAGGTAGGGACCGAGGGGAGCTGCAGGGCACCGAGCTCAGGGTGAGGAGGTGGCAGCCTGGTCCCCAGGCGCTGTGGGACCCCGGGAGCCACCCAGATGGCAGAGGTGCCAAGTGCTGGGGGGGCTGCAGGAGGGTCGCCCCGCTCCTCACCCCCATGGACCCTTCCCAGGGTCACACAGAAAGTCAGTGACAAGAAGTCCCCAACCTCAAAACCTTTCGTTTAAGCTCTGTTTGAAAAGTTGAATGGAAAAATATTTCATCTTCCTTTTCCCATGTCAGTCCAGGACTTAGCACAGTGAGTCCTGCTCCATTCCCTGTGTCAGATACCAAAATAAAACCGTGTCAGACACCAAAATAAACCATGCTCCCATCCCAACACCAAAATAAACTGCCCCTTTTCCTCTTCCCCATCCTTTGCTGCAGCATGACGCTGTTGTTTCATTTCATGAGCACAGATTTCTGTAAATACCTGTGATGCTCTGCTTGAGGAGTCCCAAGGCAAAAGCAGAGATGAATAGCAAGAAATAGCATGAAATATCACTGACCTCCTGTGCTCATCAATTTTTAATTTATCTGTTTTGCAGGAATCAATTTTTTGCTATTTTTCTGAAAGCATCACCCTCCTGGAACCATATGATGTGTGATTTTCTACTCTGCTTTCTATAAGAATTGGTTTCTAACCTGCCCTAAAAGTGCTGAACCAGCTCTGGGAGCCTGAAAATGCAGGGAACTACAGAGCAAAAAAGAGAACACAAACTCTTTGTTCTCAGTATCTCGTGATCTTAAAGTGCTCGGGGTGATCTCAGGGGTGTCAGGGCAAGGACAGAGCCACACAGGGCAGCTGCTGGCTGGTCTCTTTTCCAGCCCTCTTGCTCCAGATGTGCAACACTATTCATCTCCCCCATATCACTTTTTTTTTTTTTTTTGGTGATATGGTGTTTTAAATATCCCTAGAGTTTTCAAAATTTCTACATTTTCTTCTTCTCCCAAAACTGAAACACAATTTTAACCATTTGAACTAAAAGTGAGTCTTTTTGCCTTTAAAATATCATTTTTGAGGCTCTTTTTTTTCAGTTTCTGCTCAGAAGAAACTCATGTTTGCCAAAAAGAAAAAATCTTTTGTTACAATCCAAAGAAATTCAAATTCTCTTTCAAGTATTTAATTTCTGAATGCTTACTTTCTCCTTTCATTTTTTTGCGTTTCCTGTCTCATTTCTCTCCCTTTCTAATTTCCAAAATGCAAGTAATTGGGGGAAATCCTGTTCTGAGCCACTTCTGCTGCTACCACCAACAGCCCCAAGGATGCTCCCAGCCCTGGGTTCCCCTCCACAGGGAAGGAGCCTGCAGAGTGTCCCAGATCCCATTCCTGTGTTCCTTACTCCCTGTGGGTGCCCACCCAGCTGCATCAAAATCACAAGGCAGCACAACCATGGGGCTCGGGAGGGACAGAAAAACCCACAGAAAATCTAGCCATGGGTTGATAGGACCCCAAAAGGGCTGTGGCTGTTTTGTGAACTGTGTGAGGCGTTCTCAAGGCAGAGAAGCATCACCTGGGGGGGTGCCCAAAATGCTGCACTGCCCCAAACTGAGAATCCCCTCACAGGCAATGTGTGTCTTATATTGCCTCTGTGTTTATCACACAAGTTCCACGCATCTCAGGTTATATATTACACAAATGCATAATTAAATGTTTCCATTCACAAAAAAGAAGAGATGTATATGCAGCTGTTGAATACAGAAAGTTTTCTCTCATGGCCCATCTGACCAAGGGATCCTCTCATAAGCTGCACAGCAGACAGCCAGTGTCTTTACATGTATTTATTGATTAACAGCAGCATTTTAGATAAGTGAAACCCACTTGCCTTTGAGGGCAGAAATAATCTGGGCTTAAGTGTCATTCAGTGTTGTGGGCATATGGCAAATTTTATTTGGGGGTTGTTTTCCGTCATGTGAGCATCTAACATTTTATTTGCATTTCTAGAGGGCTTCAGTCTATTTTAAGCTGGGAAAGAGAGAGAGCAGCAGGGCTGGTGGGAGCACCAGCTTCCCAGAGAAGCTCCCTGAGCTGGGAGATTAATACTGACCAGAGGAGCAGCACAAGGATGGGGGTTTACAGCAGCCCCTGGTTTTTCACAGCAAGAGTGAAAACAACTGGGGAAACCACGAAGCAAGTGAGAGGGATGGAATCCTATCTCCAGATCCTCAGATCAGCTGTTCATAAGGCAACAAACTTCTGGGCATGATGAATGCAGCAGAGGGATGTTCAGCAGCCTGTGTAGCCCAGAGATCAAACAAAGTGATCTCTGCCTTTAAAATGCATGAAGCTGAAAGATCTTGAGGGCAAATAAACTTACTTTGATTGCAGGGCTGGAATCTTGGAAGTCACATTCCTTTAATTTCCTTGAGCCGGTTGCCTTCCCCGTGAAGGACATGCACAGGGTGATGAGTTTTCAACGGAAACTGGTTTTACCTCATTTTCCCCTTCTCTCCTATTACAAGGAAAGAAGTGCAGAGCTCCAGAGGCCTACCTGCCTCTTCCTATGCAGACAGAAAGGGCTGGGTGTCTGTGTTTAATTACAGCCTGAAAGAACTGCATTTAAAAGACAACAGAAAGCTATTTAATTAATACTTATCATTAGCACACATAGCAATGCCTAGCAGCAAATTGCAACAACAAAGCAACTCCTTTTTATTTTTTTTTCTTGCACTTTGGATAAATTGAAAAAAAAAAAAGAGTAAACAAATTATTTGCACCACATTTGAGATGACTTTTTCCAGAATGAACATACTGGGATAGCAGGTATCACCCTAGGAGAGCAGAGATGTCCAAGAGCAGGCTTCTCCATCTCTAGTTTTTCAATCTCCAGCTCTCTTGGCCAAGAAGCTTATCTTCATCCATCCACCTATCTATCTTTCTATCTCAGCATTTACATTGGGCTCATCCCCATGTCTGAGCGCCTACTTGTCTTCATACCTGTCCATAAATTACATGGGGCCTCCAGGGCATTATAAATAATAATTCAACTCCCAAACTTTCAGAACACTCTTTTAAAGCATTGGCTTATAATTCAACATGTTGTGGGCTCCTCCAAGCTCATAAATGGATTAGAAGGACATGAAAGCCTGGTCAGTGGAGTAGTTGCCTCAAAATCAGTTCCTTGGGTGGCCACGAGCTGGAAGATGGGGATGGACATTGTGACAAAGCACAGGGAATGGCTGAGCTGCTCTTCTCATGGGAAATAGTATCCTCACCCACAGCTCATTTGGGATTTTAAATTCATCTCAATGTTATCTCAGCCAGAGCAGCAGTCAGCCACTGATCCCATGTCCCTTTTAATGAACAGATCTCTTAATGTCACTATTAGTGATTGGAGTGATGAACTACAGCACGGCTCTGCTGATGGATGAAGCTCCATGGGCCACACCACCATATTGGCACAGAGGCTTAAAGGGTAGACCCCACATGCCGCCCAACAGATCCCAAACCACAGTGGGACAGGCACCCCAATCCCTTGTTGGACATGCCAGCTACAAGTGAGTTTGCCTCAGGACAGCAAATTGCTTTGGTGCCTGTGAGTTATTGAGTAGAAACTCCAGTTGAGCTATGGCCCTATTCCTCTATCCCAACGCATTGCATCTCCATCCCAAGACATTACTTTCTCCTTGAGGCATGTAGGAGTTAAGAACATGTCCCAGCCATGTCCCTCAGTGGGGGAACATGGGGTCCCCATGGAGAATGACCATGGGGATCACTATCTCCTGGATCACATGTGTCAGATATGCTCGGAGTCAGGGAGCTGAAATCGAAGTATTTGCTGGAGAAAAGCATGAGAAGTTGATGCATGAGATTAATTATTTGACAAGCCTGTCCAGGGTTTGTAATCAGCTCTGGAAGGTGCAGAACTAAAATGATTAACCCCGGGAGTATGTGAAGATGCCAGAGCCTGCAGCTACCCATCAGTGTTGAGTGAGGAGGTATGACTTTCTGTGTCACTTTCCTCACTCCATTTTCCATCTTTCCATCAAACCAGGCTGACATTCCCTCTCAGCCAGAGACACGAGGACGAGCAAGCAGAGCCCTGAGCTCCAGTTCTGGGGACAGAGTGGGAGCTCCCAGCGTGAGAGGGGCCATGGATGCCATGGTCCCCGAGCTGGTGCTGGGAGACAGCATGCCCAGGGGGGTTCATTCCCACATCCCAGGCACCAGGCTGGCACATGGCTGTGCATTGCCCTCTGTGGGAGTGCAGCCCCCTGCAAGCCACGCCTGTCTGTGCTCCCCCTGCCTTGGCTCCAGGCATGGAACAGGCTTTTCGTGCTGTTCTTCTGCCCCAGAGATTGCAGGGGGAGCTTTCATAGTGTCCTGCCCAAAAAAATCTGGTTTGGGCTGGGGGATAAGTAGCATCCTCACCCCATAAGGGTATCCTCAGGGATGGTTGAGAATTAAACTCCTTTTCACCCTGCAATGAGGCTGGACCCTTTACTCACGCTTACTGCTTCAGGGCATTTGGATGGGAGCACGGAATGTATTCGTCACGATTTCTGCTTGCAAAACACGCCAGGGTTTTGGCGGGCTGCAGGTCCAGCCCCACTCACTCCATCCTTCCCATTGCTCCCCAGTGAGGGATCGGGGTCTTGACCCTGTGCCTTCCTGCCCCCTCCTCCCACTCAGTCCTGACCAGCCAGCCAGGTTTGCAGCCTCTCTTGGATGCAGAACTGGGTGAAATTTCAGGCCTCTCCCCTCTCTCAGGGTGTCTTAAGCTATGATTAAGGGCTAAATTACAACTGGGCAGCCATCCCTGGCTGAGAACCACAAGATTTGGGGAGGTTAAAGAGCTGTTAAAGGTAGTGGGGTCCAATGAGCATAACATATGCATCAATGAAAGGGGAAGCTGATCATGGGGGTCAAATGGGATCGAGAAGTTTCTTATTGCCACCCCCCGTGATGTCCTGCACCACCCCCAGTTCAAAGCCATCCTTTGGGCAGGGTTATTCGTGAGGATGAAGCTGTTGCTTAAATAAGACGTATTTTGCCATTTTGGTTCTCTTAGAAAGGTGAATGATGGCCTCATGAAACATCATTCCTGGACCCCACCACCATTTTCCTCCCAGCTACTTGATCCATGCAAGTAGAGCTGTTAGCATTAAAAACATCCAAGTGCTGTGGTTTTTACATCATCTTCAGCTAAGCTGTTTCCCTCACCCCTGTTAATTGGGATGGGGCAGCCTCAGCCCCCACCCTGGAGGAGGCACAGGTCCCTCCTCTCCTGCAGGGTTTCGATGGGATGGAAGGAGGTGGCACGGGGCCGGCTGTGCCGGAGGGAGCAGAGGAATAGGCTGCCTGTGTGCCAGCAAGGCAGCTTGCAGCCCAGGCCAAGCTTCCCACTCTTCCCGCACATTCTGCAACATCCCAAGCTGAATCACTTCACAGAATTTACTTTTGCCCTGTTAAATGCCACTAAACCTTCAAATTAATCCTCCCATTACAGGACTTCCTTTGATGTCAAAGGGGGGAATTTTTTTTGATGGCAAAGGGGGATTTTTCCCCCCCGGTATAATTATTCCTATTTTTCTTCCCCCTTTTTTAGGCACAGGAGATTCCTGCCAGATGCATGACTTGTGGAGGCAGCTCCCACACAAGGTATTTATATATTTATATGTATATGATGAGAACGTGGTATTGAAAGACCTGAAGTTTCAGGCAGAAGATAAGGGGAATTTCCCATTTCCTACTTGTTATAGTGGAAGTTGCCTGGGAAGAGTCTGCAGCAGGACTAGGACCAAAAGCTGTGATATACAGCACTAGAAAGCAATTATTTAAGATAAGCATGTCCAGGGAAAGTATCTGTTATTTAACTCTATCACAGAGCAAGTTTCAATGTCTGGGAATGATCCCTGGCACTGCTTAAATTACAGGGATGGGTAAAGCGGATCCGCTCCACTCTTGTATGCATTTCCTATTGAGCACCTTGGGTGCTATTGGGATTGCTGGGCTGAATATCCCAGCACAGAGCCAGAATCACTGGATAATGCTCAAGAAGCAGGCAGCTGTTGGTAGCGTTTAAGGAAGCTTTTTGTAACAGACAGTAATGATGAACAGGCAGGTTTATTCAGAGTTTCAATCAGTTTTTTTGAATTATTAGGAAAAAGGGATACAATTGCATTGCTCTTTACTGAAAATCTTACGAAATTGTCCATCTAATTCAACCCTTTACTGAAAACTTTATGAGATAGTCCATGTAATTCAACAGGGAAGTGCATTCTTGCTAATAGATCATTGCACGGAGACTCCCAGCATTACACAGCGCTTTCCTGGGAGTGGAGAATGAGCCCAGGGAGGCATTGTCCAGCTGTGCCCAGTAGCTCAGGTCTGTGGGACTAACTGCCCAGTGAAACCACACTGCCCTGGGGTGCAAACTGACCCCTCTTTGCTTCCCACTGCTGTGTGATGGCTTCAATCCTGCCCCGGAGCTCCTGTGCCCAGTCCTGTCCCCGCTCCAGGGGAGTGGACCTAGTCTCCATCGCTGTCAGGGCAGTGATTTCAGGCAGGATCTGGGGAACCAGGCCGGCTCGGAGGAGGGCATCCTGAAATTTGGCTGCAGAGGCTGGAGCTAAGCAACACCGGGGAATGCTGGAAAAGAAAGAAAAGCAAGAAAACTTTGGGTGCAAGCAAGCCCTGAGCTGGAGAGGCCGCAGGAACAAGGGCTCTCCCTACCTGTGCGGCTGTGAGTAGTGGTAGTGAGCAGCCACCGCAGAGTGGGGGCACAGCAGGTACTGGTTCTCCTCCCAGCAGCGCCTCATGGCTCCCACAATGTCCTCATCAGAGGCCGAGCACGATCCCAGGGTCTCGGAGAGCTGTGGGAAACAGGTAGGTTTGCACAGCGCACCACCACCCAACACATTCCCAGCTGGGTTTGTGCCACAGGCATGCAGCAAAGCAGCTTGAAATAGGGAGGCTGGAGGATGGGTTTCCCCAGAGACTGAAGGAAAAGGGGTCGTTTCTGCAGCTGGGGGATGAGGCGCTGCTGGAAAAAAACTACAGGGATGGAGCGTGAGCAAGGGGTTTCCATCCACAGGTGCTGTGAGCATGGGTGGGCATTCTATGCTCTGAGGGAGTTTCTCACCTCTCTTGCTTTTAATTTTTTTTTTTNTTGCTGCAGCACAAGCAGGAGTGGGCACTGGGCAAAGGCTTCTCTGAGGGAGAGCGCATGGGAAATTGGACAGGAAAAGGCAGGACTTTGCATCTGGCCCTCTCACAATTCAAATCTTTGGTTTTCTCTTGAATCTTTCTGTTTTGTGTTTGTGCTCCCCTTTGCTGTAACAGTGAGGCTGAATCACACCAAACTCAGCAGACCCACTCCCAATCACCCAATTTGTGCCAGCATCCAGTGCATGATGCCTCGGTGCATGGCCAAGGATGGGGTAATTTCATACAGTACCTAAATAACTGCAGGCAATTTTAAAGTTAGTTCTGTGAAGAAGAAAGAGCATTCTTAAAAAAAAAGTAATGAAAGGGGGGTTTTAATGTCTCCATGGACACACGTTGATATAAAACTTCTGCCCTGGCCTCAGACTTACATTTTTGGTTAGACACTCTCCATTATGATACTTTTATTCTGAAAATGAGTTGAAAACACCTGGTAGCAGTAAATCTCCTTACACACACACATGCACAGTGTTGTGTGTGTGAGGAACTGACCTTTCTGTGCAAATCTTCTGGCAGCTTCAGCTTTTTTGAGATGTTGAATTGCTCCATCAGTGTTTTTATCAGGTGGCTGTCAGAGCCCGAGAGCAGCCAGAGGATCCTCTCCACATTGTAAGGCTCCTGGGATAACAAGGCAATAGGTGAGGAAATTCGAGAACTGTCTCAGGGGGAGAGCATCCCTGTGGATTCTCTGATGTCTCATTAGGGCTGAGGTCCTACTGCGGTGTTTTCCTTGTTGGGATGGGCTTTTTGTCTTCCCTTTGCTCACCTACATCCCAAGACGAGTCTTTGGGAACACAATGTCTTTTGAACCTCTGACCTGTCAGAGCAGTCTGGCAGTGGCCATCAGATTAAAACAGAAAATGCAGGGATGACTGATGAATCAACCGTGTGACCACATCTGTACGATCACCATGAGGAGCCCAGGCTAATAACACACTGTATATTGGAGAACCAGAAATATCCAGCTGTTTACTCAGTGTTGCAGATGCTGCTGTGACTCATCCAGCTCCTGCATGACTTAATGAGGCACCCAGCTCGCTGCAGGGCTGGCTGATAATCTTCATGGACTTATAGGGCACATATAGGGCCCGACTGGCCTGTATGGCTGTGTAGCAATCAGTGTTGCAACACTGCAGCAGAACTGTGTGCAAGACCATACAGGAGGGTCCCAAACCAATTTGCCCTGTCTCATTCCTGCACGTGTTCAAGTGCCAAGAAATATTCATCCAGGTGATTTGGCCAAGATACTTTGTAGGGACAGACAGGACAAGCGACACCAACTTACAGAGTCCTCATCTCACATCCTGGGTTCAAGAGCTGGGTTTGGATGAACTCTTCATAACTTTCAGGAGCTGACAGTGCCTGTGACCTTTAGTCACTCCATCCTGTCCTACCTTGTCAAGTCATCAGGACTTACTCAGCCTTTCGTGTCCTTATCTGGGTGTCTTATGGCCCCAGTTCTGTTCTTCATCTTCCCACCATCGTCTCCCAGAGCCTCCAGCCTCTAATCTTCAGACTAGTCTGGGTGTAGCCTGCCCTTTGCTCTAGGCTGTCCCCTGTTTTAGGCTGTCCTGATACAGGTCAGCAGGCCTGGACATCAATGATCTACTCCTGGAGGTGCCTCCAACACTGTGCTCCTGACACCCTTTCTCCTGTCCTTCTTTCTGCTGCTCCCACATCCTTCCCACACTTCCCCTCCACCTCCATTCCCACCAGCCTTATGGTTTCCATTACAAATCACTGTGTTGACACCAGAAAGTTGAACTGGGCCAGCACACTGGTGCGAGCACTGGCCTTACCATCTAAGTAAGGCTTTTGCTTCTGTCCCATGCCACCAGAGCTTTCCAGGAGAACCTTGGGGTCCAGTTTGGAGGACAGACAGGTCATGCTGAGGACAAAGTTTTGGCATGTGGGCATGAGCTGTGTGGTGCTTCCTGACCTCAGGAATAGAGAACAGCCCCTGCTTTGCCTAGTTGCTGCGAAGACACAGCATCAGCTGTGATTGTCCTGGCATTGCCCCTCCCAAAGCTCATCCACACCACACTTTCTGCTTCACCTTCAACTCTTCCGGCAGAACCTAACAAGAAACTTTTCTCTGCTTTACCTTAGTCTGCAGATTCAGCAACCTAAAGAGGCTGTGCACTCTCCATCCTTGAAGGTTTCCAAAGTTCAAATGGACAAAGCCCTGAGCAATCCTGTCTGACCTCAAGGCTGACCCTACTTTAAGCAGGTCCCATCCAGAGACCTCCTGAATATCCCTCTAGAACAAATTATCTCTTTAGCTATGGAAATATTTGCATGGATGCTTCTGATGTGAGTTGAACAATGATGTCCCATGCAGCCATGGAGAGGGATGTGCAGAGGGATATACTCATCCGGCTCCTCAGAAATCTCAGGAAATCACCTTGCCTGACTGCCTGCCCCCATGATCCCAAAGTCTGGCACTTGCTGACCAGTGTAGCTGAGAGGAGCCGGGCTGAGAGAGGAGCCCAGTTACCCTTGGAGCTCTGAGGGGCCCCACAAGTTCCTGGCTCAGGAGGAAAGCCAAGCTGCAGAGCACAGCCTGATGATAGGGGCATTGGGACTTCTGACTGCAAAGCATGGCAGTCCCTCCAGGGTCCCAGGTCCTCCAGTGTGTCTGAACAGCTTTCGGAAAATCCAGGTAGCTTAAGGCCACAGAGATACACCACCAAGGGTTTCCCACTTTGATCACTTGTTTGGAAGCAGATCCAATCCCTGGGGATCACAGGGTGGGAATGAAATAGGAGGTATTTGCTTCCAGGTGTTTGGTTTCTGTACCTCCATGATTTTTCTTTCTGAGGCCTTCCCCTGCCTGCTGAGACTTGTTTTGCTCCGAGCTAGCTGCAGACGGCCATGAACAAGGCATTTCTTCTGGACTTCTCTACCTCCTTCCTGGTCTCTCCTCTTGCTCTTGGTGGAGTCTTTCCAAAGCGTCAACAAAACCCTTTAGACACAATTGCAGTTATAGTTCTCTAGTTGTCACGTGTTGTGGAAATAACCCTTGCAAAGCTTGCACAGAACAAGTCCCCAGAAACTCAGCACTCAACAACGAAGATCAGAAAGTCAAGAGTGAGGGAGAAGGTGTTTGATCTATCTCAGCTCAGCACTCTGTAGCATAAATGGTCAATATGAGTCACAACTCCTAATGCATCACTGAGTGGCAGAATTTTACAGGTAGAACAGAGTACAAGATTTAAAAAAAAGACAGTATTTGCTATTTTTGCATTTTGGCCATTCACTACAAACCTGAATATCCATGGCTGATGCTAACGTGGCCTTCACGCTCTTTGCCAGTGAGAAGTCTCCATGTTGAACAGTCCTATGAATGATATCATTGCTGTTCACCACAGTAACAAGTCGAACTGGGAGACCCATTTTCTGGGCAATACAGCCAGCTAGGAAAAAAGAGTGAAAAAATACACGTGTGCTTGACGAACATTCAAAGGAGATTTAGCACAGAAGTCATTGTACAAATTGATTGAGCATCTAGTTCAGAAGCAGACACAAATTATACTCCCTAGTGGACTCCGAGATATCTGTGTTCAGTGGTTTGGTAGAGCACAGACTATAAAATCCAGGGATTCAATGCTCTACCTGCCATTGAACAGAGACCCTTGGGCATCTCCACATTTCCTGGTGGACAGGCAGGGGACTGAGAGGTCAGGCAGCTGCCAGGCAAGCAGGAGAGATGAAGATTTTGGGCTTTTGCCTCTCTGATGGGCAGCCTGGAAGAGCAGTGAATATATCAAATCCTTTATTGCTTTCATAAGACAGTTCTACACCTATTTTGGGACAAGGCAATCAAGGACTCTCATTTAGAAGGCCAGATTATGCAATTAAGAGTGGTTCTCCTGGCCATGCATTACCACACAAACCAGAGTAGGACCAGGCAGGACTCCACACCTCTGTTAATGTCTCACTTAAGAAACCAGAGCCACAGTATTTTCCCTCTTTTCTGCATCAAACACATTCTGTCCTCTCTTAATGTTCCCATCCTCAAGATAGTTACAGTCATCATCAAAGGGTGGTTTGGGTTTTTCTGCACCTTGCAAATCGTCAGTGACACCTAAATTGAGTAATAACCATATATGAGTAATAAAATATAAGTGGTTCTGAAGAAATCCTACCCGAGAGTGGGTGTTTTAATAAATAGTAATAGCCAGTATCTGCAAAGTGCTTTTGGTCCATAGATCACAGCATTCTCTCTCTCTTATCTAACTCATCTTTTTTTTCCTTTTACCTGTGATATTTCCTCCTCCTCCTGTTGGCACAACAATTTCCACCACTGGTAGTGGGGTGGTATCCAGGGATGAGGCGCACTGAAAGTAGGCATAGAAGTAGTGACCAATCTGCACCATAATCCTGGACCAATTGATAGAATTCAAGCTCATCAGGTTGAATTTTCTAGCAAAATCAACATCAGTGAACAGTTCCTTGATCGGCTCATCGATTTCATCGCTGTTCCCATGAGCTGTCAAAAGGAGAAAGGAAAGATTAGATTTGCCAGCAGCAGTGCATCAGGCACAAGGTATTTCTGCTCATAAATAGGCCTGGTCTTGAGCCATGGGGTTTGCTGTGGCCAGGAATGTCCCGAGCCGCCTGTCTGCCTTAGGGGCTGTATGAACCAGGGGCAGAATGTCCCTGTGGATGTTGAGTGGTCCCTGCAGACATGGCACTCTGGGCTCTTGTTTCCACCAAACACACACTTGCCAGGAAGGCAAATGCTGCACCCCCTTGTGAGATGCCAAGGTGAGACGTGGCTGAGCAGAGGAGTCCATGGGAACTCACACAGCTCCAGCATCCAAAGATGATGCCTATCTGTGGGGATGGCATGGTGGTAGGGGGTGGATCACCCACGAAGGTGAGAGGACAGAGGGAAGGGGTGGCTAAATCCTTTTAGTGACAAAAAATGGGGCTGAATTTAGTGCAGTCAAGCACCAACCACCTGCATGCAGGCAGCTCTGATCTGCGGCCAGGAGAAAAAGAAGCCTTGAACCATTTGGTTGTCAAACAGGATGTTGTTTCCTGTTAGCCAGATATCCAGGCATGGTGATGGCAGTGACCTGGCTGGCTGCAGCTGCTAAAGCTAAAAATCCCCCTGCAAAGCCCCATGAGACTTTTAGGGTCAAGGCTTTGACACAGCAGGGCCATAAACTGGACAGTCCAAACAGCAATGCCAACCGGCGAAGACGTGGACGTTGTCTTCAATGACGGTGGTCATCTGAAGTTCCTGTATCTGGGTGCAGAATCCCTTAGGCAGCAGAACAAAGATGTCCATGTTCTTCTGCCCTCTCACGCTCTCGATGGCCGCACTCCCTGTGTCCCCTGAAGTCCCTGTTTTAAAGTGAAGAAGCACCAAGAAAAGCAAAAAACTGATGTGCCGGTCAAATCTGCATCGCTGCACTTTAAGATGCAGAGATGCTTCATGAGATGTCTTTGGCCAGAGCAGGCACCCTGGCATTGCCTGGAGATCACGAGGCAATACCACCCCGGGGCATCTCTGGGGAGGGCTGTGGGATGGATCGCTCTCAAGGTAAAGGCGTGCTCAGAAATCTTACTCCTAAGGAGTCATACTCACCCACCAGGATATTGACATGCTTCTGCTTTTTCTCCAAGAAGTACTGTAAAAACTGCCCGGTGCAGGACATAGCCAGGTCCTTAAATGCGTAAGTAACGCCATGCCAGAGCTCCAAAACATTCAGCCCATCTTTCAGCCTGGACAAATGCACGACATCCTTGTGTCTGAACCTGCTGAAGGCCCTGTCAATCAGGTCTAGAAGGAAAACGGTTAAATGGCCTGTTAGATTGGGTAGAGGAGAGTTTTTCTCACCCATGACTTCCTGCATCTGTGCTCTTCATGCTCCTGGGTACCTTCTCGCCCAACTAAAAGCTCTCAGTTGCTGGAGCAGTGACAGATATCCAACAAGTTATTTGTAGTTATTAGGAGTGAACCACTCCAGCTGCATGGTATTTGATAACTCCATGCTAAGCAATCCCGGGGACGTGCCACACAATCAGAGAAAACTGTTAAAATATAAAATACAGGAAACCCCAGTTTTATCTCAAGGTGCCGCTGAGACAGAGGTTGCAGCTGCCCTCTGGTGGAAGTGATAGCTCTTAAGTTTTAAAAAACGATGTCAAGGCAAGCGTGAAGCAGCAGAAAGCGCTTGAGGGAGCCCCAGCAGTGAGCAGGGCCATGACATCAGCCTGTTGCAGTCACCAGAACTCCTATTCATACACAGGGGACAACTTTTCCACTAGTGCCAGCAAGATGACAGAGGAGAACAGGGCACAGAGCAGGTGATGGTGCAGCAGGCTCCATCCCCAGGGGCTACAAAGAGGATGGGGGAAGGCAGGCAAAAGCATCCGAAGCCCCCAAAATCCTCCTCCACCTCCCTGCAAGCAGCTCCCCACTCAGCTCACCGCTGAGCGCGTTCCGCGGGACCAGCTCGGCCGGGATGAAGAGGGAGCACAGCTCCTTGACCAGCTCAGGGTAGGAGAGGCTGCTCCACCTTCGCAGCGTGTCCCTGTCCAGCGAGGGGATGCGCTGGGGCATAAGGAGGCCTCCATCGGGCGCGTAGCCGGAGAAAAGGGCTCCCTCGAAGTCCACGGCCCTCACGCCTCCCCGAGTGCTGACATACTCCATGGCTGCTGGGGAGGCACCACAGTCACTGCCGGGAACCAGAGCCTCCCCACACCAGCAACAGGCCCTCGGCCCAAAGCGACTCCCTCAGAAACTTCCCCTGAGGGCAGACAGGACTCCCCAGGGGGAAAAAAAAACCACCTCCTCCCGAAAAGTCAGAGGGAGCTGGCGTGGCCGGGCTCAGTGCAGGGCACAGAGCATTTTGTAGGAGGTGGAAAGGCTGCCTGGGATTTGTGCCAAGGTGGCTGGAGCCTCCCGGCCCTGCTTTCCCTCCAGCCTGCCCAGGGAGACGCTTCCCGCCTGAGGAAAAGCCCCGACAGTGCACAAGCACGTCATGTCCCTTTTGTGGGCTGCTTGCAAAAGCTGGCGCTTTAAANAGGAAATCACTATGTTTTTAGAGCAGGTAGATTTTGTTCAAAGGGGTTAAACTAAGGACAGGATTTGACGCAGCGTAGGAAGGGCTGAGCTAAACCCTCCGGCTTGGCGCAAGCCCCGCCGAGCGAGGGCCGGCGCTGCGGCAGGGGCCGCCTCTCCCCCGGCCCCGTGAATGCCTCCCGGCTCCCACCTCAGGCCCCGGGCCGCTGCTGCAGCCCCTCAGCGCGGCACAGCACGGAGGGGAAGCTGCCAGACAGCCTGCGCCACCGCGTCCAGCCCGGCCACCCTCTGTGCTCACGGAAAACTTGTCCCCGCCGCCAGCCGCCGATGTTCCCGGCGCCGCCGCGGAGCCGGCAGGGACAGCCTGCTCCAGCTTGGGAGTGGGGATATGAGGGAGAGACGGAGCCGAGCTCCTGCTGCTGGTGACAGGCGTGGGGACAAGGGGCAGCAAGTGCGAGCTGCAGCTTGGGGGAAAATCTGGTTAAATATTAGGAGAGAGCTTTTAACCTGAGGGTGATCAAGCACAGGGCATGGAGAGCTTGTGGTCTCCGGTATAACTCAGGAGATATTCAAACTTCAGCTGGGGAAACATGGAGCCACCTGATAAAACCATGAGTTTGGATTTAAATATGAGATTGAACCTGCTTAAAGGAGGGTTTGGGTCAGGGAATCCCAGAAGCTCCTTGCAAGCAAAATCAGTCTGGAACTCAGCTCTTCAAAACGGAATATTCAGCCCCCCAACAGCCCAGTCACACCAACAGGGAAACTGAGGCACAGGAGAGAGAGGAGACATGGGAGGTGTTGTGCAAAAAAATCCAGTTGTTCACAGGGAAGGGCTGTGCATCCATTTTCTACTTTTTATTTTTATATAATCAGTGGTTTTTGAAGGGCAAGGTCAGCACACAACCTGTGGCTGCACAGACCCAGGACTTCAGCCCAGGCAGGCAGGAGCAGAGGTTCAAAGGATGGCTGATAACGACCTGCTATGAGCCACGGAGCCCACGGAGTCTGCAGCAAGGGACACATCACCTGCCAAAGCACTGGAGTCTGACCCTAAATGCATTGCCTCCCTCTCTTTATTCCTATCATTCCAATCGGAGCAATGAGAAAAGTCTCTGGTAGAGAGTGGTCCAGTCACTGCCCTGGGCACTGATGTGGAAAAGGGCTTTTTTACCCCCAGCAGCCCAAAGGACTCTTTCTGCAGGCTCTTCAGGTGGAGGCACTGGGTAGATTTCAGGCTCTGGACAAAATTAGGTGGTGGTGTTGCTCAAGGTTGAACAGAGCAGCTGTAGCTGAGCAGGAAACAAAGAGAAGGTGTTAATAATATATCTGAGTTCAAACAGTGGACCAGAGCAGAGCACACCTCTAGAAAATCAGCTAGGAAGGGAGCTATGTATCTATAATTATATAAATTATATCACCTACCAGCCCACATCTCCCCACCATCTCTGTGCTCAGTATTCCTCAAGACGTTGAAAAGATGAAGCCTGAGCCACCCAAACCTACTGTGGCACCATGGTCCTCCCTGTACCCATAGTCACCAGATCCTCATGGCACCCGGTAATGGAGGTCTGTCCCCATTCCAGATGTGAATCCAGGTCCTTTCAGAAGGTGCTGGACAAAACAGCAAGGCTGGACCTTGTTCTTCAGGGATGGCTCGGGTTTAAATCGATGGTGAAACCTCACTGTGGCCAGTCCTGGAGTCACTGGAAGCTCCCAAGTTTACTTGGATGCTGACATCTGCAAAATACAGCCTCAGCTCATCTTGCTCCAGTGGTAGCTGACACAAAAAACTGCAAGTAGCATCTCTGGACAAAATAGTGAAACATCAGAAATAAAGGAAGTAGTAAAAGCTGCAGGATGTGTGATTTGGCTCGTCTGTTCTACCCTTTCCCATGATGGTGTGCTGAGGTGAATTCAGGATTTTCCTTCCTTGCCCATGCAGAGGCAGAGCGCACTTTGAGCTCAGCTTAAATTCAGGCCAGAACAAGGACAGCATCAAATCTGTAGGAAAACTGCACAAAGTGATAGTTTTTATTACCACTGCAATAATTTAATATCACGAATATACATCTTTGCAAAAGTCACCCGGCACACTTCAATGAGACCTCACATGGTCCACCATCATGGGACCTTGTGCCTCTGGGCATTCACTCCCCATATGTCAAATTCTTTTAATTTGTGTTTTAACTGTGTGAAATTACTTCATTATTGCATCTAATTTTTTTTTCCAAGTGAAGAGCTTAAAATGAGATTGATGATTCCTTCCAGCATTACGTCTCTATGGAATGCAGGAACCCTGCAAAAACAGAAAAAAAGGATTACAGCATTTTTACCTGCTGCTCTGCATTTGCGAAGAGGCTGTTGCCACAGGTCTATCCATGCCCTGGGTCTATCAGCAGTGATAATAACCCTCACCAAGGAGGTCAGTGGTTAATGCTGGGGTGCAGGGACTGCTGATGTGGCACTCACAGGTGAGCCCAGAACACAGCCTGGGACACGAACCAGGGTGACAGTTCCATTTACTGGGAGAGCTTATCCCATGCTCAGCCCTGCAATTTCCATGCACTCAAGTTTAGAGTTGCATTCAATTTTGGAGCTCTGAGCAACCTGGTCTAGTGAAAGGTGTCCCTGCCCATGGCTGGGGAGCTGGAACCAAAAGATCTCTAAAGGTCCCTTCCAACCCAAACCATTCTGTGATTCCGTGATTCATTCTATGATTCTTTAATATTTTGAATTTTTGAGAGAAGGAGGGGAAGAGCTTGCCCATGCTGCCTGTCAGGACTCATCCACTGCAGCAACAGATGAAGAGCTGGAAAATTTAATAGCCTCTAATTAACCTGGTCTTACTCAGTGCCTCCATATTCCTGCTGGGATTTGCACTTCCACTTTGGACCTTGTCTGTTCCTGAGCAGTTCATGGTCTCTGAACTCATGTCAGGAATCATCTGTATTTGCAAACTCCAGCTAAGGCTGCTATCTAGACTTTTTCAACTTCTTTCTTTTCTTTCTTTTTCCTTTGTCTTCTTTTTAAAATGCATCATTTTTCATCCCTCCAGGTGGAATTTCCTCAGCCTCTCTACCTTCCAAAGGCATCCCAAAGCGTGATGAGGACTGAGGAAGCAGAAAGACATGCATAACAGCGAAAATCCAATTTTTTCCTGCACAAAACCCCCTAAAATTCCATGTCTGAGCCCCGATCGTTGCAGCACTCAAAAACAAGCACAGCAACACTCTCAGCTTTGTGTTTGCTGAGCAGCTTTTCCATCCTCCCCAGCAAAGTGGGCATTTCCCCGGCGGAGCATCCCCAGGAGCACTGTGGATCGGTGGCTCTGCAGAGCAGCCGGTGGATCCCAAGTCACTAGATGGCGGCAGTGCCTTGTGCCCAAGCATCCAGGAGGAGATGCACATCGCTTTCCCTGATCTCATCCAGCCTTTCCCACCTTCCCACAGGTCCCTCCACCCTTCGGGCTACGGATGCCCAGCTGTCCCAACAAAAACCGGGAAACAGCTCTCCACAAAGTTTTGGAACTGAGGAAAAGGAAGCACGGGCCGTGTCCTGCGGCGGGAGGGTTGGGTACAAAGTTGATGCAGGATCTCATCGGGGTGCGAAGGAGGTTCTTCATGTTCACCCTGTCTTCTCCCCAAAGAATCCTATCCTGGGATTTTGCCACCCACCTCTCAGCGGGATCTCTCCTATCCCCAGGGAGACACTCAGGGACACACAGAAAGGACCCCAACTCTCAACAGAGTCCAGAAAGCACCAAATTTAATCAAAAAGCATCACATAACCCTGAGCAGCACAAAAATCTCCCCATATCTCCCAGTCCTGTCTCTGCCCACAAGCTGTCTGGGATCTGAAAACCACACACAAACAAAAGCTTTCAGACCTGTAAGTGACCCAGGCAACAGCAGGCAAGTCCAGAAAGAGTGACCAGGATATTTGGGATTTTGCAATGCCGTTTACTACCCTGTACAGAGTACATCGCAGTGGGAAGTGTGTTGTGTTGGCTGAAAAAAATTGCATGGGCTTGCCACTGGGGGTTGTTGAAGTTATGTGTCCCCTGCCCTCTCATGCATGAAAGTGTGAACATTCACAGAGAAAACAGGGAGATTCCAGGTAAAAATTGTAAGGTTCTGGCCAGAAATCAAACTATTTCAGTTCTGCTTTTCTGGAGGCAGATCCACACATCAGGCTCAGAATCTATGGCAGGAAGGGGCTAAGGATGTTTGCAGAACGTCTGCAGCTGCACACGCAAACCTGCACTCAGAATTATTTGTTTGAGCCTCATGTCAAGGAGGTATGACAGAAATGTATGACTGTAAATAAATTAAAGTCCACAAAGCTGTGTCTTTGTTACAGCAAAGGTGGCTCTTTCCCCCTCTTCCTAAATCTGATCTAAATTGCAGTATTTCAGCTGACATGAGGCAGAACTTCCACATGAGTCACCTCTCATCTACAAATGTGCACTTTTCTACCTCCACCTCTGGTAATTTTTCAGGGCAAGGAGCTGCCAGCACATCAGCCCTTTCCCCGCCGCTGAGTGCAACTTCTTTAGAACAAAGTGTTTCACAACCAGATCAAGGCCATCTGTCTTGTGGTTTGGGTCTTGTAGGCCAAAGTGCAGGACCCACTCATAAAGGCAGAGCAGAAAAGGAGCACAAGTAATTGTGCAGTGCTGGCTTCCATGGTGGGATATTGGAGGAGCTGTTACCTGGAGAAAGTTGTGCAATTTGATCCAACTATGCTGAAGTTCACATTTTATCTCAAAATCTACACTCCCATAGCGTGTGGGCTCTACAACCATCCGCTGGGGACTGGACAAGGGAGATGCTTTATTAGCTTGTCCAGGTGACTTTGGGAAAGTCAGGCTCCATAATACGCAAAATGGGGACCGCTGTGCTCAGGGAGGCACTTTGGCTATAGCAAACACAACAGAACCAAGTGGGACATGGACAGTGACAGTCCTGGGCTTTGTCCACAGTTGCACCACGGTTGTTCCCCATGGAGCACATCCCTGGCCCTGAAGCTGGTGAAAACCCAGTTGCTGTCAGACTCCATGCAATTCTCTGCCCTCCTCGCAGCACTGTCCTGCCTCAGCACTGACCCTCTGGCTGTGCATCACTCTTGGCTCATTGCCTTCCCCAGCCAAGTAGCACCATCCATTAGAGAAGGTCTTGGGGGTTATTAGTTGGGCTTTCCTTCATTTTATATATAAATTGTGATTATATATTTACCAAAGGGAGAGACAGGAACAGGCTCCTCCTCATGCCTGTATGGGCCCAAGATGCTCTCCGTGACTGATCAGCTGCAACCCACTGTGAGCAGCACTGAGTGAGCCACCGTGCTTGATAAATCAGGATGAAGGCGAGCACAGCTGGACAGCTGAGTACTGGCCCACAGTGACAGCCAGGTGTCCCTCCAGGACTGGAGTTCTTCTGACCACCTGTGAGCACTTGGAGGCTGCTGTCCTCTCCATCCTAACATGCCAGTGTCCTCCCCTTGGTCAGATGAAAGTTTCTTTATCCTCACTGTGTCTCATGGGATCTTCATGTGCTGGATCAGAGGGAGATGTTTGCATTGCAGACATGGTGGGGTCAGATTCACCAACTGCATTGGTTAAATGTTCACTGACTCTGCTTTGGGGGACCCTTCCAGACCTTCCTCACTCAACAGCACTAACTGCTAATGGCTCCATGTCTCTCCCAACATTTTCTTTCCTTGCCCTGGCACAGCCTAGCTCCATAAGCAATGCACACCACTTTCAGTCCTTTACCCTGACTCCACAAACTGGGCTGTGGGATGGAGGGCAGCCTCATCCCACTGAAGGCCAAGCTGCAAGGACAATAAATGTCCTCTAAGGGCATAAACAGAGGGGTCCATGTAACTGCAGAGAGGCCACAGCACTACACTACAGATGTTGGAGGCAGGGGAGTGAGAAGTGGGTGGCAGAGCCAGCAGCTTTATTCCTACTCTAAAGCAAAGCCCAGCAGCAAAGTCCAGCTCTTCTGTAAGCTCTGCTCCCCAGGTCATCGTCAGCAAGCAGAGCAAGCAGAGAGCTAAGGCTCTTGCACTATCAGTGATCGAGCTGCCTTGACCTTGAAGGAGCAATACCCACCTTTTGCTCCCTTTGGTACCTTTGCAATAGGATGACAAGGGCTGAGGGCTGCCCTTCTCTGAATATCAGCATCAATGGAAAGCTTTATCAAGCAGCAGCTCCCTGCACAAGCCACTGCTTTTGTCAGTCTTATCAGGGTTCTGATAATGACATATCTAATCTAAACCTATATGAAATGGTGCTTGCATGTCTGCAGCTTGGAAGTTGCAGCTTGGAGGCAGGAATCTCAGCAGACTACCAAGGCCATTTTAAAAAGAGAAAAATCTGGGGAAGGTGCCTTATTTCATCTCAGTGCTGTCTTGGTAACGCAGCACAAAAAAACTTGGTGGAAGCCAAGAGGGACGGAGGGCTCATGGCAGCAGCAGCATCTTTTTCCATCCCATCCAACCTTTTGAAGCAATGCAGCCATGTGGCCTGATGAAGAAACCTTTGTTCCTCAAGGTTCAAAATAATCAGACCAGAAATGTATGTACCTGGCAGCAGACCAAGTTCCCAGGTTCAAGGGCAGCAGAAATAGGGATTACTCAACTATACTATAGGGTTGAGACAGAGGGAAGCCCACCTGGGGATCTGTGACTGGCAAGCTTGTGACCAAGCTTTTTAAAAAAATGGGCACTGGTTTTGGGGTGTTCAACAGGACCTGCACTAGAGAAATCCATGGCTGAATCATCAAATGTCCTGCTTGTAGCCTTTCATATTTGGGCCAATTAAATCCTAGTGTAGAGCCCAGCCTCAGCTTCCCAAAGCACTGAGGTGAAACCAAAAGCATCACAAAGTCTGGCGAGTCACTGGTGGGATAGATTAGAGAAGCAAGTGAGGTGACAGGGGAGAGATGCGTGAAGACATCCCCAGACCTCCACAAGGCTACCAGGGATACAGCAGTATCCCCTGGGATACAGCAAAGTGCCTCTCCCCGCACAATGCTTAGGCTGTAAAGTCTTTTTTGTAGTTCAGAACTTAAATAACAGCTTGAACTGGAGGAGGCAGAGATATGAGTTTTTTCTGTAGGAGCCCTAAAACTCAAAATCTGGAAATAATGTCCAAATCATCAAGAAGTCGTGCAGGTAGGAGGGTGGCTTCCCAGACACTGAGTGAAAGTGAGAGCCAAGATCGGAAGTCCCAGGGAAAGGTTGAGGGGAAGTCATAAAAGGATGCAACTGCTCCACAGGGCAGCTACAGGGGTGACAGAGCCAAACTCTTCTTGAATATGGCAAATGTTATAACACGAGGCACCAGCCACAAATCGCACTTTGGGAAGTTTGGGTTGAGCACCTCTCCTTCAGGAGGTAGGTGGTGAAGACCCAGAATGAGTACCCAGGGAGCCAGAGGAGGTGGGGGTTGAGATTTGGCCAAAACCATGGCTGATCCATTGGTGATATTTTTGCCTGAGAAGTTTTGCATGTCCATATCTCTGATTCAGGTGCAAAAAGCAGAAATAAGATACTTCAGTCCTTTTTCTTCTGACAAGCCTCTAAGACCCTGTGCTTTATTTTCAAAGCAACTGAAAGGCAGAAGTGCCTGCTGGCTTCCCACAAGACATAGATTTCCTCAATAATTTTTGAAAATTTTTCAAATTTTCTCTATACAAACCAGATTCAGGTTTTAGAGTATGGATTTACTTTAATCAAATTATCAATGGACCTGCCCTCATATTAGTGCAATCCAGTGCATTTTCTTGGCCCTGGAAATTTAAAGTGATATCATATTTTAAAAGATCTTGTATTCTGTTGGGGAGATGTACAAGTATTCTGAACTTTGCTATTGAGATTAAGTTTATCTCACCTGTGATTTGCTCAGCAGGCCTGGCTAGATAATAATTACCTTGGCCAAATTTCATTCAATAAGCATTTCTCCTTTTTTAATATGAACTGCACTTTTTTGCTAAAGAAAATAGAAGAACGTGGAGCCCAAGAGAACACAAAGAGATTTTATTTTTGATCATTGATTAAAAATCAGTTGATCACATTTCCAAATTTTCCAACAGTGATTCATAGTCCCCATTTATCCAATCACAAATCAGGAGCATGATATGTTATAGCTATTCACAGTAAGTAGAAGAGGAGAGGATACCTGCAGAAAACAACTTGGGTTCCAAGTGGGGCGAATTCTCTCATGAGTTGTCCATTTCTGTGAATGGAAAAATTTCTGTCCAGTTACCGAGAGAGTCCTGGACAATTATATTCCCCTTTTAACATTTGATGAGTGACATTCAGGCCTTAGAAGCTTGGCCTCCAGGGACACTGTGGGCCTGGGAACTCTGCAGTTTTTTCAAGCCTAATCTCTCTTCCCATCATGCAAAGAGAGGGGACCTGAATTGCCTGGAGGAGCAGCCAGAGGTCCATGAAAACGTGGGAGGCACAGATGTGCTTCCAGATGGCCCACGGCCAGACAACATTGGCTGGTGGGAGGCAGGGAGCTGCCAGCTCCTGCCAGGACACAGCAAAAGAGGTCAGTCACCACTGTCCCCATGAAGAGGACACTGAAAGGGGACATGTGTCAACACAGCCTCATGTGATACTGGGGTATTCACCTGAGGCAGGCATAAAAATGAAATGCAGTTCCTGAGGTTACATCATTCCTGAGGGGATAAAATGGAAAAAAAGCCAAAAAGCTGTTTGGAGAAATTGCTGAATCAACCCACCCCCCCAAGGCTGCTCTCTGAACCTCCCTGGTGTCCTCCACGGTGACTAGGGATGATGTCCCTACAGATTTTTCCCCTCCCAGCCAACTTCATCCATTGTCCATCCCACCAGCTGAGGTTTTCCCTCTCCTGCCTCATCTGGCAGACACTAGCTGTACTAATTAACCAGAAACTGGGGCTCACTACTGCAGCACAGAGAGCGGGGCTGAGCTGGCAGGAGCGGGACAGGCGGCAGCAGAAGGCTCTGACAGTGTGCCCAGACTGGAGAAAAATAGATCTTTCTCATTCTTATCCATGATTTCACTTCAAAGAAAAGACAGAGGTGCTAAGAGAAGGCAAAATGAAAGAATTGCAAAAAGGAGAAGGCATGTGAGTGAAAAGGTGGAAAATCCCCATGCTGACTTTGGGAGGGAGGAGGAATTCATTGAGGCAGGAAGCCAAGCCTGGGAGTCCAGACCCAGAGGATGGATGCTCAGATGCCATGAAGCAATCTGGGACACAGCCAAAGGGACTGGACTTGAAAAGGAGTCCTGCTCCAGATCCTACTTTAGAGGGAGGAATCGGGCTCAGCTTGGAGGCTGCTGCTGGTCTTTCTGATGCGGCACTTGGGACAATTGCAGCTCCAAGGGCTGAAATGCTCCGTCAGTACACGAGAGACTGTGGCTCCTATGGGGAAAGGAGATCAAAGGGGTTTGGTAGATCACTGATGGCACAAGCCCATCTATCCACATATCTCAGAGGCAGGGCCATAGTGGTGGAGCCTGAATTAAACTGCAGTCTTCAGGTGAGCCAGTGCAAGGCCAGGAATTGGAGTTGGTTTTTCTTAGGGGACAACGATGGGTTTGTGCTACTGCCACATCTGGGTTACACCAAACCCCACCAGAGCTGGTCTGTGAGTGAGTCAGTCCCTGCAGTGTGCAGCCACTATTCTGCCAGTGCTAAGGACCCATGGTGCACACACCAGCATGCAGAAACCCCCAGTGTCAGCTCCAGGGTCACACAATCTCCACGTTCTCCTTCTCCAGGTACGTGCCTCCAGGCTGCCAGCTCATTAGATGATTGGGCTCGTTCCTCTGATAATGAACCTCTTTGCACAATTATGTTTTTTTAATCATTTGTTTATGGATGCCACACTACGACCTCCATAAAATGGATTTTATGGTGTTCTCCCTGCCCCCACATTGTGAATTGCAGTCCGTAAAATGTAGAGCAATTTATCACTGACCATTGCCCAGTTTTACGTTAATGTTTGAACATGGCCATAAACCAATTACATCATCTTACCTCTGGCCAACTTTTAAGGCAGAAGGACGATATAAAACCAAGCTCCGCTTACCAGCAAGGCACCTTCTCTTGTGTCGAGACCACAGAGAAACTTTCCACCATGAGCTTCACTGGAAAGTACGAGCTCCAGTCCCAGGAAAACTTCGAGCCCTTTATGAAAGCCATTGGTAAGTGCCTGCATGTTCTATGTGCTGCTTTGCCTCTGCAGATCCCGCTGATTTTTGGGAGCCAGCTGTGCTGATGTGCTGATGATGTAGATTGAGACATCTTGGAGATTTCCTGTTTTTCTCTGTCACCTTGTAATTGTTGGGGTTTTAAGTGTATATGTGTGGAGATGTGATCTCAGAAGAGAAAGCATCTCTCTGGCTGGGGGCTGGAGGTCAAGAGATGATGGGTGAAGTTTTATCACTTGCAGAAAGTCTGTCCTGGCAGGCTCTGCAGCCACTGGCCAGTGTGGCTGAGTGCTGCACACACATGATAAGCCAGCAGTATCTCGGTGGCTTTGGGGCACTGCAGATCTGCTCCATCAGGCTGTGAAATTGGAGGGCAAGAAGGACATTGCTCAGCCACTGTGCCGTGATGCTGCAAAGCCTCAGATTCCACTGTTCATCAGAAAAAATAGTTGGTGTTGTTTAAATGTTAAATGATGAATGTGTCTGATAGATTTCCCCTCGTGTCTGTGACAGGGAATGTGGTCCTGCAGGGGTTTAGGAGGCTTTGCATTATTTCTGCACAGTTATGTGCCAGAAGGGCTCCACCTGTCAGATCACCTCCAGGCTTTGGGGGGAGATTTTATAAGCTGGTTCTGAGGAACCCTGAATCTGATTTTAAAGAAACACTTTGTTCCTTTATTCTATCTTCATTTAATCAATTTTTCTTTGCCTGTCAGTAAAGGAAGGAAAGCAGGATTTATTCTTAGACAGGGAGGTGGTGTTTGTGCTCCCAGTCAGGTCAGTGAGACACGGACATGTCTAGTTCCCACATAAAATTCAGAATGACAGTATTAATCTCCCTCCCCAGCAGACTCAGGGACATGTGGCTCTTGGGGAAGCATCATCATTGAAAGGTTTTTCCACACTGGAATAGAAATTTTCCCAGCTGTAGGTCCCCAAATCCTGCTACATTCATTTGTTCAGCAGAAGCAATCTGCCCACAGATGGCTCCACTGTTCACTTAATGTCTCTTGTTCCTGGGCAGGGCTCCCTGAGGATCAGATCCAGAAGGGCAAGGATCTCAAGAGCATCTCAGAAATTGTGCAGGATGGGAAAAAGTTCAAGGTTACTGTGACCACTGGCTCCAAAGTGCTGAAAAATGAGTTCACCATTGGCGAGGAGAGTGAGATTGAGATGCTGAATGGAGAGAAAGTGAAGGTGAGTGAGCAGCCCCTACTCTGCCAGGGCTGGGGAGACTCAGGGGCATTAAATTTCCTTTCCAGCCATTCCCTCTTCAAAAGAGCAAAGGGACTGACCATACCACAGGTATTAATGTACTGCACTTCCTGCAGAAGAAGCCTCACATTTCTGAATCTATTTTAATAGTCACTTTGGAAAACACTGGAAGCCAGTGTTTTAATATCCTGTTTGTAAAAGGGGGACAGAGATGCTTTGGTAAACTTTTTTGGCAGCAGGAGTCCTGAAAGATTTGAGGTGGAAAAGGATTGACTTTGTGTCACGTTGCAACACAAAACATACCTCCGCCTTCATTTTGATGACTGAAAGGTAGTGCAGGAAAATCAGACAATGAATCATAAACCAATAAATCTCTCCTTTTAAGTCCCAGTAGCTGTTTACTTCTCTGCTAGCCTTTCCCACTGCTTCAGGTTACACTGGGTGGGATGATTTGGCAAGGTGAGGAGTTATCACTCTTGAAATTGGGTCAGCTCCCATTCCTGGACATTAGCTTCCAAGGGTTCATGGAATGTCAAGGCTGCACCCCTGGCAAACAGTGCCTCTCACCTCTGCCTCTGGAGAAGATGGTGTTGCAGGGACTTTTGAAAGCAGGAGGGATGATCACCGAAGAAATGCCCTGTGAATGGAACTCTGAGAGCTGTACCTGCTGTGTCACGATTTCCAGCATCACTAAAGTCCCTTTGGCATAACCAGGGGGAATCAGCTATTAGAAGTGTTTTACCCTCTGAACATCAGCAGCTCAAGGGCATATGAACACATTTATAGCTGGGCAAGACAGATAAACAGAAATGGGCTTTGCTGGCTTAATTATTTGATTAATGTCGTTGATCAGTGATAGCAGCCCTGGGGGTGCTGGTGCTGTCTGCAGCCTTTTTAGACAGGGGGGCAGAGACTCAGCAGATGTGCCTGTCCCTTGACGAACTTTCCAGCCATGTCTGAGTTTCTGAAAGCTCCTTAAATATTTTCCCACCTCAACTGAGACTGCCCCCAACCCTGTGCTCTCACCCAGTTCCTAGTGACCTCTCCCCAAGGGGGCTGCTGCAGCAGTGTGCAGTAGGTGGGTAGTGGAGAGGACATGACATGACACACATGACACACCCTGGCCCAGCTGAGGTGGCTCTGCCATCCCCTCCTACTGCAGCAGGGGAAGGGCAAAATGCCGGGGTCGAGGTGATCTCCAGCAATAACAGGAATGCTTCTGTCTTCCACCAGACTATTGTGCAGATGGAGGGCAACAACAAACTGGTCACGCAGGTGAAAGGGATGAAATCCGTCACAGAGCTCAACGGAGACACCATCACCCATGTAAGTGTGGCAGGGCAATGGCTGGAGCAACAGAGCCACCTGCAGGGTGCCACAGAGGTGCTGGGGACCTCGGAGAGGTGCTGGAGGAGGGCATGTGTTTGCACACAGGCTCTGCAGCCAGGCACTGAAGGCAGCTTCTCGTTAGAGTATGATCCAGAAAGTACTTTTTAAGACCCCAGTTTAGGCAGAGCTGATCAAAGTTTCAGGTAATGAGGGCATGTTCTCACCCACCCAGGAGGTACAGGAATGTGCCAGGGCTTGGCACTCATAGAGAAGACAGGGGAGGGAAAGTGATTCTGGCTGAGGGATGCCAGATTATCCATACCTGCTTTGGGGTATTCATGAAGAAATCCAAAGCTTAAAAAAAATTCCGTTTATTGGAGATAGACTGGGGATCAGTCCTGTTTTGATTTTTAAGACCAGATGCTAAGTACAATTTGGAGCTAAACACCATGTGTTTAACTAAACACCTTATGTGTCCTTTCTAACTTGAGATATTAAATGACTCTACAAATCCATAAAAAGCTAACACTTTACATTTGTTTTTCAGACAATGACCCTGGGTGACCTCACCTTCAAGAGAGTCAGCAAGAGAATCTAGAAACCTTACACATCCCAATCATTTTACCGTGTAAAATGTGTCCATTAAAATAAAATTTTTATTGAAAGCATCTTCATAGTCATCAGGCTCTTTACTGCTACTATAAATAGACACAAACCTCCAAAGCTCATGGAAGCAGTGGTAGAAATTGGGCAACAGACTGTGCTAAGGGTGTGCTGATGTTGGGGAATGGAACGGAGGCAGGGCACAGGCTCAGCCACTGAGTGACCCATGCTGGTGAGTGTCCTTCCTGTCCTTGCCTGGGGACAGGTGCCAGCATCCTGCTGGGGATGCCCCAATGGGATCAAGAACCCAAGAAAAGGGTTCTGTCCCCTTTCCTTACAAACATGGCCAAAGTGATCACAGGGTGAATGCGAGGGCCAAAGAATGGAGTGGTTTAGGTGGAGTCAAGGAAGTGCCAAAGATCCTGTTTGGAAATCTGCCTTGGGGAAGGAACCAGCATGGGCTACCAGCTGCTGTAGGATCAGCCCTACAGGCTCTGGTCACCCCATCCCATCTCCTCCCTCCCCATTCCCACCAGCAGGATGGTCACAATTGTCTCCAGGTGTCCAGTGTGTGTTTCACCCTGAAGTGCACCTGATAAATTGGGTTGAACTGGAATGAAACGCTTTTTCCAGGGTGAAATACAGGTTTTCTCTCCTGGCAGGAGATGGGTTGGTTGCTCACAGTGTAGACAGAGGGAACACCAAATTCATCTGCCCTGCAGGCCAGGGGGAGATGCAGTTTTCTGCTGCACACAGGAAAGGACACTGTTCCTTATCTGCCTTTTCCAAGCCTGGTGCTTGGATGATGATAGGGAATTGTCTCTGAGAAATGAGTATATGGCTGTGGGATAACCTAGCTGGGATGATGTTCTTACAACTGCTCAAAGCTGATCAGGATGATAGGAAACCACCACAAGTGCTTCCCCACCTCCTTCTGCAGCCTCAACACACATCACCAAAGGACCAGTTTGTTTTCACATGCATCTCTGCCAGGAGTCCCCTCTGCTCAGGAGAGGTTTTCATATTAGAGATCAACATTGATCCTCCTGCCAAGAACTGAACCAATACGAATTATCACACAGGGCAGCAGATAGGCACCTCACAGACAAATGGAAGGGCTTAGCTCAACAGTGCTTAAAAAGCAGATGATGATCTCCAGTGAACTCAGATCTGGAGAAATATCAGCAAAATCACTTAGAAACTTCAAGGAAAATCCCTAGTTTTGTTTTCTTGCTCCGCTGCTGAGGAACAGGTAGGGAATTCTTGAACAAACATTTTCCTCTCCTGGATCCCACTGAAAGTCTGCAGGAAACCAGCTGGTTTTGAAGCAGGTGGGCAGACAGCAAATACCTTTTTTTATCTAGAAATCCAGCTTTAGCCTTTAGACTTCTTAGTTCTGTCGGCTGTCCACTGGCAGCTGATCTATGGACTATTCCCTTTTTCCTCAGTGCAAAATTAGTTAAGCACCTAAGTTAAAAGGCTTTAAGGCATCAGAGCCCCCCATCTCACCTTGAAGGTGAGCAAAGGTGGATCCCCCTCCCTGGAAACTCTTGTTCAGTTAGAACAATCCACACAGCCTGTGCACCACACCATACCACTGGTTCTGGCATGGCCCCATGCCCATCACTGCAGACATTTTCTGATTTGTAACTAAGGAGAATAATTTATCCCACCTAACCTATCTTGATGTAGGAAGTCCCCTTAGTCTCACTTGCAAAGAACCCACAGTTTGATGTTGCACCCGTGGCAGCTGCAGAATCATTTTCCAGCAGTTTTTCATCAGAAAAATATAATTCAAGACAAAACACCATCTGTGGGTCTTGTTCAGTTTGCATTCAAGGCCCACAGGTGTACATGACACTTCCTGGAACTGGCTTCCCACTTCTACCATCCCATGGACACCACTGGAAAGAAATTAAGTTATCCCAAGGAAGTGCTAGAACCCTTTAAAAAAAATCAATTTAACAAAGGAATTCAGAATCAGGACTTGTGTAGAGAGAAACAGGCTTCCAATAAAAATGTAAATAATTTTATAACAAGGTTTTTTTGCTTTGATTTTTAATGCCTTAGTGATAGAAAAAGGGATGTTGTTTCTGCCAGGACTTCTCCTGCTTTAAGCCCTCAGAAGATTTTTCAGGATGCTTCCCCAACAGGTCCATGCTGTCAGACTTGTGTCACTGGAAACAATCCTTATGGATATACCACATTGCTGTATCATGTTCCCAATGTTTGGAAGTGCCACAGGTGATGTTACCCCACAGGCATGAATTGGTGTCAAGCTCGGGGTTTATTCCTTTTTGTGGAAGAGGCTTGGTGCGTTCTCATTGCTGGGTTCAGGCATGACTTGGATCTTCTGGTTTTTGAGGGCAGCTTCCCTCATCTTGTAGTACATGAACTCGTTCTGCTGGAACATGCGCAGCTCCATCTCCGTCTGGACACGCATGACCTGAGGGACACAGCAGGTTACAAACCCTGGGATGGAAGGGACCTTGAACCAAGTGAATAAAACACTGCCACTATCAATCATTGTCCCTCAGGGATGTCCTAGGCCATGCAATGGCTGAGGCACCTTGCCCTCGGTGTCCCACCAGCAGGACCAAAGTTGACTGGACACAGATATCCCATTCCTTTCTCAAACCCATTTGCTTGTGTACTGAAGAAGGCATCAGCCTTTCCTGCACCAGCTCTTCCACAGGCTACTGGAAAGCCTCACGGTCCCAAAACTGATGCAGGACCTAGAGGTGATGCTGTGCAGAGCCAGGGAATGGCCCTTGGGATGGTACATCACCAGGGTGGGGTCACCTCAGGTGGGAGGACAGGGACACTCAGTCCCACAGTTGCACCTCTTGCACCCCAGGATTTGTCATCAGCAGAATCATTCCTAGTGCTGCATTATAGCAGAGAATCAGAAGGGATTGTAGGATATATTTTTACACCTGTGTGTGCATTTATTCAGCCCTATGTTTAGAAGCACAGGGATAAACATGTGCCATATATCCACTGTTTTACTCCTAAAGTGTGAAGGGAAACACGGAAATTGGAGTGCTGGGATCACACCCTTTGCTACATACAGGGAAACAGTCAATAGAGGTTTAGGTAGTAGATATTAATTTTTCTGAAGATATAAAATTGCACTAATAAAGGTTATAGCTCTGTTATAATGGGGACTAAGACATCAATAAAGGATTTCATTTGGTATCCTGTAATTTTTGGGGGTAATAAAGGAAAATGCTGTAAAGCCAACAGGTTACATCATAGTAAAGTGCTCAAGAAATGATAAATCCCCAGCTGCGATTGTAAATAGTTCCTCGTATCTGATCAGATGTATTTCCCTGGGATCTGAAGCTCTTGACTCTAAGCTAGGAAATGCACCTATCAGTCATCTGAGGAAAAAATACACTGCTGCTTAGAAGGAGTGGGGCGTGGTAAATAAAGAAGAATGGACTCCAATAAAGAAAATCATTTGGTAAACTGGGTACATCCACCATATGTAGCTTGATATACTCAAATTGCAATGTCATCCATCTGAGAGGAGTGAAATCATGCTGTTGGAAAAATGGGAGGCTCTGTCTTTGGGCATGGCAGTATCAAAGAAGATTCAGGGGCTCAGCTGCCATTTCTAATGCATGTTCTGGTGCAGGATAAAAGCTATTTTTCGGAGATGAAAAGCTCCAATGGGAAAGGACATGTACTTCCCAGCAGACTGTAACATAATCTAGATAAAACCACAGCCCTAGGAAGAAGCAGTCAGTGCTCGATACATCTCTCAGCTCTGACAGATGTTGTTTCTACAGCTTGACTGTAATCTTGCCCAGATAGAGAGCAGAGACAAGACAGGAGATGACACCTACCTCCAGGTCTTTGGTAATTGGGTGGGAAGGTCCGTGGGTTATCAGGAGAATGGCATAGGCTTTGCAGATCAAGCCGTGGCCAGCTTCAATGAGGCCAGCGTGCCAGTGAGTGACTCCAGCCCGCATCACGGCCATCCCCAGCTGCGCGTTGTTGGGATGGTATATCTTCCTGGAAAAACATTGGGTAATTTGAGTTCAGGAGAAATCTGGGTTCCCGAATGTGTGTCATTGACACGATATGTTTGCCAAAGAGCAGATTGTTTGCTCAGGTGAAGAGCCTGTTGCAGCCAGTGCCCCCGGAATGTGCCCTGCTTAGAAAGGGGCAAGGACACATTACTCAAGGACAGAGCTGTAGAGGGACATGAGTTATGAAAGATGGGATGTGACCAGGGAAAGTTCAACACCTGGCTTGGAGAAAGCCAAAGTCTGTCATCTGATGCCAAAAGAACACCGAGCTCTGTCATTGTTTTGGCACAAACAGAACCCAGATCTGACCCTGCAGCTCAGCTGGTACCAACTTAACTTGACACACTTGGTGCAGAAATAATGCAACAATCACCAGCTTCTCATTCAAAGTGGGAAGAGAAACAGGTGGTCCCAGATGCTCCAGAAATGTTCATCTTGCCCTGTGTAAATGCATCTTTTTCTCTGGAGATTGTCAGTGCCCTAGGTGGGAAAAATGAAACCTCTCCTCTACACCCAACTTTAAAAGCTGAAAGCTGCTTGCACTGAGCTGAAAACCTGCTCTCAAGGACTTATTTGGCATTTTGAATTGGTAGTTCAAGCAAGACAGGAAACTACCATGGTCCTCACCGTGAGGAACATGGAGGGGAAGGAATTTCCTCTGTGTCAGTGAATTAGTTCAGTGCCAGAGCTGGGACATGAAATTGCTTGACAGGCCTGCAAGCCAGGGAGGTGACTCTGTCACCCCTCTGCAAAAGAACAAAATATCACAGGCCTTTTGGAGTAGAACTAACCAAAAATAGAGGTAATGAGTGTGAGATGCTCTCAGCAGAGGAGTGAATGAGATAATGAATTGGGCTTTTCTCTCTTCTCTGCAGCTTCCATTATTTTTCTTCCTTTCTTTTTTTTTTTTTTCCCTGCTAAATACTCATCAGGCCTGTCGTAAAACCTCAGTATTGAGAAAGCTTTTAATGTGAGGTTTACCCTGGATCTATGTGAACCTGGATTTCTTTATTCTCACCGAGCTTTTACCTCAAGACTATAACAATTAGCCAAGAAAAGATCGATGTACTATTCAAGAGTGAGGGGATATCTTGAGTGACAGCCATTTGACATGGTTTCTCTTTTCTCTGACCTCCCCTTCCTGCAGGGTGCAGAGAACAGGCGAACTCCTGCCGTCACAGCCTCTCTGTTCTACATCCAGGCTCTGTCTTGCTATCAGGGCAGCCCTGAAATGCTTCTGAGACAAAACAAAAAGGCCCATGAAAGATGTTCCTAAGCCATTTGCCAGTTCCCATTTAGTAAATCAAGGTGCTTGGGAGCTCTTGTGCACTTAAGAAGGGGTCCCTCTCTGTCTGGTGATACAGAAAGATCCCCATATGAATTTCACCTCCACTGCCCTGATGGGAGCAGACTAAGAAAATTATTTCTGTAACACACTGCTTAGCATTGCACAAGCACAGGGAGCTGCCAGAAGTAGGACACAGACGCACAGGTAGCCATCCACCATCCTCTTGGCGTAGTCAGCTGCTTCCTCAAACATCTGGAGGTAGGAGAGCACCTCGGAGGCAATGCTGAGGATCCTCAGCAGGTAGATGTTCGTGTCCCCCAGCACAGGCTCCTGTTTCTTCAGGCAGTCACGGCACAGCTTCACAACCTGAGCAGAGAGAGGAAGGGTAAGTCCTAGCACCTTTGGGCGTGAAGCTGCCACACCAAAGCCCCGTGGTTTTCATGGTTCGTTCCAGTCCCAGAGGCCAAGTCAGCCTCTGTGGAGGTTGGGGAAAAAAGGATGTGCTTTGATTTGTTGAGAAACATCAGCCTAAGGAAAATGATTGGTACTCCAAGCTTTCTCTCCCAGGAGAGGTGGTGAGGAAAAAGTGATGTCTACTCCTCAGGAGGAGAAAGTCTCCAGGAGGTTGGGTGTTGTCAGATACTGAGTGCCTACAGGACTCTTACACCCCAGTGCCATCCACCCAACCTCCTGAAAGCATTCAATGCAAGGAATACACTTAATGACCCGGTGGGGCTGGAGATACTGAGCTGCACTCTTCCAAGCCTGACCCAGCCATGATTCAGTGCCCACATTTCTGCTCCAGGAGGCTTCAGCCTTTTCCTGATGACAGTTAAAACCCAGAGGCTGTTACTCAACCTGGAGCACTTTCTGAGGAGACAATTAAATATTTTCTGGGTGAGCAAAAGAGGGGGAAAAACAATTATTTGAGGTCTCTCTCACCCTTTGCCCTTGTAGTCTGTGCTCCAGGTGAGACATGGGTCTCCCATGCCATACACCCATCCCCAGCAGCCGATAAATGAGCAACATGAGGAGCCAGAGCTGAAGAGAAGATAAACACAACTCAATGTGCCAAGATACTAGACTAGACTAGACTGTCCTCTTCTGTCCCACTCCCAGCCCACTGTCCTTCTCTTTATGAGGGCACCTGGCAGAGCTGGCTTCTTACACCTGCCCTATAACTCATGATTTTCACCCAGGAGGCCGTGGGTTCTACACCTGTATCGGTGGGAGGTGCTGGAAGTCACCTGAATCTCCTTGTGTCATCACTACAAAGGAAGTTAGTCTGGGATGGATCATACAGAGGGCAGAAATCAGTGTCAGCTTTTTCAATTTGACCTAAGAGGGCAGGAAGCCCATGGGGATATTCAAGTTGCAGCAATGCGGAGGTTGTTTCACCCATAAATCACAAATGTAGAGGGCGACAGGGCCTGCTTTCCTGGGCAGTGTGTGTGCAGCAAGAGAGCAGAAGGAGCAGGACTCACCTCGTGGTACTGTCCCTCCATGCGCGCCTTGTTGATCTTCTCCAGCGTGTCCTTGGAGAGCTGGACCACCTCCTTCACCGTGTCTGCAGAGGGCTGGGGATGGCATTAGGAAAACCAATGAGGAAAATGCACTGTCTGACACATGCCGAAGTGCCCTGGTTGAAAGGATGCTTGGTGGGATGCTTCCCACATCACTCACTTCCTACTGCTGGCTGCAAACACCAGTGTGCCCCTCACACCTGCCCAAGGCTGAGATGGTTCCAGTTCCAGGTCAAATGGTCGAAAGGTGAAGGTCCTGCTGCCTTCAGCGAGTTTTGCCCATCAGGGTAGCGGCCATGTGCCTCTGGCAGGCATGACTGGGTTCCTCAACTCTCTACAGCACTTATCCCCTCTGGAAAAGGGACAGAATTCACCCTGCGACTAAGAGGTCTCATGGGATACCAGAGAGGCTGTGAAAGCCACCAGCTGGTGAGTATCATGTGCTCCTAGCACAGCTGCTTGAGAAATGAGGCTCCTGAATGAGAGATCGGTGGAATAAGAAAGATGCCTGAATTTTACCCACCCTGAGAAATGCTTTCATTAGGTCCAAATACCCTAAGATGGCTGAGCTCAGATTTCAGCTGCACACTGAGAGGGAAATGTGCTTTCCCCCACACCTCAAAGAAGTTTGCATTTCACCCTGCATTTGGAGACATGAAGCATGTCTAGGAACACCTGGCAAAACACTAATGAGCTCATAATTAGCTGCTTCCTCTTTCTTCCTTTAATACGGAAATATAACCTAATATCCAGCACAGCCATTCATCCTCTGTTTCTCTGAGCCCTTCAAATTTGCATTTTCCAGCTATTCTAGCTATCATGACTTTTCTTTTCATAAATGGGAAATCTGAAATCAGCCCACAATCACGTGGCTCCAGGAGTTTTTGGGAAGAGCCTGGTCTGGAGTCACACAGCAGAGCCAGCAGCCAGGAAGGACCTCTGGGTGTAGATCAAAAGCAGAGACCCAACATTGCAATGAAAGCTGCAGAGATTGGGAGTCAGAACTGTAGGACTGCCCTGTTGTCTTCTTCTCACACCTGGTCAATTAGATTTTTGAGGAATCCGAAATTTATCTGGTTTGGAAATCCTCTTCAAACTTTAGTATTGAAGGAAAACCTATAGTTTTCAGAGCCATTTACCCCCCATCTATTTATGGACACATTTGTGCTCTGATTTATTACTTACACTGAAGCTATTGTAGCTAATCAGGTTTGGGCAGCTGTCTGAGCAGCACACAGAGTGTCCTGGGGCACAGAGCATATCCAAAGGGAACGTTAATGTCTGAAAATCACAGTGCTGTGCTGTCTGAGCCAAGACTCCCAGAACAGGGACCTTAAACAGCATTTCCACAGTGGCTTTGTCTAATAAAAATCCTCCCTTGCCTTTACTAGACTTCTAAATCTGTCGCCATTATAAACAATGGGAAATTCGCTACTCTTTGGAAGGTTGAAGGACTGGAGGTCGGAGCAGCTGTTGAGGATGGAAGCTGTCAATCTCCCATGTATTCCTAGTGCTTTTTCCAGGCAGCTGTGAGCACTGCTGCTCCCAGCAAGTGTGCCTGAATTTAGGAAATGCGACACAGCCGACGTGCTCTGTGGGTGAGGTCAGCCTGGACACTTATTTTCTGTGGACAGGGTGTATTTTTAATAGCTGAAATCATGCACCTTGCACACTCACAGGCTTTTTTCTGCACAAGCACTTCAGGTTGTGCAGGACATTCCCCCACATGTGCAGGTTTTCCTGCTGTGTGCACACTGCTAATGCTCACAAAAAGAGGATGGTGTGTCCCTAGTGGGGGACATCCTTTCCCATGGATGATTTATCAGGTCCCTTCCAACCCAAATTGTTCTGTGATTCATGGTCTCACTGTTCAGTCAAGGCTTGGTAGCAGGTGTTGAATGAGAGTTGAGATTCTTTTTATGCTGTCTACTGGAGAATGTGTTAAAAATATTTCTGCAGAAAGCCAGATAAAAATCCTTCTGCATCAGAGAACTGAGTTCAGCTTTATATTGTGAGTGGGGAAGTACAGTAGCCAGGATTAGCTTTAAGATGAAGCGTGATAATTTGAAATGGGGTTACATAGCAGGGTCTTTGCACTAGAGGAGAACTTGACCCAGCAAGGAAAGGGTGTCCTCTAGTCCTATCTCCCATAGAGGTGCTCCCTTTTATCAGCTCAATATAATTTCTCTAAACCTTTCACAGGGAGAGATTTATACTCTGCAATATCCAGCCTTTCCTGACTGCCATCTCTCTGAGAGAAGAGCTACAGGGCTGAGCTTGGCTTCCTGGCACCTGCTGAGCGGCGGCTGAGGGTTCTGTGCATCTCACTGGGCCTCTCCTGGTGGCCCTGCTGCTCTGAGGTCACATTTCCTCATCCCGCCTTTTCTGCTCCACATCATCCCCTGAGCTGTACTGAGATTCGCTGTGTGACAGCTCAACAGTGCAGATCAATGACTTGAGGACACATTTAATTGCCCTGCCTTGGTTTGCCTTCCCTTACACACTATAAAGCTTGCAGGAGTAGAAACCCCCAACCTAACACTGCCACAGGGGACAAAACCTATAAGCAATTTTATCCTTGGGCAGAGGAACTCAAAAGAAACTCTTAGAGCTGCCAGCACACTCATAAATTGGAGCTGCTGACCAAGCAACTCATCCCACTGCCAATTGCCAAGAGCAAGTCACAGCCTCATACCCTCCTGCTCCATGACTTGTGAGACCTCCAAGGAAAAGAGAGATTGCTTAAAAATGAGCAGTCAGACACATTAATTCCTCACAGTCAGCCTGCCCACAGCAACCATGCAAAAACGTCAAGAGATGGTGCAAGCTTCCTGTGCCATGGCTTTGCAAGGAGGGACTGGAAGTTCAGGCTTCCTACGTTCCTGGAGCTGATGGGACAGACCACAGAGCTTCAGCTGTGCTGGTTAATCCTGTCACCATGGATCACCTGCGACACATTTCTCTTTCTGCTGCTCAAAATGTAGATTCCCTTGCAGTTTCCCAGAAAAAAAACAAACAACCCACGATCTAAATGCTGGCATTTTTCTCAATTGCAATTATATTGCAATAACTTTCCAATATGTTTGCATTCTGTCTATTGATGGACTTTTAGGTTGAAGGCAATTTCTGTGGGCTTTCTTAAATTAAAAACTGCCCTTATCTTGCATAATAAGGATTAAGCTGGCCTTGCATGGTGGGCTTGGTGTTGTACCCAGTCACAGTTCAGTTCCGTTCTCATTTTTTACATTGGCACTACTCATGCTTTTGCCAAAATCTGACTCTGTTCCTATCGAGAGTGTCCCTGTGCTGAGAAACCACAGTCCTAGAGACCCACAGATATCTTGGTGGAGGAGATGCAGCCACCCCTGCTTTTGGACAGGGCAGGACAAACCATACCTTGCTTTCCCCTGCCTTCACCGCCAGCATCAGATCATCCTTGAGCTGTTTCTTGCAGTGCTCACAGGTGCAGTCGAAGTAATATTGCTTCTTCAGCTGCTTCCGCCGCTCCTCGCTCAGGTTGAGGAAATCCACGTAGGAAACAGTCAGCTCATCCCCTGGAGAAATCTTGTTCAAGGCCCGCAGCTCAATCCTGAGGGTGAAGGAGATGGCATGTGCACTTGGAGAAGCAGCAGAAGTGCCACCACAGAGCCATCAGGGACAAATGCTGCGACCTGCCCTGCCCGGCAGGGGTGAGCCCTCCCTAAGGCACTGCTTTAAGATCTCAGGGAGGCAATGCAAAGATCTCAGAGGTGAGCAGCAGTCTGGTTGGCTGAACACAGAGCAAGAACACAGTCACACCAGTTTTTCCTGCCCCTCTGCAAGTCCCTGGCAGGGATATGTTAAGGTCTGAGCTTTAAAGAGGTTATGGCTTCATTACTTTATCCAGATGGGGGATGAACCTACACAACATTTTATTTGTTGCAGGAGATCTCACCAGGAAAAAAAAATCGAGATCAGAAATACCCAGCAAAATGCTGAGTTTGGATTTTGGGTCTTTTTTTAAGTACTGCTTTGCATGCTACCCACACACCCTTGGCAATACTCCCAGATCCCGAGCTGTGCTGCCTTTGGTATCGTTTTCTCTTTGAAAAGTTTAAAAAAAATTACCTCTGGGCACTGGGTAAGAGATGCCCTCACCCTGTCCATGCATTTCCACATAAAAGCTTAGAAATAATTATCTGGAAAGAGCCTATTTTTAAATAGCTCATTTGACCTATTACCACAATTGAATTGCCAGTCTGTTACTGAAATCCATGGCAAACCCCTGATGATGGGATTTGGAAAGCCAGAGCTTTGTACCTGCCTTTCCCTCATGTCATTCCCTGCAAAAATAACATGGGCACTCAGAACTATTCCCTTGCTGTTCCACTCTGCACACAGAATCTCCCACTTACTCTGCGCCATCTCTCAGCTGCAGGGGCTAAACAGGCACAACTGGATGGAGAATTCGGCCAGAATGGGAAAAAAATCCATCAAATACCAACTGTGAGGTGGTTCTTCTGTATCCACCTCCTCTCCCAACTACCAGTGTGTTTAATGTGCCTGCTCTGAGATAGATGGGGGCTGGGACCTTCTGGCTCCCACCTGGACTTGAGGTGCTGTAGGTGGAGCCCCAAAAAAACCTCACTAAAGTCAGAGGTGGCAGAGGACTCACAGGTATCACCAGGTGCATTAAAAGTAAGTTTTTTGAGGAGGACATGACTTATTCTGTGTGATCATGTTTTTGCAAAGGGGTTGTAGTTCTCCTGTAATTCCCTTTTAATTCCCTTGGAATTCCTGTTACAGGCTCTCAGCACCAAGGGTGTTGCTCTGAGTCTTCCAGCTCTGCTAAAGCTGCTGCCAAAATTCGTATCCAAAGCTGGTCTTGACCTTCTCTGGGTGTTGTCATACCAACAGCGTATTTCATACAGAATTTATCAGTAAACATGCCATTGCCACGAAGGGCAGCTATTAGTTCTGTCACAACCACAGGAAAATGCCAGACAGAGAGAGGTGCAGCCTGCTGCTCCAGGAGGAAGTGCATAAAAGAGAGCAATTCCCACCCGAAAGGTTTACACATATAAACATTCCTGTTCACACTTCACAGGATCCTCGTTAAAGTGAGTCATGCAACCAGAGAAGCAAAATCAAGCCTCTGACTTTCATGATGCCCCTGATAGCACTGGAGGAGTATTTTAAGCAGCTATCCCTCGTGTGGAGAGGATGGATAGCCTTCGGGATAAGCCAGGAAACACATGGCATGTTTGAAATACTGCAGTTAAAGGGACACTGTCAGCCAGGAGCACACCCCTGAGCTTGTCCAGGGCTGCTGCCCCAGTGTCTGCCACGAGCAGCAGGGACCTCGATGGCTGCATGCACAGGCACAGCCAGTGCCCAATAGCTCAAAACTCAGATGGCCCCAAACAGCAACTCTAATCAGAAGTGAAACTCATTTGTCCCTTTTTTATGGCCCTATCTATAATGTACTGAGTAAGATTCAATGGTGAAGAAGAGCACTTCAAATGTATTTCACATCTTATTTGAGGAAATTGCATGCCTGCTTGAAATTAAATTTTAAAAACAACAGTGTCTCCTTAAGAACGCTGACTATAATATACCAAATGCCATAAGCTAACCAGAGGCACCTTTTTTTTTGCACATATTTTTTGTGATTTATTGAGTTTGGATCAGGTAACAGTGGCATCATTAAAAGGTGGAACATTAATCATGGATTATGATAAAAAGGAATTGAAACCTGCATCTCACGGTACTGCTACTGTAGGCAACACATTCCTCGGGCACAGTTTGTTGCACAAGAAACGTGGACTATTTAGTACGTCAGTAACACAGTCATTTCTCATCTCCTAATATGCAAGGTTTTATTTTGGGCTGTACAAGATTAGTGAGACCTTGTCTGACTTTCATGCTCTTGCCATGGTCAGGGGAGGAGAAATGAGAAGTGGAGAGGGGAAATACTGACAGGGAGGAAGCCAAGGGAGAGGGTGGGAAGGCAGAGAGGGAATTCACCCTGGGGAAGACAGTCACAGTATTACCACTATCATTTTAATTTACTACAAAATGCAGAGGTAAGTGAGGTTTGGGTTTAGTGGGACTTTGTACGGGGAGGAGGAGTTTAGAAAACAGGGATAGTGAAATTTGGTGCAAACAGAGGGAGCCCCTTGGGGTCTTTGCATCTTTTCCATTAAACACAGGGTACAGGGTATTGGAGGAGAATGATGCTTTCAAGACCAACCCACCTCATCTGTGTGTGGAACATTGATCTTACAGCCTCATGACTGAAAGACAAAACAAATATCTGCAGTTTACACACGTACAAGTACAACAGCAACAACAGAAAAATGGGTACATGGCATAGCACCGGACATTGTAGTGACAGGAGGCAAGGGGGTTCCCTGTGCCTGGCTCTTGCAGCACTGCTGGAGAATTGTCCTTTTGCTATGCAGCTGCCAGGACCAAATTGTCCATCACTGGGCCATAGAGTGGAGAATTGCCCTGGCATTGTGATTTTAGGAGTGATCTAGGTCAGGGAATGAGCAAAACCTGCTCCTGACATTTAGCAGGAACAAGGGGACAGGATCTCCTGCACAGAAAGGTCTCCACTGACACCAGCAGTGGTGCTCTCTAAAACACAGCTTGAAATGGAAATCAGGCTGGGATATCAGCCACAATTTACCTGGCCAGTCACCAGATGGTCAAGTTTAAAGTCAGTAACCAGATACATGTGGGAGCTTTGACAGCCTGCCAGGCAAATAAATGCCGTTCCTGTACTTACCCAGAAAGTCAGGGTGGCTATCACTGCTGGGAACTGTTTGGAGAGGCTCTCCCATCACTCCACTATGAATCCAGGCCAGGGCAACTGGATTTCACAGTACAGACTCCAACCTGACTTTGGATCGCACCCTATTTCCCGCCAAGGTAATCATGCTAATGCAGTTTTGTTTTCTCTTTGCTGATTTACTTGATAAATGCTGGTGTAGTTTTATCAGGGAAAACCAGCAGTGGTAACTGGAGTGCAGAAGCAATGTGTTAGTTGAAAAAAGAGAGGCTAAGGGGTGTTAAATTAGAGCACTGAAGTTTGGTGAAGGCAGGTAGCTGTGAAATCATAGCAGAAAGTTCAGAGGGAATACTGTGGCTGTGCAGTTTTTGGCAAGCAATTTCCCACAGTTAATGTCTTGCACACACTGCAACTTTCTGGATCAACAGCAGTTTATACCTGTCATGGCTGGGAAACTGGGAAGAGCAGAGCATCGCTCCTGTGGGCTACCTCCGCTCTCAGCTCTGCTGGAACATCCCTGCATTTCCCACTGAACCTCTTTCCATCTCACTTGTCCCACTCAAGTTTCTTACAGGACTTGGGTGGGAATGGGAAATCCCCAGAGACTGAGAGCATCCTGCACTCACAGGTGACTCTGCTTGCAGATAACAGTCACGGCTGTCACTAAGGTCCCACTGCTGAAGAGTTAATCAGTGATTAATAGAGATGGTACACTCTCACCAGATGGGGATTGTGTTAGGAATGGTTATGAACACACCAGCAGATGGTGATACACAGCTGAATGCAAGCTTTGGTTATGAGAAACTCTTGGACTGTGGACTCAGGGTTCACCCTAACCCTAAGCACCCTAATCCTTAATAATTTACTAAGTGGAATTACTCCTTAACTGTCTATAAGTGAAGCTTCAATATAAGGGGTGAGTTAAACAGCTACTTACTACTTTATCTACCTGTTTTGGGTCTAGTTACAAAACTTATTAGAAACCAGGGAAAAATTCTTTGCTGGTTGCTGGATTTGGGGTCAAATCATGTGTATTTGTTAGTGCATCAGATGATAATTTTTTAAATAACAGAGAAACCGATTCCTCTTCGGAAAGAAAATACTGGTTTTTTTGGTTTTTTTTTTCTTTTTTTTAAAGCTAGAGAAGAAAATAAGAATGAATAGATTTTCTGGGGCAGGGATCTGACTCTCGGGATGGCAGAACCTGCTGAGTTGCCTGTTAGGATCCATCCCCACTGCACCCAAGGAAAGAAATCAACTCACTTGCCATTGTTGAAGACGACAGTGCAGTTGGGCCAGCAGTCGTGGTTGGCCTGGCAGAGGTTGGGGAAGATTCCCACACCAACAGCCTGCAGTCCTCTTTGGTCACTGAGGGTAAAGCCATTGCAGCTGATCTAATCCCAAAACACAGGCAGGAAGAGCGTTAATGGAGAAAAATGTTAATGGAGAAAATGAAACACTCCAGTCAGGATAAAGCATTGGCAGAGAAGCAATGCAGAACTCTTGCAGAGGGAACAACCCAGGGCAGAGCTGAGTAAATGTTACAGAATATTTGCTGTCAGTGTTCACTTGGGATGCCTACAATAAACTTGGTTTGGCCATGCATTGATTTCCTTATATTTGGTTCCTGCAAATAATTCAGTAAAAGGTCACAGGAAAATGATTTTGAGGCAATTCAAGCAGAAAGCAAAGGTCACACTCATGAAAACAGATATCAGTTAGAAATTAACCTTGACTGCTGCATTCAACCTGGTCATGTTTGCTGGGTTGCCCTCAAAGCTCATAAAAACAGCTATTACTCTTTGCTATAAATTTTCAGAATGACTACTTTCTCGTGACATATATAGCAAGAATGAATTATTTTACTTTTCTTTATGATACACTATTATCACATATGAACAGAAGAGATTTAGTCACAAACATTAAAAATAGAAATATCTGCAAAGAGAAAATGTGATAGGATAGACCAAAGAAAACAATTAACTCAACTGCTGATTATTTTACCCTGTTAATAGTTTTATTTCCTTTGTGAACTGATTCTGTAGTTTTTCTGTACTTCCTTGCTTCTCCACAGACAAGCTGTGCTGGTCACTAGAACTTAGGGTCTCCCTGTGTCCAGTGGACTGGATTTTCTTTGTGATGTGGGTACCAAAGGATGCTGTGACCTCTCCCTGTACTGGGACTGGCAAAAGCCAGCTTGTCTTGCACAGTAGTGAGCAGGCAGTGTGTCTCCTCCTGGCAGTATTGGGAGCTGAGGGGGTGGTGCAGGGATACCCCATTTGTATCAGGGCTGAGGGCAGAGAAGCTCAGCCTGAACTAGATTCTGGGAATTTCCCTCTCTGCTACACTGAGAACAAAAATTTGTAGTTAATTTAATAATATCCATTACTAATAGCCATTATTAATGGATATTATTAAAAATACTTAGTATCTTTTACTGATTTTTATATATATATATTATAGAAATGTAAAAAATCGAATGCACACAATATTGATAGATATTAATGTATCTGCTAAAACAGATCTGCTATATTCAAATATATTCTAGGTGTATTTACTAAAATTATATTTAGGTTTTCCCATCTCTCCCAGGTGCAAAGCGATGCCCAGTGGGACTTGTGCTGACAATGCAGCACCAGTGATTGAGCAAACCATTTGTCTGCAGGTTCAGAGAGCTAAAATATTTCACTTGCAATGCCTCACTTTCCCAGGGTCAGTGCAGAGAAGAAGCAGGTGGGGAAGGGGATGAAGTCAGCCATCCTCAAACCAGGCCAGTGGGAGATTTTCCCTGGAAAGCTGGCATTACAAACCCTCCCCATTTGCACTCCCACCCTCCCACGTACCACTCCGAATATGTGGGAGATGAACTGCATCCCGAACTGCTGGCAGTGGGGCGGCCAGAACTCCAGGAAACTCTCCACGTCCGTGCGCAGCTCCTTCTTCTCGTCCTCGCCGAAGCTGTCCACGTGGTTCTGCAGCTCATCGATGGACACCAGGCAGCCCTCGGACAGCCCACTGCCCTCCCTCTCGATCTTCCACAGGATGCGGGCAGCCAGCCTGGCAGGACACAGCACCACAGCACGGGGAGAGAGCAAAGGACCATCACAATTCATTGCCTGGGTGGGGAATTGTGTGCAGGCAGACTGACTGAGGTGGGCTCAGCATCAGATGGGTGATGGATGGTCACCATCCGCAGCCCTCCCAAGGAAAGGGACGTGCAGGGTTTTGTCCCAGCACCTGTGTTCTCATCTGGAGAAGTGCTACAGACCCCCAGGTCCCCAGCCCTCCACAAATGCTCACAGTTCCTTGAGATTTCCTCTCATTTTCTTATAGTAGAGCTGGAATGTGGAGACAAATTAAGGTATCCTATAGGCAAATGGGGGAATAACCCATCTCCTCTTTCACTTTTCCACCTACTACCCAGTTTCTCACAGTTCCTTAACCATCCAGGGTGGGTTTGTCTCACCACGGTCAGAGTTTTTGGGGCCCAGCACCCAAAAAAAAAAAAGCAAGAGCACATCCCTTGCACCACTGATGCTCCTCCATGTCCTTCTCCCGCCTCCACCCTGCCCAAATCAGGCCCCCCAGCCCTTCCTTGCCACAGGATGCCCTGTCCTCTCCCCGGTGGCTGGGGACCAGGTCTCACCTGATGTTCTCGGTGGGTGCCTTGCCGTGCCTCTTGATGGCAGAGCACTCGTTTTTGTGGTTGAGCCAGGCTGCTCTCTGGCAGGTCCTGTCGCAGTAATAGGCGAACTTGCACTGCCCGCAGCGGTGCAGCCTCTCCTGCCGCTTGAAGCAGGTGTGACAGATGACGTGTGTCAGGCTGGAAGGACAGAGGGACACGTTGGCTCAGAGCTCAGTCAGAGCCAGCCCTGCTCAATGAGAGTCCTGCTAGCTTTGCATCTCTGGGCTCCCCACAGCCGCTAAGGATGGACAACTCAAGGCTTTTTGGGAGGATAAAGAAACATCTCACCCATCTTAATCCTTGTGTTCTTGCACACTGCTGTTACTGGAAGTTAAATGGAATAACTGGGACCCCATCAAAAGGGGTATTTCATCTTTGGGGGATTCAAAACAGGATTTCCAAGAAGCATCCTACAATTGTATGCATGGAGCTATAACCCAGGCTGGGGGAGGAATGCACATGAGGATACTGGTGAAGAACCCTGACCTCATGTTCTCCCTCTGAGAGTGTCCAGGGTCCCAGATCGGGGTGAAACCTCCCCCATGCGCCCCTTCATGTGTCCAGCTGTTGCTCCTAGAACTTCATTCGCAGAGATGGAGGAGGAGACACTTTGCTCTTCTGCCCCAACAACTTTGGAACTTTCCCCTTGTTGCTGGAGAAGGCTTTTTGCTGCCTGATTTGGTATCTCCAGCTGTCTGCTTCTCCAGGCAAGTGCCCACTTTATCTGGGCCTCCAGCCAGGCTCAACAGGACAGGAGAATTTAAATTCCCATCACTCAGCCACTGCTGCTGCCAGAGGGAGCTTCTCCTCACTGCAGAAAGCTCAGGGACCACAGAGGCTTCGTGATCAAGAGAACATTTATCATTGTCCACAGTGCAGAGTGGGGAAACTGAGGCATGAGGAAATAAAAAAAATTATTGATGATCCAATGAGGAGGATGTGCCACAGGCAGGAATCAGATCTGTGGCCCCAGGGAGTCCAGCCCAAAGACTGTCCTGTCACTCTACTATACCTATATATAAATATATATATAT